>JAWNNV010000548.1:0-270000 GCA_035044485.1 Scaptomyza reducta
TAAAACAGACTGGCCCCAAAAGTAAATAAGCAAACAAGGAGCAGCATAAAAGAGAGAGAGAGAGAGAAAGAGTCAAAGTGGGAGCTATGTTAAAAGCATTTTACATAAGCAAATAGAATACAAATGTGAGTGCAAAAGGGATAGCAAGCATACATATGCTCATAAGTACATAAAAGCACAATATATATACATATACATATGTATGTATGTGTATGTCTATGCTTATGTATTAAGCTCTCGGTCACGTCCCGCCCATTCACTTGGAAAGTCGATGCTCGATGTGACTGATTACTGCGTCGACTGCCGACTGCTTGTTGTTGCTGTTGTTGTTGTTGTTGTTGTAGCTGTTACTGTTATGCTGGAGAAGCTGTTACTGTTAATGACAAGCAATGTCTGCCATTTTGGGCAATAGATCGAATTATACTATTTCAAAGTCAGCTGCAACAGTATGCTCTTTAGAAGGTCAAGTATAAAAGCTAAGGAACAAAAAAAAACAAGTAAGAAGGCTCTAGTCGAGAAATCCCGACTAGACTATACCCTTAACCCTATACTTTACGCATACAGTCAGTGCTTGCAAGTATGTGTGAGTGTGTGTATGTATACGCGTATAGTGCATACTTTCTAAACTTCAATACTCCATATCTCCAGTGTTTCTCAACCGATTTTAATACAATTTTCACAGATTGTCAATATTTAGTCTAATTTTTTAAACTGCATCAAAAAGTTTTCCGAATTCAAGATTTTGTTGTTATCGATTACATGTGTATATCGGAAACGGGAAGAGTTATCGAAAATCTAAAACAAACTTGTACTGCCTAGGGATTAGGCGAGCTTATATACCAAATCTGGAGTCTCTAGCTCTTATAGTCTCTGAGATCGACGCGTTCATACATACGGACGGACGGACGGACGGACGGACGGACAGACAGACGGACATGGCTATATCGACTCGGCTGTTGATACTGATCAAGAGTATATATACTTTATGGGGTCGGAGATGCTTCCTTCTCCCTGTTACGTACTTTTGCACAAAACCATTATACCCTTTTTACCCATTTTCAATAGGTTAAGGGTATAAACATTTTGTTTGAGCAAGGAAAATGTTATAACAGAGAAAATGGTGAAATTGTTGAGTTTTTGAAAATGATTCAAGTAGCTACTCATGAAACCTTTTAGTATACTACAACAATCGTTTATACTTACTGACTGAGTGACTGCTATCAACTTACGGCCCAAGCGGTAAGACAGAGAGAGATCTAATGTTTTCCTCGAATGAAAGCAATTGGATCGCAGGTGAACAAAAAGACTCTAACAATTTATAAACGGGTTCAATATATTCACTTTTAAGAAAAGATTCTACAGAAAAGCTGTTAGAGCTTGAATTCTAACTGTTTAATATGTGGCCTGCGTAATGGGTGGTTTTTTGTTCATTTGAATATTAGATCTGTACTGATACAATACAACTGATACAATTCCTTCAGTATTAAATTCCCTCAATTGTTTCATTAAAGTTTATGACAAACAAAACAGCTGCCAAACAGGTGAATTTGTAGATGTAGTTGAATTGTGTTAATATGTTGCTTACTTATTCAGTAGGCGGCACACTCGACACTAATCAACTAAAGTGACTCGAGACAAGAGAACTCCCCGTTTAAGTAGCTTTTGGCTGCACGCATCCTTTGCCAGCAAAGGAATTATGCACTCGGCAAACGGCGGCAGCGGCGGCGGAGTAGAACATAAAACATTCCGCTGCATAATTGAACAACAAGTTGGCAGGGCAAGGCAAGTTTACCAAAAGCAGGATATGGCGAGGACGCCAAACGAATTTATGGCAGCACCCGCTCCATATCTCTCTTTGGAGACTTATTTCTTGTTGTTCTCTGTGTGTGTGTATGTGTGGTTGTGTGGACTGGGTGTGGTTTGGACTATTGTCATCCATGTTGGAGTTTCTTGAGTTTTGCATTAAATATTTTTATGGCCCTCGCTACTTGAGCGTTTCATTGTTTTATTATCCTGCCGCTCATCAGAGCCGCCTTTTATATCATGAATATTTCAAAAATCTACGCCGCACTATGCCTGGAGCATAATATATATTTATATAGAAGAATACGCATGTCTTTTTGCATAGAAAAAGTTAATCTTTTTGAGTAAAATTCCTTTCTGCTGTTATTAAAGTGCCACACACTTACGTTACGTTGCATGCAACACTCGTAGATGACGACAACGACGACGTTTGTTGATGTCTTCGATGGCGGCAGCTCCTTTTACCCAAAGCCAAAGCGAAAGAGAGGCAGCGAGGCAGAGAGAGAGAGACGGGGCCAGAGGAGACAGAGACTAACGTTTCGCGCACGTGACGCGCATTTGCAATTAGATTTATGATTTTAATACTTCGTATTTTTTCATAAACTCAGCTAAGAGCAGCAAACAGCAGCAGCAGCAGCAGCAGCGGCAGCAGAAGTCTTTGGCTTTGAAAATTATGGCTAGCATGAAATTTTCTAGTTAAGCCAAGCGCGTCAGCAAGCCAAAGTGTTCAGTTAATGCGAATGGGTTAAAACTGAAGTTAAGTTAAGGTTAGAAATATTTTTCGCATCCTCTTATATGCCATGCCAGTTCAATATGGTCATATGTGAACGTATTAGTTACAATACTAATTTGCTATAATTATTCGTGGACTTTAAAAGCTTTCAATTAGTTCGAATTTCTAGGTTTTCCTATCACACTTAAATGCATACTATAATTTTATTATAATTTATAATCCTTAACGAATGATTTCACAGCTAAAGATGTCAGAAAGGTACCCTACGAAAAGTTCGATATTGTTGCGTACTTTTCACAACTATTTTCTAGACAATAACCTTTACGAAACTTCATCATATTAGGGAAGCACGTACTTCGGGCACTTCTTTGCCTAGATTATATAAACTCAGATATAGCTGATTCTCATGACGATAGTCAAGCCTATTAATTATTGCCCTCACATCGAAGAGGCCATTACAATGTTGTTCCAGCAACACTTGAAAATAAAACCTAAAAATCAGGTTAAATCTAAATGAGAGCAGCCTTAAAACTTGGTCAGCTGGAGTATTTTTGTTTTTATGGCTTACAGTAGCGTAAGTCCGGGATACAGTGGGTATATGCTATACGGCACCTTATCTCAAATGGGAAATCATTACCGCGTTTTTATTGTTTTTAACAGTTCGCAGACCAACAAAAACAAAACATCACAGATTTCGTAGTTGAATTGTTTTTTTTTTGTTTTGGTTTTTTTAATGGCGCAACTTTTGCTGTAAAAACATTTTTAACAACATTTCACGTAATTTTGTACAACAAGATAATTACATTTTTAAGTGCACTTAGAAAGTATTTCTCACATTTGGAACGTAAAATGAAGAAATCAAAAATGATACAAGTAAGAAGGCTCTAGCCTAGAAAGCCCGACTAGAAGATACCCTGAACCCTACACTCAGCCTTAGAGTTTCGTATCCATCATTACGCCCAGTCGCAAGTACGTGTGTGTATATGTATACTTAGACTTAACTTCAATGTTCCATTTCTCCGAATTTTTTCAACCAATTTCAATAAAAATTATTCGTCATTGTCATTATTTCGTGTAATGTTTTAAACGCTAAGTTTTCCAAATTCAAGTTTTTTTTTGTTATCGATCACATGTGTATATCGGAAACGGGGAAAGTTATCGAACATTTGAAACAAATTTGTCCTACCTAGGGATTAGGCGAGCTTATGATCCAAATCTGGAGTCTCTAGCTCTTATAGTCTCTGAGATCGACGCGTTCATACATACGGACAGACAGACGGACATACGGACATGGTTATATCGACTCGGCTGTTGATGCTGATCAAGAATATATATACTTTATGAGTTCAGAGATGCTTCCTTCTGCTTGTTACATACTTTTCCACAAAACCATTATACCCTTTTTACCCACAATGGGTATAAAAAAACGTAAAGAATTTTCGACAAAAATATCTAAGCTCTTTTATTGAAACACCTTCAAAACTCATCTCAGTGTGAATACTTCTCGTACTGATGTACTTAGTGGTAAATGTTAATAATCACATAACATCAAATTAACATTGCTTTGGGGCGTGGTGCAGACAAATTGCAGTTTTATTTAAATAAATAACGGCCAAAAATTGCAAATCTAAATAATACGCCGTGAAATTGTCAAGTTGCCTAGAAGGCAAACAGGCAGGCAGGCAGGCTGGAAGGAAGGAAACGTTTGGGTGGGTGGAGTTATTATATTCGCGACTTGATAAATTTGCAACAATTTCGCACACTCGTGTCTTTTTTTATAACAGTTTGCCCGCCGGAAATTGGTGACAGTTGTTGTTTATTGACATGCCCGCAGCCACCGTGAAAACATTTTAAAATTTGTAAAACATAAAAACCGAATCACAGCTAAACAACAGTGGGGCGGGGAAGGAAACAGGAAGGCACAAAGAGACAACAACAAAACAACAAAAAATTCGCATAATATTTCACACCATTTATTTTGTTTTTAGGTTGATTTTTTGTTCGTCAGCTTCGGGGCTTGTTTCATTTTGTAATCGGCTTGTTCCGTTGTGGCAACGGCTGTTGACTAAGGGTTGGGGATTTAGGGGTCGGGGGTGGCTGAAGCCGCTCAGATATATAGATAGATAGATAGTTCGGCACATATGTCTACAATGGCAGGCAGCCTGTGAAGTTGCGCTAGTTTAAAATTTATACGAAAATACTTTTTCTAATTTTTTGGTTTTTGACAAAATAATAAAACAAATATTTGTACCCTTATTTAGGAGTGGAAATATAACAACACAATAATACCTTTAACTTTGTTTCCTTCTGAAAGACTTCTAATCATATATTTACCTTTGACACTCAAATATCCTTCAACATTTTCATAAACCATTAAAAGCTTATTATGCAAATGAAATACACTCAATGCTCTCCCGACTAATGGAAACTTAATTGCCAAACTTACTTACAAAGAGTATCACATTATGCCTTTTGTCTGGAATAAACTTTGAGCTAAGATGCTTTGGCATATCTTTATTTGAAGAGCAACAAACATTAAACTCTCACATGTCGAAGAGCCTTTCAATTAGAAATTTGCGCACACTCAGCACTAAAGGGACATTTCTACGGCACTTCCTCGTCAAGCGGCATCAGCCAGGACGTCATAAAGCGTCAACTTGACCAAGAAACGAAAGGCCTCAAAGTGCGTGACGAGAGTCGAGTCGAAACAGTTCCCTAGGGTCCTCAGCTGTGACGAGAGAAGAGCAAACCAAATAGTACACACATCGGACATTAACCAAGGCGCAAGGGGAAGTGGAGAGGTTGCTTAAGGTCAACACATAAGTTGAAGAATGAAACTCAGAATTGTGTTGAGTGCTGTCTCTGCTAATGCTGTAGTGTTTTTAGAAATAACTATCATAAGGGAAACTTTTTTATATTTTCGTTTATGTTGCTATTTTAAGATTCATCTTTGAAAGTGTGTCAGGTGGTAGATCCGTTTAGGTAAAGTAATGTACTCTGCAATAAGAAAAGAAATTGACGAACTCTCCTTCTCTTTCTTTCCTAGATAGATTTATATGTGTGTCAGTGTGTCAGGTGGTAGATCCGTTTAGGTAAAGTAAGGTACTCTGCAATAAGAAAAGGAATTGAGGAACTCTCCTTCTCTTTCTTTCCTAGATAGATTTATATGCTTCTCGGTAAAGAATGTACTTTGCAATAAGTAGCGAACTTTAAGAAACGGAGATAATTTTTGGAACTCTTTTCCTCTTTCTTTCCTAGGTAAAATAATGTACTTTATAAGAAGGAAAGAACTTTAAGAAACTGAAACAGTTTGAGGAACTCTTCTTTCTCTGTTTCCTACTCTTAGAAATCTCAAGCTTTCAAAAATAAATGTTCTTAAACTTTTACCACTCTTTCTCTTCCTTATGCTTACCCTACCAAAATCGAATAAAGCATATAAATCGCTTCATGCCACTGGATAATTGACCTGTACATTTTTCTTCGCTTGTAAATAATTAATTTAAATAGCTGACCGCTCTGCAGATTTACATCTAGCTCTGAGTTTCAGCTTATACATGTTATTTATTGGGCTAACACTGATTTGTGGCTACTGTAAAAAGATTTGCGTTTTGGCCTTTTGCGGTTTTCGCTTCTTCTCTCTCTCTCTCTCACTCTCTCTCTCTGTCGCTCTCCCTCCTGGGACAGTGGCAAACAAAAGTCAGTGGACCGTGTTATGGTGAGGTCATTTAGATGGAAGATTAGTTTTATTGCCCAACTTCTTCTGCAAATTGTTCACATAATATGCAAATCGTGACGTTGGCTCTTAGTTTACATAGAGCAACAGCAGAGACAGCTCAAAATAGGGACAGTACAACAAGTTTGTATTATTTTAAACTATGATTTATGATTGAAGAGTAAATAGATCGCCAGCGCATACTAAAAATATTAATATACCATGGCAAAGTTTTCGTCTTCTTTTTTGCTTCCTTTTTTATATATTTGCATATGTTGGCAAGTCAAAATCAACTCGGTTTACTTTGATGTTGTATTTGTTTCTGATGTGGAACGCAACGAGAATGTTTAAAAAGCTGTCTCTCCAGAGACAACAACATGGCCGACTGCAGTTCTTTCGTTATATTGCAGCAGATTAGTCAGCAGGCAGGCTTGAACTTAGCCCAATTTGATTTCGATTGCTGTTCTCGCACCGATTGAACTCCGACCCCGAAGAAAAAACTCATATGTGCCAGCTTGTTGGCCAAAGAAGCCAGCGGCAGTTGAAGCAATGCGGACAAGTGAAGGTAATTTGCTTCCTGAAGGCCCCGAGGCGAGAAAATCGCTCTGCGCGTGAAGCACAACCTAATGAAGCGGAAGATGGGGCAGAAGGAAGTAGCTTGACGTCCATTAAGTCTTTCTATCTAGCAATAACATTGTGGTACTGCAAAGCTGTTGATTGAATAATTAAGCTCGGCAGGCAAAAGGGTTAAAAAGTCTGTATTAAAAATGACTTGTTGTGTGTAACTGCTACTTGTGACTTGCTACTGCGACTGTCACTGTGACAGTCACACAAAAATTATATGACAAATTGAGTTATTCGCATCTACATACAAGGCGAGGAGAGGAAGGTGTTCTGCGAACTCGTAGCGAATATATTTCATTAGTATTCGTGACGCTGATTGCATTTTAATTAACACGGCGCCACTTCATGGACCGACCCCCTTACTGAGCCCCTTACCTTTCATGTCTCATCACGAGAGGCCCCCAGAAAGAATGGCGAACCCGTTTGATTGTTCAGCACACCTAAAATTGAAAGAATCTCTTGATAACTCAATTAAGTTGGAGTTTGTGTAGCTGGTTATTAAATTGTTAGCTAACGAACTAAACAATTTAGTATGCTAAGTGGATTTTAAACAAGTTCAAAGATATGAAACTAAACATATAATTACAACAAACTGAATTCTTTCAGCAACAACAAAACATTGTATACAAATTGCCAACTGTTCGAATAAATATTGGATAAGGGATGATGATGATGTTGATTCTGTCGATAACTTTGCGGGTAGAACTTTCTGTTTACTGCTTACGGTTATTGGACATTCACAATTGATGATGGCCAGCTACAAGAAGAGCTTAGTCATGAGTATTGGAGAAATGTTCGAACTGGGAATTTCATCGATCATAAAAATAAAATGGAAATTGCTACTTCAATTTATTTGCGGCACCAACACAACACACACACATAAAACAGTCATGAATTATTAACAGGTAT
This sequence comes from Scaptomyza reducta, assembly GCA_035044485.1. Lineage (NCBI taxonomy): Eukaryota > Metazoa > Arthropoda > Insecta > Diptera > Drosophilidae > Scaptomyza > Scaptomyza reducta. Next base: position 7,782 of record JAWNNV010000548.1, read on the forward strand.
GTGCCAAAGGAGTGTCCAGTGTGTGGCGAAGAAATGGTCAATGAACCGAACCAACAACAATCATTGTACAGATGAACTTCTGATGCGGTAAGGTAGTATATGCTCAGGAGTAGAAGGAAAGGGTTACAAGTGGAGTTTATATCGATTGGATGTGAATGAGTATGGTGAATAATTGAGGAAGGAACTGTAAAGAAAATCTGTAAACAAATTGTTAAATTCTTTAATAACATATTCTAACATTTGGCTATAAGCTATTATTTTCTTAATTACTTTTTAGCTTCCAACTCCAACTAATATTCTGGTATTCCCATCACATTCTAGACTTCCCATCGTTATTATATCCATGCCTTTGCCCTCCAAAACAACTGTTAATCTTGCTCAACATTAAACATTTTGATTGCCCTTTGATAAATGCCAAACGCCCCTATAGACAAGGAAGAAAAAAACAAACAATGTGTTCTCTCCATAACATTTCAGGTGTTCCTTTTGACACTTTATGAAATTTATGACATTATTGGCCTTCTTTCTGTTGCTTTCACTAGAAAGTGAATCTCAGGCTGTAACTGTAAAAACCTGCGCCAGCCTGTCAAGGCCAAAGGTAGGACACACTGCCAGGATATAAAGGCAGGCAGTCAACGATTGTGTCTGACGATAAGGTCTTCGAGCATTCGGCCGAGTGATATATTTCTCTATTACAAACAGCAGAACCGGCAGCTGGATGTGAAGTTCCAGATTGTAAGATCGGACTTTAAAGATGTCCCCGCAAAGTCTTTCAAGCTCAGTTTCGCAGTCTCGCGGGTTTTTCTCAAAGCCGCTGCCGCTTAAGATCTGCTATCTACAAAAAGCGCGTCCCGCTTTACGAGCATATGACAACCCTAAATCAAAAGCGCCGTCGGCAAAGCAACCTTCTCTTGGGTTGTGGCTCTGCCGCTGCCTCAGGCGGAAACTGCTGAGAAGCCGCATAAATTATCAGGCGGCATGAATCTAAATTAAATAAAAACAAAAACATTTGACATTTGCCAACGCAAATCCTTTAAAACACACACACACAAAACAACAACAGCAGCAGCAGCAATAGCTGCAAGTCAATGAGCAGGAGGATGGCCTTAAGATTTTCCCTGCCTGTGCCGCAAAACTTACAAGGATTCACCATTAAAAATGTTAATTAGTTGCGCAAACATTGCAAACAGTACCATTGAGCTTATTCTATCCACCCAGAACTGTTACAACCTGTTTACAGTGGAATGAAAGCTTCGAAATGGTTGTTAAAAAATATTGATGAAAGTAATGCAAAACTTAAATAAATAGTTAGACTGCAATAGTGATAGATTTCTTGATTAATTTTCCAGCAAAATCTCACTTTCTGATTTGACTGTAGGATTATTCTAGTTAAAGATGATACGGCATCAAAAAGTTTCAGTTTTGATAAAGTTTTGAATATGGAAACTTTACTAGAAGCAATTTTGAGGGGTGTTTTTGTGGCATGTGAGACTCTATTAAGAATAATTGTTCAAACTAGTTCAAAAAACAAATCTATTTTGGTTGCACCTTATTCCACAGTGCTGGTATTCGAGAACGTGGTCCATGGCTCTATGTATGGAAAGGAAGCAAGAACAACAACAACAACAACAACAGCCAGGCATGCATGCAAATCGGATGGCGGGGATGCGCAGATTGAACGCCAATTAGGATGAATGTTTTGGCTTTTGGCGCACGCCGCTCTGCATTCGAAAAAAAAGAAGAAACACAGCAGCCCACCATTCCAGACTGCATGACGCCGCGTGTCGCTAAACAGACAGAGAGGGAGAGTAGAGAGTGAGAGTAGAGAGGCAGATGTTTCAGTGTGGCTCCCTGTCTTGGCTCCGAGCCTTAGTTAATTGCTAAAAACTGTTCACACGTACCGCAAACGCGACTTTTGCATACAACACCTGGAGGAGAAGAGACAAGCCAAAAGTCTCAGAATGAACCTGAACCTTAGATGGCGATGGCGATGGCGATGGCGATGACGATGGAGGATTCGCTGACCATCATCTTCAAACTTGAAGCCTGGTCATTATTCTGGTCACGTACTCATCAGCGCATGAGGCTTTCGGTTGCAGGAAATCAATATCCACACTTTGGAAAAAATATTGGTAGACAAAGAGATAGAGAGTTTTGTGCTCATACTATATAGATTGGCAAAAGTCCTGAACGATATTTTGAATTTAACTTGAGTTTCTGTCTCTTTAACATTTTTAGAGCTTAGTTTTAGTATTTTATCCGAATGATTTGAATATACTTGGCTCACTATTCCCATTATAGATTTTAGATTTAATGATGAGAAACAATTTACATTGAAAAAACCCATGCGAATCTCTTTTTCAATATAGCTCAAGTTTTATTTGATCTGTCTTCCTGCCATACACTATTGCGTTTGCCAACTTCCGCTGCTTCCCTTACAGTTTTAAAGGCACACATTTCTTTTTGTTTTGGAAAGTTTTTCGATGTCGTGATATTTTTGTTGTTGAAAATTAAGCATGTACGGTATGTCAGAGACCCAGTTATGCAAATCCCAAAGACCAAATAAAAAAAATAACCCACACTCATAAATATCGACAATTCTACGAATTGTTTGTTTATTTTTCTGTCGTCAAGTCAAAGTCGAAGTCCGTTTCTGTCCCAGGGACTCGCTGGTCAGGTGTACGATTTAAATGCACGGCATCAACTACCGAAATTGTAGGCCCAAGACCGAAAATACTTTGCCGGGTATACGACAAGTACCGCGTATTATTATCATCATCCAAAGTCGCTGACAACTTTTAATATGTTAGGCACGTTTAAGACTCGGTTAGGTCGTTAAAACTGCGACTCGAGCTCCGCGCTATTTGTTTATTTGTCTGTCTCTCAGTCGGCTTATAATTTCCATACGACTTTCAGCGAATCAATCAAGTACATAAAAAAAACATATATATATATATACGCCCAGGGAAGGTCTCTCGTATAGTAACTGCACATTCTGATCCCAAAGATAAAGCTGTCAACTGACAGCTGCATAAATCAAGAGCGCATAGTTTTGCTTTGCAAGTTTGCTTAAAGTTTCCACAACAAATTAAAACCGCACAAAATTTCATTAAACTTGGTAGAGAATCAATACAAGCCAAGAACCTTGCTCACAGAAAATTGTAATCCTGATGCGTTCGTTCTCAAAGCAAGCACTTCAATATTTTCAACATTTTCAACATTTTCCACACATTCCGTATGCTCATCACGTGCCACCAGACGTTGGCAAAGTTCCCTTTAGCTCAAACTCAAATATCCCATCAAAGAAGTTTTCTCTGTGCACTTTTTAGCACATATTTTTGCAAGTTTGTCTATTCTTCATCGTCTTACAGATAGAATATGCAATGCATTACATATGGCCAGTTTTATGTGTAGATTATGGCTTATGTATTGCAGTTGCATCGAAAACGTTTGCCTTTGGATATTGAATGAAGTTTGTGGACATAATCTTGGAGGGAATATACAAGTATTTTCCCTAAGTGCCCATGAATATTGAATATTTTGCATCTCTCACGATATCATAAGGCTCAACACCTTGAAAGACATTTTAAATCCACGATAAGTTTTCACTCGAGTGGTTAAAATAGATATCATTTATGATTAACAATGGAAAAGGTCAGACAACGTTTCGGATGCTGGGGTTAAGGCCTTATTTAATTCTCTGAGGCGAAGCCAGCAGCAACAATAACAATAACAACAGCAGCACGCTTCAAGTACATTTGCCATGTTTAGAATTAAGACTTAAGCATACCAAACCAAACCAAAACACACCACACACACACACACACATACATAACTAAGCTAAAAACCGATCCAAAGAAACAAAAACAAACTCAGTCGGAGTCGCAGTCGCTGCCTGTGTCTCAGTTGGAAGCAGGCCTCAGGCCGAGAGTCATGTTACTCACGTTCCAAACGAGCTTTTGTCAACTTGTCTAAATGATTTTTGCACACTGTAAACAAGCCAGCGACAGTGGGACGGACGGCAAATATTGACGTTGACCCTGCACGATTGCGATTCAACTGTATGTGTGTGTGTGTGTGTGTAAAGGATTCTGGACCCTCTGCTTGAAGTCGTGTGCGATTTTGCCATGCCAAGTAGCAGCCGCATCTTGAGAGAGGCAGCAAAAAGAAGAGAAGCTGTTGCTGCTGCTGAATCAGACACAGAACCTGGTCGAACAACTCGATTTGCAGACGGTTGCCCCGTGGGAGTCTTTTGTTATTATGTTGCCTGATCTTTTCTCGATTTTTCGTCGTCGATATTGTCGTGTAATCACGAATTTATTTTATTGAAAATCACTTGACAGGTGGCGCCTTATTTAACTAAGTTGTCAGCAAGCAGATTGGGCAGCCAAACAACAGCCAGCAGGCAAGCGGAGATTGGAGCTGGGTAGGATTTGTTGTTGGCTCAGCATTTTGCATGACTTTGTATTGTTTATGAATTTAAATGCATTTGCTGGCTGCAAATAAATCGATGGGAATGCAGTTTGGGATCGTTAAGTTACAAATACTTATGCACAATGGAATTTATTTTAATGGTATTTGAATTTATTTAAGCTGTTTTTTAAGTCAATAAATGTGGACAGGGTTAAATGGGTGAATTAATGAAAGGATCTAAGCTAAGGCTGTGATAGAAAAAAGCTAGAAAAAGCTTAACTGAAGCAAAATCTTAACAAACTTGTTTAATATAATGTTGATGGCAATGAATTAATCTAGATAATTGATTCAATTTATATGTGACAAAGTAAATTTCACCTACTGCAATGGAAAATATCAAAGAAAAGGAGCACAACAACTGAAAGAAAACATTTTTCTTACTTTTGAGTGTATCCCTCAGTGAAATATCTGAAATATATATAAAGTCTCGCGCCTTCTCGTTACTGTTTCGAATGTCTAATGGTATAAGATAGAAAGTATCGACCACATCTCATCTTGTAAGCAATTATCATACAACGATTCCAATAATTAATTCAGCGTGGTAATAACAATAGACAAACAGTTCCTTTGTTGCCAACACACACTTAGGAAGTTGCAGCTTGTAAAAAGAATATATCTCCAATATATTATTAAGATATTGAACATTTGCACAGTTGCCAACCATTAGATATCAATTGCAATCCACACAAAAATATATATAAACATGTAACAACAAACAAAAACAACAACAATCAACCGCAAATGGCACAAATGACTCCCCCGGATGGTTTGCTTATCGCCAAAAAGAACAGACAATGTTCTTGTTGCTTTGAGTCAAGAGCACAAAATCTCCAGAGGATGCCTCCGCTCAAGACTGAGAAGGCTTCCTTCTTTACCTGCAGAGCAGAGCACAGTACACAAGAGAGCGAGAGATGTTGCACATGTGTAGGCTTTGGTGGTAGGGGTACGGGAGGGGTATGAAGGAGTGTATAGGTGAGGGAATACACAGGTAGTATGTTTTGGCGAGAAGCTGCGAATGCGATTAAGCTGCTGAGGCAGCAAAAACCAGATGTTTGTTGTTGTTGTTGTTGTTTTACTGTATTGCCATAAACATGTGGCAAGTGTTGTTGTACGCCGTCGTTGTTGGGAGAGTGTCTGCCGATTTGTGCAACACTTGTGTGTTGGGGCCAAAACGCAAAAACAATAAACAAAGCCAAAACCAGCATGCATATGTATGTGTGTGTGTTGTGTGTGTGTGTGTGTGGATGCTGTGATGTTGCTGCTGCTGTTGCTGTTGCTGCCTCTGTCGCTGTCGACCTCGACGCTGCGGGGCCGGCCTGCGAATATTGCTCTCTGAGGCGCTCACTCTTGGGGGCTCAACACACACACACACACACACACACACACACACATACACTAAAACAGCAAGGCAAGAAAAAAAAACCTGCTCCACCACCATTTGCAGCAGCATTGCAATCGTTGCAGTCGCCGCAGCTGAGATGACGATGATGATGATGAGGAGGCTGCTGCCTGCTGCTGTGTGCAGAGTGTGGCAGAGAGGCAGCCAGCCAACCAAGCGAGCCAAAGCGAACAACCGTCCAAGCGACCATGTTTCCTGATGCGAGGCGATAGTTTATCGCCAATTTTCGTGCCGTGCAGAGGTGAACGCGGACCGAAAAACGTGAAGTGGCGAGCTTGAGAAAACAAAAAAAAACAGCAACAACAACAGCAGCCAGCATCAAAAACCGAACGAGACAAACAGCTTCAACTAACGTTAAACGAAGTCCTGGTTGTGTGGGGATCCTTTGCCGTCGGCACGCGATAACTTTTTGTCATTTGTTTTTAGGGGCTGCGATTTACTTACTAGCGCGAGTTTGCGAGTGTGCAAGTGTGTGTGTAAGTGTGTGTGTGTGTGTGTTGTTTTGCTTTGGCGAATTCGCCGTCGGGTCTCGTCCTTCGGCCATGCGCGTTAACGGTAAATAATGGCCGCCATCTTGTGCGACAACCACAACAACAACAACAACCAAATCAAAAATAAATAAAACCAGCTATATAGCAAAGATATATAGATCTATATATATATATAGAAAGTGCAAGAAAGAGAGAGAGAGAGAGAGAGAGAGTGTAGTGCCGATAACCGATAACCGATTAACATCGACATGGAACATCATGCGGGCAGCGGTTTCGTCGCCTCACCTTGGGCAGCGGTTTTGGGGCATCATTCGATGGCCTCGGACGCGGGGTTTGCTGCTGCTGCAGCTGCAGCGCATGTCCAGAACGTTGCTGCCGCACATCATACACATCATGCATCCATGCATCCCGGTCATCATCATGCCCATGCCCATGCCCATCCCCATGCACATCCGCACTCACATACGCATCCGCATTCGCATTCGCATTCGCATCATCATCACGCACATTCGGCGCATCATCATTTGGCGGCGGCAGCGGGCGGCGGCATGCCAATGGATTTGCATGTGCCACAGGGATTTCCCTACTATAGGTAAGCGACCAGGCTGCAAGGATACACCTCCTTATGCAGGTGCACTCAGTTTGTCGCCGGTCTTTTGTTTTGTGGGCGTTGCCACAAACGATATATATATATATATATAGATATATATTCAAATTATTCAAACCAATGGCGCTGCACCATTTAATACATAGCTCTAATATCTCCGCATCAGCTAACAAGTGTGTTAGAGTGAGATACTTGAGATAAATGAGTGCAAATTGTGAATAGATTGCCGTATAATTGATGGTAAATAAATTATGCAGCAGTTAGACAGAAGCATCGCACACAATATGTATTAGACCTACCCCATTTAGTATTAAGACAAACAGACAGCAATTTATTGAACGGCAAAAGCTTTTGTGGAAATGAAATATTTGGTATGCGGTTTCCTAAGCATTTACCTGTATTATTGTATTGTGGAATGCACAATTATGGCTTAGAGCAGGTTTTTGGCCATTGATATGGTTTGATATTGATACTCATACCGATACTTTTATGATATACAAGTTCGAAGTATATGATTTGATATCTGTTATAAGATTTATCACTGTTCAGTTTACTAATTTAAAGATTTCTACACATATTCAAACAAGAGTTGACTTCCAAATCAATACAAAACTAATTACTATACTTATAACAACGGAAACAAAAGTTCTCTAGTATTATATATAGACTTTGTTTCTTAAGACATACACAAAAATCTTTTTTAATGTGATTTCATCTGCGAAATAATTCTATTGTTTAACAATGTTTCTTACATTAAACAAATTCATCGAAACATCAAATCCAAAATCTATTTAAGAAAACCTTTAACCTCTGAATTAATAAACCAAATTAGCTTTGCAGTTCCGATCAGAAATACTAGAAATTTCTTACCTATATCTCTTCAAACTTGTTATTCTAATTATGCTATCCATAACCCCTTTCGGATTTTATGTGCTTTATATAACGATCTTTCCTACTTAATACATAGTGCCACTCCTACTTGCTCTCTTAAAAAACTAGTCTTGTGTCACTTGTCTATATGTTCGCGATCTTCGTAACCGTACGCTACGCGGTGCGCCCCTCGGTCGGATTGGCGGGAGGTGGGTCGCTTTGTGCTTGGGTCCGCGCGTTAACAAGCCGGTGCTTGGTATCGTTGGGCCACTTGAATGTACTGTCCGTTAGTACATCTACGTCCAATAATAATAATTCCTTGATAAATCCCTAACCCACAGTTCTTACATCCTTATAAACATTTCAAATTGATTTTCGAAGTTAAAGAAAAGGCAATCTCTGGCTTACAATGATTAGATTGCTTTTCTAAGCCCAAACTAAACCCTTTCATTGTACCTGTTCAATAGACCACTTAAAAGGAATCAGTTTAATTAACTGCCGACTTTTCACAAATCATTAATCCCTCCAATCATTTAGTTTGACTAGCTGGCTGGGCATCGTGACTATCAACTTATGTCTTTCACCCACATAATGATGATAATCGTTTGCTTTCCACTCAGCAAAAATATGTTAAGCAAAACTGAAAAACCCAACCACCCAATTTGTTCAGTTTGCAAGCGAATAAAAAATGCTTTGAGATTTAATTGAAAATTGCCCAAAAATACAGTTTCACAAGAGGAGGAACAGTTGGACGGGGAAGGGGAGGAGGAGGTGATTGAGGAGGCAGGTTTGTTACAGAGGTGCCAACATCGATGAAACTCATAATTAAACTAATTGAATTTACGTGACAATAACACTTTCGAGCGGTGAAGTGAGCGATTGTCACGAGATAATAATGTAACAGAGTTGAGAGAAAGACGAAACGAGACTCTCACTCCCTCTCCATAACCCTCTCTCTCTCTCCATCTCTCTCTCTGAAGATTTGGTTCAAAAAGTTCAAGCTCTCGTAATGCATGGTTATTTTCAATATCGCAAAAATGAAATCGGCATCAAAGAACATTTTGCCGCACTCCCAGAAAGGGAGAAGGAGAGGGGGTATATTCTGGTAGAACTACTCGAAGACATTCCCACAACAATATGGCGTTGGGATGGCGATGTAATTCATGAACTGTGATTGGTGGCGCGTCCATTAAAATCAAGAACCGAAACGAGACGAGACGAGAAGAGGCAGGCAGTATGAAAAAGTTGTTGGCAGTGGTCCAGTGCTCCAGACCCCGAAAGAGTCAAGAGATCCCCAACAATACCGACTGGACAGTTAGTCAATCTTTTCAGTTGTTGCAGTTGTTGTTGGTTTGAAGTTCTCAACTCAACTCAACTCAACTCAACTGAAGTGAAGTCAAGTCTGAAAGACCTCTACACCGGTACGAACTGCACAAGGCAGACAATCAGCGTCTATCAGCATTTTTCAATTATATCGAAATAGCGTTATCCGTGGCTGGATCGCGTCAGAACGCATAATTACTATAATCACCTGAGTTATTACCTTGGCGAATATTGGCGAAGACATACGAAAAACGGGCAAAAGTAATATTAAAAGCAACAAGCAAGACAGAGAGAGAGAGACAGGGAGAGAGAGAGAGAGACAGATGGGAAGGGTGGGGGGAAGTTAGGGGTACTCAAGTTGATTCGACTGAGAACTGAGAAAACTAAACTGTGATTGTTGTGGCTGCCTCTTCCCCATACCCCATACCCCATACCCTCACCCCATACCCTCACCCCATCCCTGTGTCTGGCTCAATTTAAGTTTTGGTCTTCTTTTCCCATTATTTTCATTTGAGCTTTATTTTTATTATCATTTTTGCTGTGCACTTTTCTTTCCTTTAGCTCAATTCGTTAAAGCATGCCACATTAAAACATTACACTCAGCGAAAATAGAGGGCACAATGCACAAATCTATCTGTTCGGTTCTAACTGGAAAATTGCTGGGACGTTTGTTTTTCATTAAAGCCATAAGATACACAGACTGACACACAGACAGACAGACAGGCAGAGAGTTCAAAATGGATAGAGGCTGCGCGTTGCAAGTTGCGCGTTGCAAGTTCGAGTGGCGGCATCACGAACGGCATTTTCATTCCGCAAAGCGATCTTTCAAAGATCCAAAGACTACGCAATTTTCCACGGCGTTGCCCCCAAAATGCCTTGGTCAGCCTTTTGTCTGCTGTTGCTGTTGCCGCTGCTGTTGATGCTTCTTCTTTTTCTGAGTTTTGCGGTTTCGAGGTCGAGTTTTATGTGAAGGCCCCGGCCAGCAAGGCAACGGGAGCAACAGTAGTTAGGCGGATGAGCAGGAGGGGAGTGGAAAATCGGTTGCAGAAAAACCATCATTTCCACAATTTATATTTCGAACGTGATTGGTTGAGTTGTACTATCTGGCGAGGGGAAGAGACGATGAACGAAGCGGAAGGGGGGGGCGGGGGGAACTGGGGCTTAGTGCAATGCGGCCATTAAGAAATTGCTGTAAAGCATAAAGAGCAAAATGAAACATACAACAGCAACAAAAACAACAACAACTCCAGCATAAATGAAACACAAAAAACCTAAAAAGAAAAGAAGAAAAAAAAATTCAACTCTCAACGCGAGAAAATGAAATAAAATGCAGCAGATTATGATTGCGATTATGTTGGAAGCTCTCGCGAAATGAGGTTTTTTTCCCGAGGGGAGTGTATGGGGGGAGGGATAGGGGTAAGCTGCACCTACTGAGGGGCATGAACATTAATGTTTCCATATATATATATATATTTTGTATATGAGTTGGCCATCATGAAGCTTACACAAATTGACCTTCTGCTAGAAGCGTAGTCAATCAATTTGTGTAAGGGATTAAAAACCTATTTGTTGTAATTATCCTTGAGTTGTTATTTATTACTTTAGAGTTAGGAGTCCACCAGACAAGTTTTTAGTTAAGCATTATCATCATTTTTAATTGTGGCATTTAAATATTAAAAGTTTTTATGCTTAATTAAATCAGTAAAATAATATATATAATAAAAAATTTAGATTAAAAATTTGTATATAATAAAATAATTTTAAAAATGATATTTCTAACTTATAATTAAGGTGCATAACCTTTAAAAACATAACTAAAAATATTTAATTTTATAATCTGGCATTTTCAATTTAAATATAAATCATTAAAAGAATTATATTTTTAATTCTATTAAGGTGTATAATTATAAAAAATTAAAATAATTTAATTATAATATCTGACATTTTAGAATTCCCATGAATTATGACTTATAAGATTTATTTTAGAACTAAACTCACTTTATTTAATTCTTTCAACCCTTTCATACCTATTGGGGAAGTCTTATAAGCTAACGGTTTCAGGTTTCAGTAAATATCCACTGATCAGTTATTTTGTCCTGCAGCAGTTTGTAAAGGTGTTATGCGAGCACCACCCAAAATGCATTACCTGCTACACTTGTTCGGCTTGAAGTAGAAACACACAGAGAGAAAAGGATAGTAGGGAAGAGAGAGAGAGAGAGAGAGATGAGGGGCTGTTGCTGTCCAGCCCACGTCACATTCAATTAAATTATGTAAATGAACCAAGCAACACTTTTGGGGGCACGCAGAAGGCTGCAACAGCGGCAGCAGCGAGGCGGGCGGGACATGAAAATTGAGTTTGCCGCCAAAGTCAAAAGATGCTGAAGATGTGAGACAGAAAACTCAGCACTCCACCCACTGCTGCCCGAAGCAACAATGAAACTTGGTCTGGCTCCATCAAGTGGAGTAAATTACAGCTTCGGCGAGCACATGTTGTTGTTGTTGTTGCTGTTGTTTGTTGTTGCATTTTGCCGCGTTGGCTGCCGTGTGGAGCTGCTTGATGAGCTTGATGTTCACACAGCCGCCAGGCATGAAGCTATTACACAAACACACACACACACACACACACACACATGTACACACATTGCCTTACACACGCATACTAAGATACACTGATGTCCTTGCTGCCGGCAAATTCAAAGTGAGCCAACAATTTCATCAACGCCAAAGCCGACGATGGCAACTTCAACAGTCTTTTGCTCCCCCTCCCCTTACAGACCCCACCCTCCCTCCCTCCCTGTACTCGTACTGTTGGCTCTGTTCCGTGTTGTTGTTGGTTTTCTGGTAGCGCGTAAAATTAATTGAAATTCATGCCGTGTTACAATAACAATGATTAAACGGCACACACACACACACACACACACACATATACACATAACATGTGCCAACAATGCCAGGGCTGGCCCTTGATTTGCCCCAAACCCCCTCCCTGAAGGTGCTGCAACTTAACCACCTGGCCAACCACACCAGTTGCACTCGCTGTCCAGTTGCAGGTTGGCTTTATGCTTTTTTTTTTTGTTTCTAACCGCAACGCACAACAACAACAACAACAGCAAGAACAACACACCCAAAGTGCAAAAGTACAAATCCCTGTTTGGAATACAAAATTTGCAGTTGTTCTTTTTGTTGTTGTTGTTGTTGTTGTTGTTGTTGTGCTGTGATTAGCGCTGATTCATAAATCGATTGAACGTCACACAAATCGAATCCAGGGGAGGGCAGGTGGGTAGGGAGGGGTTGTGGTTGTACTTACAGCTGCCTGTCCTGCAAGAACTTCGCCCTGTCCCTGATCACAAAGATAGTAATACTTCCCATGTGCGATCAAATAATTGAGATAAATATTGGAGAACCCAAAACAAAAAAACTCAGTTTAAAGCAAAACAGTCAAGAAAACATTTCCAAAACGATTACTAAAGAAAGGAAGAGCAAAATGCTATACTCTTTTATCATATGTGAAGTAATAAAGTATAAATATTATTTATGTTTAATAAAAGTTAAGCAAGTAATAAAGAAATTACCAAATATTTCTCGGGAAATGCCTTATTGGATCAGGCATTGATCAAGAGGATAACGAAACTATTAATACAATCATATGATATGACTATGACTATTGCATATAGCTTATTACAATCCCAACATACCCTTCTAGTAGTGTATTATACATCAAGAGTTGTGGGCAGAGCTTTACGCTTTTTCGCAAAACTTTTGCGCACAACTTATAAATATGTATGAGAAGTTTCGAAATTGTTGGAATCCCTGCCGACAAGCAACACAAACAACAACAACAACAACAACACAAGGTCGGTAAGAAGTCAGTCGGCGATCGGTCGATGATCGTACGGAATCGATCAGTCGAACAGTTTTGAGTTCAGTTCGTCAGTCAGTCAACTTCGCAACAACAACAAAAACCCCAAACGACAGCAAGTCGCAATGTTCCAAGAGGAACAGAGAGGGGGAGGTGCTGGGAGGGGAGTACGCTGTACCGGGAGGAGTGTCAGGGTACGCGTCGATGCAGGAACAAGCAGAAGGCAAAGGCAATCATTGATCAGCGGAATTTAGAGCGAAAATTTGATATTAAGGCCAACAAAACGAAAACAGCAACAAAAATTACTCCAAAGAGGAAGCACAAAAAAAAAAATCGTACAAAATTGTTAAAATAAAATTAAGCAGAAATAAACGCCTTAAAAATATGAGAGACGACCCTCAGACAATTTTTTTGGTATCTTGCAGTTGGCCAAGTTAGTCAAGTTTGCCAATTTCCAGTTAGTTGTTGTTCTACGATTTGTATTATTCCCCAACCAACCAACCAACCAGCCAACGATCGAACGGCGTCTTTCGTTTTAATATAAATAATTGTTCACGGCTACCGCAAAACAGCAGCAAAGTCAGCCACAAAGTGGATCGGCGACATTACAGCATCCCTGTCTGTCTCTGTCTCTGTCTATCTCTCTCTTTTGGGCACAATCAATAATGATAGATCAACCGTTGAAGGAGTGGCTGAAGAGAGCGGCAACAAGGGGGGAGCGCGTGTGATCAGTGTCTGACCACAAATCGCTTTGGGTGCTTTGACAGCATCATTCAAAAATAAACGCGAGCTGTTGAGTTGATCTTTTCTTTTTGCGCGAACTACTTGTTTAGAGCTACACTAACAAGTTACAGTGGGATGAGCAAGGAAATAATGAAAATAATTATGATATTGATGAGAATTTATGCTTATTTATAATGCTCTACAATTATTATTCATTAGCTTAGAGTAGTTACCCCTGAGTTATCAACGGGATAGTTACAACTTACAATGGGAAGAGCATTTAAATAATTTATGATAATAATTTATGATATCTTTTATGGAATTTAGAGTTCAGATAAATATGTTAAGCTAAGGAAATGAAATTTCTTATACTTTAAGCTTACAACTATGATAACTTACTCCCAAGGCATAAGACAATTTCAAAGAGAGCTGAGGATTTTTGTTTATTGACACAATTTTTTCACATATTATTAAACTCAAAGGATCAAATTTGTATAGTTATCTGATGTTAAGAAAGATATTTTTTAACTTCCAGTGGCTACAAGAACGCTTTTCCTGAACACCAGCAGGATTTTCTCTTGTATTGTTTCCACAAGCTTTAAGTTTCTCCTATTGATTTCTTAGGTTTTTTCACCTACTGTGAATTCCCTTGTTCAATTTCGCTTATCTTTTTCCGATGCTCTCTTAAGTATTACGAAATGCATTCACTGTAATGTAAACTCAACAAAAAACATATTTAAGTCAGTAGAAAAAGAAAAACATTTTCAGTAATCATCTGTTTACGATCGCAATCACTGCATAAAAGGATAGCTAAACTGTGGAGCAAAAGGGGAGAGAGTAGAGCGGGGGTGTTAACTGCATATGAGCGAAAAGTTAATTGGACACACACACACTCACACACACACATATTGTAGTCTAGTTAAATGTGCAGATTACACACCTTATTATTATGAAATATGTTCGATAATTATGGTCACTTTTGTGTGTTGAGGAGGCACTGTGGGACAGCCTTTTAATAGTAGTTACTCTGTTGCAAGCAGCTTATGTAATTTGAACTGCCCGTTAAGAGTTAAGGTCTATCAGATGGGGAGGGGGGTGTCCCCTCACACAGCCCTGCAAATACAGCGCCATATATAAGTTGTGGCGACAAACGTCGCGACATTGCTGAAAAGCTGTCGATGACGACGATGAAGACGATGACGATGACGTTGTCTCCAGGTCTCTTCAAGTTTGCTTCAGCTGACCAGGTCTGGCCTGGCCCGGACTGGCTCCTGTTTTCCTCGCTGCCAATTTATTTATGGTGCGGTACAAGTTTTTACGCACTCAAGTGCTCTGAGACTAATTGGGCACGAAACGCAATCAAAGTGACGACGACGACGACGCTGACGCTGACGATGACTACAACGTTGCTGTTGCAACAACACAGACACACATGAAGAGGAAGAGGAAGAGTGCTGACTACACAGACCTGGCCAGGACCAGACACACAAAACACAAACAACAAACAACAAACAAAAAAAGAGCCCCGATCGCAACTGCGTATCGCGAATCGATCACTTGAACTTTATAACGCTGATGAGGCTTTGATTTGTGGCTCGCATTGTATCGACCAGGCCCAAAGCGAAAACTGTTTAGGCCACATACAACTCGTACTAGTGCAACTTGTGGCAAAATAGTTGCTCCATGTTCTACACAATTATCTGTTATTATCAGACTTTTCAGCGATTCACATTTTTTTGTTACAGCGACAATGACATCTCCCTTTCGTCCTACTCCTACTCCTACTCCTACTCCAGGCAACCTCTTTTTTTCGAGGCTGCCGTTTAGGCCAATTCTTAAAAATAGCTGCCTCTAGAGATGCAATTCCTTTTGGCTAGATCTCCTAGATCTGTTTGGGGAGAACACGTGTCTATGTAACAAAAGAAGAAGAAGATGACATTGTTTGACATGGTTAAAATGTTTGTTCGGGAATGTTGAAAAATATTTGGAGAAGATCGTAATCTGTCAACAAGCAGCTTGGAATCTCTCAACTAACTCAGTTGATGTTTAACTTACTTAAAGTTGTTTTAAAATATAACAATTCTATTAAGCCAAACCTTATAGACTTTAAATTCACATCATAACGTTATTTCTCAATATTTTTGGTTCTATAATTCCCAAACAGTTCTTGAGAAACACATGTCAACATGCAGCTTGGAATCTCTCAACTAACTCAGTTGATGTTTAACTTACTTAAAGTTGTTTTAAAATATAACAATTCTATTAAGCCAAACCTTATAGACTTTAAATTCACATCATAACGTTATTTCTCAATATTTTTGGTTCTATAATTCCCAAACAGTTCTTGAGAAACACATGTCAACATGCAGCTTGGAATCTCTCAACTAACTCAGTTGATGTTTAACTTACTTAAAGTTGTTTTAAAATATAACAATTCTATTAAGCCAAACCTTATAGACTTTAAATTCGCATCATAATATTATTTCTCAATATTTTTGGTTCTATAATTCCCAATCAGTTCTTGAGAAACACAAATAGTAGCTTGGCTATATAATTGCCGATGATGAAAGGAGTTGTCTAGAGTTTAACAAGTGCTTCCGCTTTTGGACCCAAACCAATCCAAACCTCAAAGAACCAAAGCCGAAAAGCATACGCCAATAATTTCTAACTTGACCTACGATTGATAAACTGCAACAAGAACAAAAGGCAAAGGGCCAACAAAATCTTATGAATATTATTACAATTTTGATAATTGGCGTGGAGCGACGATCGAAGATCGAAACCCCAACAAAGGAAGAAAGAAACCATCAAAAGGTTTAAAAATTCGCGAAATTAAGAAAACGAAAAACGGGACAACTTGAAAGGATCGTAAGCTTGTGGCACAGATTTCTTTGGGGCACAATGATTTACGGTCTGTTCGGTGCTGGGTATGACGAAAATTGTCTGGCGCTGTGGCAGACCCAAGGAGCAAGGAGCAAGGAGCAAGGAGCTTGGGTATAAATCAATAAATTTCATTTTGTTCGCTTGCACTTGATTATAAAGCTGAAGCTGATAATGTTCAGAGCTGTGAGTGCAATTTTGTGAATGCGTTGATTGTTGTTTATTAGATGATTTCGAGTTTCCTGTTGACCTTGATGAACGTGAGAGAGAGCGAGCGAGAGCGAACGAATCAGAGAGAAATTGACTAATAAAGTTTCCATTTCTTGCTCTCCATTTCACAGATATCGCGAGGATGCATTATGCTGGGGCGACAGGTGAGTTTTCTGCCACGCTGCCGGCCGATATAGCCGACACATTTATCGGCTAATTTAATTTATTGGGAAAATGTCAACTTTTTCCTCCTCACTCGACGCTAATCGCATATTCAACAGGCACCCTGAAACATTTCTCGTATCTGTATATTTTTCTTCACAGAAAGTCCATGGAGGAGATCGGTGCCGCTCAGTCCTCGGTGAATGCGCGGTAAGTGTTAATGTAACCGTAAACGATTCAGTGTACCTCCCCCCCTATCAGACTCCCCCTTGGACGTTTGTTTGGCAGCGCCACTTGGCGACGCATTTGTTAGCATAAAATTATTGAATGCCATGCGAAGCAAACGTCGCCAACGTTGCCGCCAGACGTCAAAGGCGCATGTCGCATCTATGAGATACTCACACAAGACTCACACAAGACTTGTTGTTGTTGTTGTTGTTGCTGTAGCAGCTTAGCAGAAAAACCGTTGCTGTCAACATTAATGTGTTGATCTAACTGAAAGTGCAAATAGACTATCTTATACAGTTTGTTAAACTGTACGATTATAGATGAAAAGGTTAAGAACAAAAGGAAAGGTTCTTCTTTATCCCATACATGATATTCCTCAGTAAAAGTTTCAAATTAAACTAACTGACAATAATTTCAACTTAATTCCAGCTTAACTACAAAATTTAAACACAATCGCTTCAGAGTTGCACAAAGCTAACAACTATTAGCTGGTTATTGAAGCGTATTATTGATGCGACCTAAGCAAGTCTATTGCTGTTGCTGTCAGTTGTTGCAACTGGCTGCTGTTGCTGCTGCTGTTGTCTTGTTCTCGTTGTTATGACATTTTACATTTTTAATGGGAATTCTCACATAAAAAGTACAAATATCAGACTAATTGGATTTATCTCGGGGCTGTCGCGCGTTGTCACACTCTTTCTGGCCATGCTTGGCGACTTGCCGGAAGATGTTGCAAGTCATCAAACGATTCCCAATGACGAGTTTTCCTAGCTTTCGCAGCTTGTACACAATTAGTACAGTCCAGTGAGTGGAGCGGTGAGGAGCGGTGAGGAGAGGAGAGGGGAGGCTGTGGCAGATGTTGGGTTACGCACCCAGCTTGCAGCAAGTTAAAGGCAGTCCCAATTCCAAACCCAAAGGCATATTTCCAATGAATCGATCAACAGCAACAAAAACATTGACAACAACAATGCCGCAATGAGGCAAAAGTTGCATTGCTTAAATTGATTTCTGCAATTAATTGAACAACGCAAATGACAAACTGAAAGCAACTTACAAAAACACTCGACTACATACCCTCTTTCCCTCCCCCTCCCCCCCTCGTTCTCCTACCCTGTAGCGAACAATGCGTGGAATGCACTTTGCTCTCGAACACGCTTTCAGCACAGGACTGCACAAAAACACGCAACACATAAAAAGCTGTAGGAGGCAGCCGTCGAAGTTTCCTTGCAAAGCTTTTTACTTGATTTCTCAACTGTCTGTGTTTTGATACCCTTAACCCATTGAAAATGGGTAAAAAGGGTATAATGGATTTGTGCAAAAGTATGTAACAGGCAGAAGGAAGCATCTCCGACCCCATAAAGTATATATATTCTTGATCAGCATCAACAGCCGAGTCGATATAGCCATGTCCGTCCGTCCGTCTGTCCGTCCGTCTGTCCGTCCGTATGTATGAACGCGTCGATCTCAGAGACTATAAGAGCCAGATTTGGTACATAAGCTCGCCTAATCCCTAGGCAGTACAAGTTTGTTTTAAATTTTCGATAACTCTTCCCGTTTCCGATATACACATGTAATCGATAACAACAAAATCTTCAATTTAGAAAACTTTTTGATGCAGTTTGAAAGATTAGACTAAATATTGACAATCTGTGAAAATTTTATTGAAATCGATTTAGAAACACAGAAGATATGAAACATTGAAGTTTACTCAAGCGTTAAGTATAGGGTTCAGGGTATCGTCTAGTCGGGATTTCTCGACTAGAGCCTTCTTACTTGTTTTTTCTGCTTTTCCCCCCTGTTTATTCTTCGATTTTAGTTTGGTTTTTGCGACGTTTAACTGTCACGGTCACGACTGCTGGGGTATTGACTCCCTGTATCCCTATATCCCTGTATCCCTGTATCCCTGTATCCCTGTATCCCTGTATCCCTGTATCCCTATATCACAGTGTTAAGGTAGTTTGGAAATCTAAGTTTTAACTGGATGGAAGGAATCCAACAAATGGGTTTCCTTACGATTATTCCTAGAAAAATTTGAGGTTAAAAATTGTAGCTTTAGTAATTTTACAAAAGTATAAGTGAAATAGCTTAAAATATACTTTATCTACACGTTAAAGTTTCATTGTCCTTTGAACGAACTGAGTACCTTGTTTAAACACTTTTCTCGTATTAAACCTCCATCATATTTAAACACTTAACATTTTAACAACTGTTTTTAATGACTTCGGCACAGTGTGCATATTGAATGCCCTGGCTTGAATCTTCATCAACATTATCAACGTCAACGTCATCGTCAACGCCATTGCCTTGGCCATCGTCGCATTCTCTGCACTAGATATCCAGAGCTGTCGAGACACACACACACAGATACACACTCGTCAGTGTTTGGGGAAGGTGCAAGAATATTAATTATTAATTCCGATCACAACTGCGCACTTTGTGTCGCCGCAGTTAGCGGCTACGGTTTGGCATGCGAATTATTTGCTAAATACCAGAAAAGTGAACGATAAAACGACAAACAGATCGCCACTAACAAGGCACAAGGGGCTGGCGAAGCGGGCGCGGCAGAGTTAGGGAGGAGTTGTGGGGCAAACTTCAAGTTTTTTTTTTGCTTTTACCTTTCAAAGCTGATTTATGGCTGAGATAACGGGCGAGTAAATAACACACAAAAAGAGTCAACGATCGTTAGTTGATCAACGATCAATGATTTCGGATCACATTCAATTGATTTAGTCAAGTGGCAGGCAGATACACTATATAATGATAAACATATGTACATGTACAAATTTGTATGCATTTATGCTCAGATTAACAAATATCTAGCATAACTTTCAAAGTTGATTTAGTTCACTTGTAACAAGTTTTTGAATGCATTTAGCCGCAAATTAAGTTATTATATGAGTTGTGCGAATTTTTCGCAAACATTTACAATAATCAGCGTTGATTGGCAGCTGTCAGTTTGAGTTAACTTCCATTTAAATGTGATGAACAAGATGGCAATACTTAAACTAACTTTCGATCTTATAGCTATCGAAACTATAGTTAAAAGACCTTTGGGAAGATAGAGTCCAGTTTCGAAAAGTACAATACTCAAATAGTTCTTATAAGCAAAGTCATATTACTAAAAGTTCCTTAGCTTCACTGAACCTTTGGGAAGATAGTGTCAGGTGTTTCGGGTTTCCATACACAATGCACCCGAAAAGTACAATACTATAAAGTTCTTATAAGCATAATATATAATATATATTATCTAAAAGTTCCTTAGCTTCACTGAACCTTTGGGAAGATAGTGTCAGGTGTTTCGGGTTTCCATACACAATGCAACCGAAAAGTATAGTACTCAATAGTTCTTAAAATGTTGTATTTAATTTGTGTTTTATATAGATTTCTTTATCGCAAGCACCCAAAAGTACAATACTATAAAGTTCTTATAAGCATAATATATAATATATAGAAAGTCATATTACTAAAAGTTCCTTAGCTTCACTGAACCTTTGGGAAGATAGTGTCAGGTGTTTCGGGTTTCTATACACAATGCAACCGAAAAGTTCAATAGTTCTTAAAATGTTGTATTTAATTTGTGTTTTATATAGATTTCTTTATCGCAAGCACCCAAAAGTACAATACTATAAAGTTCTTATAAGCATAATATATAATATATAGAAAGTCATATTACTAAAAGTTCCTTAGCTTCACTGAACCTTTGGGTATACACAATGTTTTCCTTTCAAAGAAATTCCATCTCCATCGCAGCCCAACCTTAATTCCTGATTCTAACCTGAATCTGCCACCAAAACGAAGTCCATCCGATTAAAATCAACTTCGTCGTGCAGTTCATCATCTGGTTAACAACCAAAAAGAACCAAAAATTATTACTGCCTCCGAGCAGCGATTAAATCAAATTTTGAAGGTAGCGCTGACCATTGAGTATATTTCATCAGAAGCACGCACAGCAGTGATAAAGATCATAAGATGCAGCTCCCGAGCTGCACTGTCTCCAATTGTCCAACTGCTCTGCCGTCTCACTGCCTCACCCCGCCCTTACGATCCAGTGTTTTTTATTGCTTAATTGTTTGTTTTGGGTTTTGTGAATTATGAATCGTTTTGTGTTTCGATTGTGTAACAGTGTCCAAGAACAGTTATGCTACCTTTTCACAGCGCCATTAAATCTCTCCCTCTCTTTCGCTCTCTCTGTCGCCTGACAAGATCCTACACGCTGATAGCAACAATTTCTCTGCTACTCCAAGTCACAAAAACCACAAAAAAACAGGCAAAGAAAAGAAATGAGAAAACGAATCATCTCGTTGTGTTATTTTATCACCTGTGTCAGTTTTATTGCTTTCTCCTGTGGGACAGCCACAACAACAATGAACAAAAAAAAAACAGATCGTGACAGATCAGTGATCGCGTTTAGTTTATTGCTTCCTTTCCTGCAAGCAACTTGTTACCAGAACGGGAACTGAAACTGTTCAGAGTATCCTTTCGTTTCGTTCGAGATCGAATCGATCGAATTGATATAAAACTAGTTTCTGGGATAGTTAAGTCCACATAAGTTCGTTAAGTTTAATAATTTTTCTATCAATTTTGATGTACCTCCCCCCCCTGGTCACTTTAATGGATGGCTTTAGCGATCGTCATGCACATATTACGTCATCCGCTTCGTGTTCATTTTGTTTGTTTTGATTTTGGCCAATCAGTTTTTGCCCCGTTTTGCCGCATTGCCGCATTTAGCCGCTGGCTATTTGAAATGGATGCCTCGTGTGTCCGAGAAAACGTGATGGATAACTGGATGGCAAAGCCAAAGCATAAGTGCCGCTCTGCCCCTCTCTACCTCAGCTCTACTCTTGACCAGTCCCACACACTTTGCAGTTCTTCCTGACTCTGTGTGTGTGTGTGTGTGATTAGAGAGAATCAGCAGTTGCATACGTGCCACAACCACACAGACCCATTCAACACGGCCCCCACCATTGATAAAGTCATGCAACAATTGGCAGACGACGGGTGTTCCTGACTGGAATACACATTTCGTCTCTACACAAACACAATATATATATTTTTTGAAAAACCAAAACCGAAACAGCAACTGAAACTGAAACCAAAACCAAAAAACTCAAACCGAACACACACACACACACACACACACACACACATACATAGGTCCATCAACAGCCGCAGCACGCACTTAACAAAACGCACGCACCTTTATATATACATATACATATCTATATGGCATTGGGGGGAGAGGGTTTGGGTGCGAACGGGTGGGCGGCACGCATCGTTGCACGTCCAATGTCCAGCAGTCCACGTTCACGTCCATGGCCATTGTCCTCGGGGCATCCCGTTACCACGCATCAATTTGGCTCCCGACCTAGTCTACACAGGCCAATTTTCCATCGCATTGTGTCTGAACGCTGTCTGCACGTGGATTTCGCATCCAACCTCCAACGTCCATCGTCCACGGGAGCTGCTCAAAACCGGAAACGCAGGCGGCTTCACGTTCACGTTTCGATTTTTATGGCAAACAGGCAAATGGGCAGCGTTCGAATTTTAGTTCCTCATTCAATGTCGTCGCCTACACTACAAAACCGTATAGATCCGACTTTTTTGGCATCTTGTTTGACACTTTGGAAAATTCTTTCCAACTTCATAACAGTAAATGCCAAGGAACTCAGGAACTTTAATTCACACTTGGATTTGGACAAACATTAATATTTAAAAGTGATGCTCATATAGTTTTCTTCAAGTGTACAATCCCTCAACCACACATAGCAAGCGCACCACCCTCCCCCACCACCCAATGCTTTGCCCCTGCCAGCGCACCCTTCGTGTGGCACTTGGCACGTTTCCTTTTTAAAATTCACAATTGCCGTCGCCAGCGACGCGTAATTGTGGGAGAATTCGCTACGCCAACTTGTCTGGCTGGCAACACTGTCTCAATTGTCTGAGTCTCCACGCCATCCCCATCCCCAGCCCCATCCCTCTCGCCTGCAACTGGTCTCAAGAAATCGATCACGTTTCTACACATGTTTCATTTACGTTACGTTGCGCTTACGTAATCTCATTTTCTCGAGGATGTGGCCAAAACAGCGGCGAAAAATAAAGTGCAAGTCATTGGCTGCTCCAATTAGATAGCGCAACAGTAAACCAATCGATAGTTAACGAAACTTGCAGCCAAAAAGTAAAGAAAAGCTTACAAAAAATACAAAGTTAGTGAAAGTGTTGGCCAATTTCCGATTAGTTCAAATTCAATTACAAGTAATACAGTGTGTTCACTTTTAAAGATTGTGTGATAGTTTGAATGTTAGCAACAAATTGAGATTAACATTATTTGCAGAAAGGAAAAACTGTAGAATTCAAAATAGTGCACATACGATGGAATCAATAGAGTAGAGTTAGGATAAGTATATAAAGAAATAACAAATATCTAAATTTTCTAAATTATATAGAATAAGGGAACCTCAAATATGATTGTATTCCAAATTGAGATTAACATTATTTGCAGAAAGGAAAAACTGTTATAAAATTCAAAATCGTATTGATGGAATCTATAGAAAACCTTGAGTAAAGTAAGAAAAAGTATATAAAGAAGTTACAAATATCTGAATTTTCTAAATGATATAGAATAAGGGAACCTAAAATATGATTATAAGCCCATATTCCAAATTTTATTTTCATTTTTGCTTTGAATTATTCAAATCCCTTTTTTGAGGGTCAGTGTTTCACTGTGCGACTGCGAGTATGGCTTTCACCAGAACAAAATGGCCGACCAGACTTTCACAATTGCGTGTTGGGGCAACCATTGATGAAATTAAACAATTTCTGGGATTGCTTGAAAATTATTATAAACGCATTGGACAAAAAACAGAGACAGAGGCGAAAAAGTCAAATTCAAGCCGCTCGACTGTGTGTGTTTGTGTGTGTGTGGAATAATAAAAGCCTTACCCCCCACACCCCACAATCTGGGTACAGGTACCTTTCTCTAACCCTCCGTTGTGGCAGGAAGGGCTCGTTACTCCCTCGCAGGAGCTACGGCTCAGGTTCTCTGTTGGCTTCCACCATTGGCATCTTGTCATTGGCATTTCGGTCACATACACAAACACACATAAAAACGACCACGACACCCACACAAACACACACATACGAGCGAGCGAGCGAGAAAGAGCGCAAGAGCCGCTAAACAAATTCCCAAATGTGTAAAGAAGTAAACTAATTGCTGCGCGTGACGCAGCGCCAACAACAAAACAGTACCCCAAAACTGTGGAGCCCAGCTCCAAAGTATATAAAACAATGCCAGAAAGAGCCAACGCGTGTCGTGCACAATGCCAGCGCGTGTGTGCGAGCGAGAGCGCATGCGAAACCAGTTTTAGTTTACGTCTGCACGTACACACACATATACAGCGGCGCTGCTTTACTGCTGCACTCTATGTCTCTCCCTCTCGCTCACTCGCTCGGCGCTCGCATAGTATACTGTGCTCATTTGGTATGCGCGCTATGTTGATTCCGATTCGACGGCAGTCACGTCCCGCCCATTTGCACGCACACACACGCACACGGACTACACCCACACACAGAGCGAAGAAGGCGAAGAGAGCTTGCGGCGAATTGGAGCGTGAGGCTGCTTAAAATGCTACTGGTGCGCCCAAATAGTACATGACCAAACGCTGTGTCAGGTGCTCACACAAACACACACACACACACTAACACACGCACACACATTCAACTGGCGCCCGCTGCTTGCTCACGTTCGCCGTTGGCTCGTTCGCTGCTCGTTCAGCTCGTTCGTACGACGTTCGTTCGTTCGTTTGCTGCTTCGTGTCAAAAGATGTCACCCCCAAAAAATAGTCTAGCTGTGCGTGTGTATGTGTGTATGTGTATGTGTGTTTGTGTGTGTGTGTGCGTTACGCTCTCTCGCTCGTGTGCGTGTGCTGCCTTTTTGCCTTACTTTGGTTTTGTTCGTGACGTGAACGTGACTCTGAATTATTCTGCACGTATTCGTCGCCCGCAACGGACGTACAACGTAAACACACAAAACTCTCCGTAACGAGCGCCGCGCGCAGAGTTCTCCATACCAACTATCAGTTAGTAGTGTTCTGCTTACCATCAACATTTTACGTTACTTTCCATCAGCTGCAGTTTTCACGTACGCTCAACTGCCGTGCAACTGTAGCCGTACCCCGTAAAACGTATCCCGTCTACACAAGTGTGTGTTGGTGGTCGGTTCGCTAGTGTTTGTGTGTGTGTGTGTGTGTGTGCGGAACACCCTGTGCGTGCGTAATTGGCGCCCATTTGTTTGTCGCGACTTACACATCCGTATCCAACACCGACCCGTACTACCCAACAGTTCACGGCGCTTTCAATTTGGCTGCAACGTGATCAAACGTGCTTTTGACGTGCCACGCAGAAGCTGTTAAGCAGTTAACTGGCCAAAAGTCGATGGCTCGCTAATTTGAATGCCAATCGAAAAACTGACAGTCAGTCAGTTCGCCAGTTCGACCCATCTATCGGTATCTCATGTGCATGTGTGTGTGACTCTGTGTGTGTGTGAAGGATAATTGAAGACAGGCAACTGACACGTACGCGTGCTTTCCAATTGCCCAGACTGAACAACAACAACAACACGCACGTCAAAGGATGCGTCGTTGACCTACCAACAAAGCTGAAACCAGTTAAGCTTAAAAGTGTGCCAAAACAAATAAAAACGAATCAAGTGCAATATTTTCGAAAACCAAACAAACAGCAAAATGTGCCAGTGCTAGTTGGGCATCAAGTGTTAAACAGTTAAACAGGACCTACTGCTCAGTTAAGATGTTGCCATACCAGGCGGTAGCCATGGACTATGCCGGCTATCAGCGCCAGCCTACGCCCGGACATCCTGGGAGTCACATGGTCGGTTCGCTGGGCATGCCGGCGGTACCGTTCAGTCACTCGTGGATGGTGCCCACACAGGAGCTGTGCGGCATGCCACCGTACAACAAAATGCATAATCAACATCAGCCGGGCGTACCGGGCATGCATGGTCAACAGCAACCCATCGAACCGGGGTTAGTTGATACGGGGTAAATGACCAATCATGATTATAGTATATATATCAAATCAATTAGGTGTTAAAACCTATTTCGAAACTCTCCATTCTCCTATATTCATAAGTTGTATATCCCTTGGAGATAAACAGAATATATATATATATTAATATTCGCCTCTTTTGTATCTTTAAAAAAACACTTTCGTACACTTTTTACAAGTGTTGGTTAAACTATTTTATTTGTTTTGTTTCCAAGAACTGTGTTTATATCATGTTAAGAGTCAAAACTACAGTTACTCCTATCCCGCTGAGTCCATTTTGCTGTTGTGTGTGTGTCAAACAACTGATAAAGACATAACGGCACTTCTCACAGCCCATAAACAATGCCCTGGATACAATCTTATCCTTTGTTTTGCTTTTTGTGTGTATTTGTTGTGTGTGTGAAAGTAAAATGAAAAAGAAAATGTTGAACTACTTCTTGTGTCTTACCCTTATCTTGATCGGTTGCCTTGCTTAACAGTTTGATTGGCAAAAATCATGCAACAAAATCAAATTCGCATCAAAGTACGAAAGGAAAGAAAGTAGCAACATTTGGTCATGTAATCCGCTTAAAGTCTTAATTCGCCGGCGCATTAAGCCATCAAATGACAATATTGTGAACTAATACCCCTAAGTAGTCCCAGCTAATCAACTGGAAAAGTACCTTAAAATAAGAGCAAGAAAGTTTTTAAGAAACTTTCTGAAAATAAACCCATTTTAAAATAAATATATAACTAAGAAACTTGAGGTTTTTGATATAAAATAGGTTAAGAACAGACAGAAAGATGCAATATAAGTTACAGATTGAAATTTAGAAGGAAAGGTTAAAAAAATTCTGAAATATTTATAAAAAATCCTACCTTTTCAACTGGAAACGTACCTTAGAATATGAGTAAGAAAGTTTTTGAGAAACTTTCTTTAAATAAACCCATTTTAAAATAAATATATTAACAAGAAACTTGAGTTTTTTGATTTAAAATAGGTTAAGAACATACTGAAAGATGCAATATAAGTTACAGATTGAAATTTAGAAGGAAAGGTTAAATAATTCTGAAATCTTTACTGGAAAAGTACCTTAAAATAAGAGTAAGAAAGTTTTTGAGAAACTTTCTTTATAAAAAACAATTTTAAAATAAATATATTACTAAGAAACTTGAGTTTTGTGATTTAAAATAGGTTAAGAACATACAGAAAGATGGAAATTAGTTGTAGATTGCAATTTAGAAGGAAACGTTAAAACAAATCTGAAATATTTATAAAAAAATCCTACCTTTTCAACTGGAAACGTACCTTAAAATATGAGTAAGAAAGTTTTTGAGAAACTTTCTTTAAATAAACCCATTTTAAAATAAATATATTACTAAGAAACTTGAGTTTTTTGATTTAAAAGAATACTGAAAGATGCAATATAAGTAAATAAATATATTACTAAGAAACTTGAGTTTTTTTTTTTTATAAAATAAATCAAGAACAGACAGAAATATGGAAATTAGTTACAGATTGCAATTTGGAAGGAAATGTTAAAAAAATTCTGAAATATTTATAAAAAAATCCTACCTTAATCATTCCTTAAGGATTCCATTGTTCTTTCTTTTCTTTTATTCTTCTATGCTAATATTTGTAAAACATTTCGAGCTTTCACACACGAGCCTGTGATGGGAAGCTTTCAGTGGCAGCACTTTCGCCGCTTTCGTTGCATGCCTCATTTTGTGCTAATGACGAGCAATTTACACGCCCTTTAGTTTGGCAAATTGCAGCCGCTGTTTTGCGAAATTAAAAAACGGAGCACACGAATCATTTATCAAGGCGACACCTTGGAATTCCTTGTAGTCGCATGACAAATGCTCGTCCTTTGAGGCCAATTTGAATGCTGTTTGATATGTGCTGGGGCGAAGATTGATGCATTTGTCGATATCTAAATGTTATTGGTTCGATGTGTGGCAAATTGGTTAGCAAAATTGGGTTTGAGTTCCATTTCGAAACGTTCTTTGAACCAGAGTTTTAGAAGAAACAAACTCCAGGTAAACTAAACGTAATTGCAACAGCACGACAACAACAACAGCAACAACAACATTAAGACTTGAGATTTAACAAACTAATTAAAAATGTTGGGGAATCAAGCAAAATAAAGGCCAAAAACTGGCTTGGCCCGTGGCAGACGCATGTTGTACAAGTTTTTTACGCCGGTTTCATTTTAATTATCAAAAATATTTTTATGGCCCAAACGACGCATAGAGATAAGTATCAGAGATGAGCAGCAGCAGCAGCAGCAACCTGAAGCAGAAGCTAAAACGCGGCTTAAATAAAGTTACACAAAACGAGCCTCGAAGCTTGTGATGAGCGCATTTACAGCTGCCCCACAGACATTAAAATATATGTAAAAGGCCACAAAATGTTCAAAATGCGAAGAAGCATGCGAAGAAGCAGGCTGGCTAAAAGATCATTAGGGCTATGCAAGTGCTTTAAATACTCTGCATTTGAGTTGAGTGTAATGAGGGGAGTGTTGTAAAGTGCTGTATTGGGTTTTACCAGTGTTGATTAATCTATTATAAAGTTTCGCATTTGAATGGATTTGGTTTTAGGGTTCGCTCTTTCTAAAAAAAAGTTTTCTTCGAATTTTTAACAATTTTCTTCAACTAAAATAAAAAAATAACAAACATTTTAGTTCAAGTCTTATAAATTAATTAATAAATTAAATTAAATTAAATAAATTAAAATTAATATAAATTGTGAAATTAGCGCTTTATTAGACCTCTTTCTGTTCATTGTTCCTTTTATTAATCAGTTAACGATTTATTGCAAAAAAAAGCAAACTTCCTCTTCAAGCCCACAGACCCTTCCTTTTGTTAGTGTACAACAAAATTTCACTACAATAACAAAACTCAAATCGTCTACAAAAACCGAAAAACCCGACGACAACAAAGATGACAACAAACTTAAATTATGAGACGCTTAAAGCCAAGTTTCTGACGAAGATGATGGCCCGTTGATAGGGCCAAGATGCGAACTTCAGTTTTGAGCGGCTGGCTTTGAGCCACAGCAGCAGCGGCAGCAGCATGTTGCAGCAACCAACAGCAGAGCGCAGCGGAGCAAAAGTTACTGAATGAAAAGTCTGTGCATTTAGCAGAAGTCAGAGATCGAAAACAGTATCAGCAAAGCGGCATCTGAAAACGAAGAGCAGCATGAAAGAGACGAAAACGAAGACGACTCACATCAAAATGAGCCATGTTGACAAACGACTCAAGACTGTACAAATACTATATGCATAATACAAACATCAACTTAAGAATTTCGGAACAATGAGAAATCTGTAGAGGCAATATATATATATTTGGTTTTCTAGCTAGAAAAGTTGAGTTTCGTGTGAGAAGAGAATCCTATTGTTATCAAAGAGAGAGATAACTGTTGAAAGGCTGATAAATGTGCGGCAATTAGTTAGGATCTGGCTGACACCATTTCGTCACAATGCTGCGTGGGTTGAGTTAGAGAGTAAAAAGCAGGCCAAACAAATTGGCCAAATTAGCTCTGACAGTTTGTACAACAGGTGAGACAGTTTTGTGAGGATCTGCTGGCTGTTTCTTTTGGCTATTCGTCAGTGTCTACTTAGTAATAATATTTATTGGCATTGCATTGTTGCTAATGTTGACTATTTCGTATTGTTTGCAGCATTCTGGAGTTGCGCAAGGAGAAGTCGCGCGATGCGGCACGATCGCGACGTGGCAAGGAGAACTATGAGTTCTATGAGCTGGCCAAAATGCTGCCACTGCCGGCGGCAATAACCAGCCAACTGGATAAGGCTTCCATAATAAGACTGACCATAAGCTATTTGAAATTGAGAGACTTTTCCGGACACGGTGATCCACCATGGACACGGGAGGCATCCAGCAGCAGTAAGCTCAAAAGTGAGTATAAGTTAATAGAGATATATAAAAGATTCATTTGATTCATAAGAAAGTACTAAAAGATCTAAAAAGTTCCTGAAATGATATAAAACGTATTCCCAAAATGATTTTGGTTTTCCAAAGACTCAAAAAGATATATAATAAATTTAAGATTTATTTGATTCATAAGAAACTACTAAAAGATCTAAAAAGTTCCTGAAATGATATAAAATGATTTTGGTTTTCCAAAGACTCGAAAACTAATTTCCAACAATTTTCCTACATTTTTGTTGCCAACTGAAATATTTTCAGACTTATCAGACACATTTTTATACCCTTAACCCATTGAAAATGGGTAAAAAGGGTATAATGGATTTGTGCAAAAGTATGTAACAGGCAGAAGGAAGCATCTCCGACCCCATAAAGTATATATATTCTTGATCAGCATCAACAGCCGAGTCGATATAGCCATGTCCGTCTGTCCGTCCGTCCGTCTGTCCGTCCGTCTGTCCGTCCGTATGTATGAACGCGTCAATCTCAGAGACTATAGAAGCTAGAGACTCCAGATTTGGTATATAAGCTCGCCTCATCCCTAGGCAGTACAAGTTTGTTTTAGATTTTCGATAACTCTTCCCGTTTCCGATATACACATGTAATCGATAACAACAAAATCTACAATTTAGAAAACTTTTTGATGCAGTTTGAAAGATTAGACTAAATAAAGACAACATGTGAAAATTTTATTGAAATCGGTTGAGAAACACTGGAGATATGGAGTATTAAGAAGGTATGCCCTATACGCGTATACATACACACACTATGCGTAAAGTATAGGGTTAAGGGTATAGTCTAGTCGGGATAGTTTTTTTTTTTTTTCGTTGTACTCAAAGTGCAGTGAAATTTACGTAGCTCATTTGCATAGGCGACTGTATTGAGCGTGGGCGGCCATTTTGGCCGCCATTAACGAAGCGAGTGCAAAGCGAGAAAGAAGAAGAAGAGGCATGGAGGGGCAATGGCAATAAAAACCGAAAGCAGGAAACACATTTGCCTACATTTAACAGTCGCTGGCCAATACTTAGCTTTGATTTTTGTTGCTTTTCGGTCGAATGCCTAAAGTGAAATCAAAATTTGTCAACTTTTCTATGAACGCGCACCTTAAAAACAAAAAATTGAAACTGTTGACAGGCAGGCAGCAATTTATTGGTCTTATTTTGTTGTTTTTGGGCTTTTGACGCTTATTGTTAATGTAGCTGGATTGACGTTGGGGGCCGACAGTTTCCCAATTTGCATAAAATATCACTATTAAACGCAATTTATGTTTTATTTTTTTAATTGATTGCGCATGCGCAGCCATTTTTTCTTGTCATTGTTGTTGTTGTTGTTGTTGTTTATTTGATCGCGTCAGTGGAACATTTTTATTGTCATTGTTTGGTTTTGGCCGTGTGTCATAGCCAGCCATTGTGGAATTTCAGAAGGCCAAGCAAAGCAAGACAGTCGAAACAAGCCAAAAATAATCAATTTATACAACAATTTCAGTAATAGAGCCTATAAACTATTACCCTATTTGCATTTCTCGATTGCCCATTAGGCATTTTTTATAGCGCAAAAATATCGGTAAAACTAATCGTAGAGTATCCAAAAATAGAACAGCTTTTATACAATGTTGTGGCAATCCTTAAAAGTAGAACTATAAAAATCATATTGATTTAAAAATTGATACATATTGATTTAAAAATTGATATATATTATTATTCTTGTGTTTAAACCTTAAACTGAGGTTAAGCAAGATTTTTAAGCTCCAGTGACTCCAAAAAAGCTTTAAAGGTATCAATGTAAATCCAACATAGAAACCCCATTCAAGGTTCTTGGTTCTCCCCGACACTGCCAAAAAGTACATGGCTCTATCCACATCCTCGACAGCAGTCATGCATCGCGCTTTGTTGGCCACGTCAATGTCGAGTTATTGTCACGTCAAAAGCATTCCAAGAGCCAGACTTTAAGGCCTGAGGCGCTGCCAAGAGACGCTTCTGAATGCCAAATGGCCGAGGGAAGGGGCACACAAGGGGGAGGGCAAGTGCAATGGCAGCAGGGTAAAGAGCTTGGGCTAAAAAGGTAGACAAGGCACTAAAAAATAATCCAAAATCAATGGGGCGTTATGTATGACTGTAGTGGTGTAGTTGGGTAGAAGAGGGGGCGTTATGTATGACTGTAGTAGTGTAGTTTGGCAGGAGAGGGGGGCGGGCGCGGCAGAATTGGATTATTATGCGTAACTAAAACCCAAAAAGGCAGAGCAACAAGCTGTGGGCAATAAAAAGCACTTCAATTTGACCCAAACACAAATAAACAAGCGTGTGTTAACGGCGAGTAGCCGACAAAGAAATACCCTGTATAAATCACTAAGCAAAAATAATTTCCTTGCTTAAAGAGAAAAAATTCCCAATAAAATACTCACCAGCATAATAATCCTCTCGCGGCAACAACACGTACATAAGATATTGCACTCACTTACACACACAAGTCCCAATAGTACTTTTTGTACTTCTTCATTTTATTTCCTCTCAATTGGAGATTTTGCATATGTAAAGTGTCGCAGCACACTAAAAGCAACAACACCAAATGTGAAAATCTCCAAAAAATGCATTTGCACAGAAAACTTTAAAATCAATAGCCCGGTTATTTTTCGATACTGTTAACACTTCGCGCACATTCGGCGCATTAAATAAAAACAATATAACTATTTTTGTAGTCATACTCAATTATAATTGCACAATTTCACGGTAATTAAAATTCAGCGTGATGAAGATGCCCAATGTCCGACGCTAACTGACTAACTCTCCAATTTATTTTCCTACGCTCTCCTAAGCTGCTCTCCGCGTTTGTCTTTGTTTTCGACGATCAAGTTCATTTGCAACAACAATGCCGAATGTGAAAATCTACAAAACATTAATGCATTTGCACAGAAAACACTTTTAAAACAATAGCACGGGTTTTTTTTCGATACCGTAAATAGTTCGCGCACATTCGGCGCGTTAAATAAACACAATATAACTATTTTTGTAGTTAAACTCAATTATAATTATATGATGAAGATGCCCAATGTCCGACGCTAACTGACTACTCTCCAACGATTTTTCCCACGCTCTCCTAAGCTGCTCTCTTCGTTTCTCTTGTTTCGTGTATTTTTCGATGATCAAATTCATTTGTGGTCACGTGTATTAATATGTATGTGTGTTTGTAAACATTTGCATGGACACCGAGTAGGAGAGTTGTTGTTCCTAAAGTATTTTCTTCTCACTTGCTCACAAAAACAGTTTGCAGTTATGTTGTCTTTGCTTTTTACTTATACGCCTTACACTTTTTTGACCATGCTGCAGGGTATACAAAAAAAAGAGCGCACAAAAAATATTATTATTATTGAAGCGGGGCGAAGGTCATTAAAGGCCCAAACACAGTTGTTATATGAGAGGGATAACACAATCACCCCCACGCCCAGCCTAACACATATGGCCAAGCGGAAGCGGAAACTGTTTGGCCACATAAGCATTGAAATCGCTGGGGATTTACAGCGAGCAGCGGAACACTGGGTTGGTTGGGCAGAAGGAGGCAGGGGGGAACTAAAGCGATTTGCACTTGTGCGAATTATGACCTAAAGTTGGTCAGTCAGTCGGATTGCTGTTGGGGTTGCGTGTTCTTGGCTCTTGGTTCTGCCATAATCGTAAAATTCTATAATTGAATTAAATAAATATGGTCAAAGTGGGCATCAGCTGAGAAAATATTGCAGTTTCGAACGCTCTCATATGTATTTATGACATTGCGGTTCTTTCGCTCTTTTCGTTTTGTCTGCGTGAGTTATTGGAGAGTTGGAGAGTGAGTGCGTTGGTTATGTATTGGTGTGTGTTAATTGAATGGCTAAAGTAAATGTAGCTTCACTTAGTGTGTATGTATATATCAACCATTGCTATTTCTACACTTATCCGCATATTATCTACATATTTACCAATTCAACAGACTCACTTTACTTTTTCCCAGGTGCAGCCATTCGACGCAGTCCCGCCGTTGATTTGTTTGAACAACATCAGGGCACCCACATACTGCAGGTAAGTCTGAACGAGAGAGGGCGAGATAGAGCGCGTCTCTCTGTGTGTTAGAGTGAGACAGCTGTACCGGCAGAGCATGCAGCCATCTTTAACACAAGCCATACCCTATGCAAATGTTTACTTATCAATATTTGTGTGTTCTTCCGTCCATTCCACAGTCTTTAGATGGCTTCGCTTTGGCTGTGGCAGCGGATGGTCGCTTCCTGTACATATCGGAAACGGTGTCCATCTATTTGGGCTTGTCGCAGGTGGAGATGACGGGCAGCAGCATATTCGACTATATCCATCAGGCGGATCATGCGGAAATCGCCGAGCAGCTGGGCCTGAGCCTGACCTGCGGTGCTGGTGGTGGCATCAGTGGTGGCGGTGGCGGTGGCAGCGGGGGCAGTGGCAGCGGTGCTGCTGGCTTGGCATCGCCCACATCGGGCGCCTCCGATGATGGCAGTGGCACACACGGTACGAACAATCCTGATGGTGAGTCGAGTCGCGTCCGTGTTTGCTTATTCCGGGAAAGGTTTCATTAAACAAAACCTTGCCAGAAAGGGGCTGAGAAGGGTTCCAAGAAACGAATTCCCAAAAAAAGTTTTGGAGCTAAAAAGATTAGTCTAGAAAGTTGGGGTATTATTTCTGATAAATATATTAGCCTCAAAGAATATTTTTATTCGAAAACTCTTAAAACATAAAAATATTTCGTTAAAAGCAAAAAAAAAAACAATTTTTTCTTTAAAATCTTTACTTTAAAAACAAAATCTAGCTGAAATATCTGAATATCTGTCTTTTACATATAAAGGGTGTTTTTTTTAGAGGTATAAAACTTTGAAATGGAATAAAACAGAGATGATTTTTTTTATTGATATGAAATTTACTTTATTCGAAAGACAAACTTTTGGCATTATAATTTAAATATGAGTTCTCTCATATGTCCGCCACGGCTGGCTCGGACGTAGTCCAATCTAGACATCCAATTTTCGAAACCTTTTGCACAACTTGGAAGCGTTGTTCAGGCATCAGTCTATTCATGTTGAAATGCCAAACCAAACTAAACATAAATCATTTAACAGCTGACAAAATGGCCGCCAGTTAAAAAAGTGTTGCCAACTTCAAGTTCTATACCTCGAAAAAAAACACCCTTTAGTTAAACTATTGAACTAATATTTAAAACAATAACTCCACAATAATCATATAGAATTGCCTCACTGTTTGTTAGGTTAGGTTTTCAGGACCTTCTAACTTTTATAGTCTCTTTCAAGAACCTTGACTAATCTCCACTTCTGCTCTGCTCCCATCTCTAACAGTTGCCGCCTCGATGACGCAAGCTTCGACAAGTGGCTATAAGGGCTACGATCGCAGTTTTTGTATACGAATGAAATCTACACTAACGAAACGTGGCTGCCACTTCAAGTCCTCCGGCTATCGGGTAAGTTTCCAACATACACTGGGAGAAACTATCTGCCAAGTACACTAGACATACAAACGGTGCCATGTAGTGTAGTGTGAATTGCGACGTTTCTGTAGAATTTCTATTAGAACTCCTTTTTTTTATGGTTTCCTTTTTTTTTGGTTTTTTTTTTTTGGTTTTTTTTTTTTTGTTTTTTTTTTTCGTAGTGCTCTGCTAACAAAATTTATAGAGTTTGTTGTCCGTCTCTTTGAAGAGGGGGGGGAGGGCGTGGCATGTAGACTAACCTAAATAGAATTTTGGTTCTCTGTATGTGTGTGTGTGTGTGTGCATTATTCGTATACGTATTACCATATCCCATATCCACTGCTTATCTACAGGCCAGCGATGCAACGAGCAATTGCAACGGTAACAATAACAATACAAACAATGGTAAAAATGTTAAGAATCCGGCCTCAAACTATTCGGTACGTATCAATTGAAATCAGGCAAACTGCAAAATTTTACCAAATTCATTTTCAATTTGTTTCAAATCAATTTGATTTTTTTTTATGTTTTTTTTTCGGCCAAAAGTTTCGTTTTTGTTAAGGAAAATATGTTAAAACTGATTTTAGATTGATCAGTATCGAATATAATATATATAAAAAGCTTGGAACATTGAGCTTTTGTCATTTTGCATAAGTATTGGTGAGCTTTCGCAGCGCTCTCATGTGTGTAAAAGCTTTTGCTTAGAAAGGATTTCTGTTTCGGCCAAAAGTTTCGTTTGTTAAGGAAAATATGTTAAAACTGATTTTAGATTGATCAGTATCGAATATAATATATATATACAAAGCTTCGAACATTGAGCTTTTGTCATTTTGCATAAGTATTGGTGAGCTTTCGCAGCGCTCTCATGTGTGTAAAAGCTTTTGCTTAGAAAGGATTTCTTTGTGTGTGCGTGTAAAATGGCAAAAGCTGTTTACTCTTCTTCTTCTTCATTTTTTCTTAGGTCTTTAAGGTTTAAGGTTTTGTGTTCCGCTTTGTTCCTGTTCTAACCAAGAACCCTGTTTGTCTTTTATTGCCTTTTGCAGGTTGTCTTGCTGCTCTGCAAGCTTCGGCCGCAGTACACCTTCTCGCACACACGCAAATCGCAGCCACCCCTACTGGGCATGGTAGCTCTGGCCATAGCACTACCGCCACCCTCGGTGCATGAGATACGCTTGGAGTGTGATATGTTTGTGACCAGGGTTAACTTTGATCTAACTGTGGCGCACTGTGAGCCCAGGTAAGTGAGGAACTAACCTAACCTATCGACTTGGTAGCTAAGGGGAACTCTTTTCGCCGGTAGGGTCTCGGATTTGTTGGACTATACGCCCGAGGATCTGGTCAACAAGAGCCTGTATTCACTGTGCCATGCCGAGGATGCGAATCGCCTGCGCAAAAGTCACTCAGATCGTAAGTACTATAAACAGTTTCTCCTATTCGTTCATTACTTATCGTTGGTTAATTCCTCAGTGATTGAGAAGGGTCAAGTGTTGACGGGCTATTATCGACTGATGAACAAAACTGGAGGCTACACTTGGCTACAAACCTGCGCCACCGTTGTCTGCAGCACCAAGAACGCGGATGAGCAAAATATCATCTGTGTCAACTATGTTATAAGGTGAGTTTCGAGTCCTAACCTCACCAATCCCTACCTCTAATCCGAACTTCTGCCGTTTAGCAATCGTGAGAATGAGAACCTCATACTGGACTGCTGCCAACTGGAGCCCAGTGTGGATAGCATTAAGAACGAGGAGGGTTTGGGCAATGACAAAAGCAGCGGTTCGCCGGGCGGAGATGCACCCGGCGAGGGTAATCCCCACCTGAGCACAGATATGAAACTGGGTCTCAGCTCGCCCAAAACCGATGCGGATGGACACAGCCAGAGGGGACGGGGACGCAATGCAGCAGCCACACATGGCAGCAGTCTGAGCAATCTGGCTCTTATCAAGGATAGTCCGACGCCGTTGGGCGTTGAGGTCGATGGGGTGTTGCCCGTACCGGTGGCAGCGACGCCTGTGGCAACCACGCCCGCACCCTCCGCTGGCGCCACAACAACCACAACGAAGAGGAAGCGCAAGAGCAAAGCAGCGCAGCAGGCAGAGGAGCAGGCCGAGCAGCAGAGGGAGCAGCGGGAACGGGAGCGGGAGGCGGAACAGCAACAACAACCCTTGAGTAAACTACCGGCGCTGGAGCGCGAATCCTCACAGCAGCCAAGGAGTCGTCTGCCATCGATAGTGGAGGATCAGCAGCAGAACACAACTGTTGCTGATTCCGCTGTCAAGGATCTGGAGCACGCCATGTCCAAGCATCTACCCTCACCCACTCACAACAACAACAACAACAACCAGACCAGCACAGACTTCAGCACGGATGCGTTAATGAAACAACAACAACAGCAGCAGCAACAACATCAACAACAACAACAACAGCTGCATCATGATCCCAACGAGAAGAGCAGCACAATCCAATGGATCGGAACCCCATACCAACAACCAGCTCCCATGCCGGCCACAGCCCTGCTCCGCCAGCTCTATGCGAACCGGGAGAGCGTGATCCGTGCAACGGCGCGCCAGACGCCAACTGGAGTCGCCTTCTACTCGGATCAGCAGGGTGGACCGCTGCCCACTCCGCCCGGCAGTGAGTCCTCCTACGAGAATCAATATCTGCAGCTCCATTCGGCTGCAGCCGCTGCCTCCGTCTCGCATCCGGGCAGCCAAAAGGTGGGCAACTCGGCGGATGCCTTCACGAATCTGGTGTCCACGTACGGTGGCTATCACAGCTCCATTGACTACCACAATGCCATGACGCCGCCCAGTTCCGTGTCGCCCCGCGACAGCAACAACTCCGCCAAGGTGCCCACAACTGGTGCAGCTCCTCCGGGTCTCCTCATCAGCAGCAATGGTGGCTACGATTATGCTGATCCTTTGCGTGGCCAGTATGCCACTCCAGTGGACGGCTCCACAGCGACCTCGTTGCCCCTGAAGCCCCAGGCCTACTCCGCTGCCATGCATCCGCATGCGACAACAACAACCACGGAGGGCGGTGTCACCTACAACAATCTGGATCAGCCGCAATACTTTGCGCCCCATTCCAGCTTCCATTTGTATCACAAGGGTAGCCCAGCGAGTGCCTGGTATCCCACACCCTCCTAGGTTAGGGACGATCAGGCGATGAGTGCTCCGGCTCCGGCTCCGGCTCCAGCTTCTGCACTCCGTCTGCCCGATTGCCAGCATAGCAGCAGGGCGAGGGAGCAGCAGGAGCGGGAGCAGCAGCGCGATCGTTGGGATTTTGTTGGTGCTTTGGGCAAAGTGGCGCGCATGTTCTTCAATGCACACAAAGGGGGCTACTAAGCGGAGAGAGAGAGAGAGAGAGCGCTGTAAGAGAAACTCTACACTAAGCCGAAGAGCGCTGTAAGAGAAACTCTACACTAAGCCGAGAGAGCGCGCTGTAAGAGAAACTCCACACGGTGTGAAGTCTACAAAAGAATGTCCCACTTCAAGACCAAGCAGGAGAGTAAGGAGTACTCCCCCCTTACCAATTGACAGGTGCCGAAAATGTATAGATTGAATTGAATCCTACAACCAAGAAATAAATATTTATACGAATCTGTCGTTTAGCAGATGAAGCAGAATCTAAGGCCGAATCTTTAGAAAATACTTTCAACTGCTAACTTTATTGTACATAAAAAAAAAACAATTCAAAAAACAAACATTTTAAAAATAGTTCCACAAAAAAAAAATAAAACATAATTTGTTTTTTTTTTAGTAATTTTTATCACACAATATATTTGGCTTAATATGCAAAGAAAAAATGTTAAAACATTCAATGTTGTTAAATAATTTGTAAGCTTGTAAATTATATTATTGAAAAAATGAAAAACAAAAATGCGAACTCAAAACACAACCCATTGAAATTAAATTTAAAATACTCGGCATATATGCAATTAACTAATTACATTTAATACAAATAAATATACTTAAAAACTTTTGCATAAGACTTGGATAGTGTGCCAACAACAAAATGAACAACAATATAAAACTAATTTATAATATTAAATTAACAATTTAAAAAAAAATTATAGCATTTAATAATTAACATAAAGCACTCGTAATGGAAATCAAAAGAAATGCTTATTTTAATAATTATAAATCTAATTGTTATTAATTATTTAAATTAATTGTACATTCTTAGAAATTACCTAATAACTTCAGCATATATAGTATAATACATACATATATTATTAGTAACTAACATAAATATTAAACATTTTTACAACATATCAAATGCTTCCTTCTCTAGATTACTATTACGCATTACAACAACAAAAGAAAAAAAATTATAAAAATTCTTAATTTTTTTTTTAGTTTTACCTATTAAAAATACCTCTAAGAGATTTGCTTATGAATTTTTGTGTTATGTTTTTTCGCCTAGTAATGAAAAAAAAAATTCTATATGTACAATATATATATATATTTAAACAAGTCTATCCAATTTTTAGATATAAAGTGTAATTTAAATTTTGTATAAATCAATTCAAATACGTTTTCCATAAAAAGGCTTAAATATTAAATATGATGATAAACAAAAAAATATAATTTGAGTTTGATTTGTTTTGGAAAAAGCAAAATATATCCAAATATCCCTAAAATCTTGACCATAACCTCACTTTGCTACTACTGTCAACTTAAATCGGCTCATCGTTTGATTAATATAATACAGTGGACACACATGTCGTCTTTTGACAGCCGCACATCAGGCACAA
Source organism: Scaptomyza reducta (assembly GCA_035044485.1). Lineage (NCBI taxonomy): Eukaryota > Metazoa > Arthropoda > Insecta > Diptera > Drosophilidae > Scaptomyza > Scaptomyza reducta. The sequence continues at coordinate 48,222 of JAWNNV010000548.1, forward strand.
ATGTCCATTAGGCGTTTTTGATTAACATAAAAAACGCATAAAATTCCAATTTGCCGCATTTGTTGCGCCCAATTCCCTGGTCCGGTTGGGGTATTTTTCTTTCCCTTTTTTTTAGTCAATATCCCAACCATAACTGAATGTCACATTTTTATGATGGCTTTTTAAGCGCCCCTGATTGGCTGACCAAAACTGACCCCTTCTTGAGCGAAGGCAATTAATCATCATTCAACTCTCTTTCTCTCTCAATTTATTGCAGCACAAGACAAGACAGCAAAAACAGTTATAACTGTGTTAAGTGTGTGTATGGGTGTGTGTGTGTGTGAGTAGGCAGCGAATTTCTTCATTTTCCCTTTTTGCCCCCCTTTTGAGTTGCCTTCTGCTTGGCAGCTTCCAAAGCCTTTTGCTGCTCCTTTTGCTTTTGCTTGTGCGCCACATCTTGTTCGTCCATCTCTTTGGAGTCCTTTTTGGGTGCTTTTAGCGGCTTTTTCTTGCCACCTTCACGACTAGACATTTTTCAAAATAATATTGCCAAGTGCTTTTTGGAATGATTTCAATGGAATGACTATTTTAAAATGTAACTGAAATCAATGCCGCCTGCTTTGTATGCTATGTACTGTAGCATAGAGCTTTAGTCAGCGAGCAAACTATCGACACTCAGCTAGTGTTGCATTTCAATATACACAAGAAATATCGTGCATTGTTTCTTTTATCGATGTATCGTCAAGCCAAAAGTCTACACAATCGACACTTTTAGCATCACTAGTTCGTCGCTGCTCGCCTTGGTTTGTTCGGTTTCGGAAAAAAGTTAAATTCTGTTTTAGTTCGTTCATTTTGTTCATTATCGAAAACTCGAATTACTTGCGGTTTCGTTACAACTTTCACATGTAAAGCGTTTTACGTACATCAACAATTCAAGTTTCACTACATTATTTCAATTGCGGCTTCGCAGTTCTGCCGTTCCTTATTTTTTGTTGTTTTATTGTTTTCCTTTTAACTTGCGGCTGTGTGCGTGCGTGTGTACGTGTATGCATAGGAGCGAGCGTTCGTTTATACATTTGTAAAGTTTCGAAGGAGCATTATAATTAAATGTGATTCTGTTGGAAACTGAATTTATTGTGTATGAAGAGTACACATACAATAAACGGGCCTGGAGCAAATTAAGGTGAGCGCTAAAGTCCCTGTCAAGAGCGATTCCTTTAACTCTTTTCTGAGTTCCTGTGCTAGTGTGCGTGTGTGTGAGTAGGCTTATCTACAGCCGCAGGCAAAATCAACGTTGCCCTTTGATTATTATGTTCGCTCTCTCACTCATGCTCAAGATGCCGCCTACTCAACGAAACGTCATGTCGCAGTCGCGTCTTGTCTGATTTGCTTGAAAAATCAAAAGTCTGGAAGAGAGTGAGAGAATGTACTTACACACACACACAAGCGCATCCAACATTAATCTGCGGCAAGCAAAGCAAATGAAGAAACAGAATTGCCTGCAGTTGTAACCGCATACATACATATATATATTTCTTTTTGTAGCACTTCTTCGTGCATGTGTGCAATTAATCATTGTATTGTGTTTACAAATCGTTTAATTAATTAAACTAGTTTCATTCTTGTTGTCACACGCGCTCTCTCTCCCACACTCACCTACATCTCTGTCTGGCTCTAGTCGGCGCATTTGGCTTAGCATAGTTTCGAACCAGGCCAGTTTAGTTGCCTTTAATCCGCAGTGTAGAACAGGGGGGCAGGGGGCAAAGCAAAAACAGTTTACTAGACAAATTGTGTATTTATTTTATTTTTTTTTTTCTGTCCCCAGGCATTTAACGGTGAAAGCAAGAGCACTGAGCATTAAGAATATCGCAAGAAGCGAAGCGTAAACAACCAGTGTGTAGACTTACACAAACATATACATAAGTGTTTCTGTGTGTGTGTGTGTGTGTGCGTGTAGCCCGGGGCTGCTTGGGTCTCTAGGTCTGGGGGCTAACTGTGTTGTGTCTCTGCTGCGGTGTTTTTGTTGTTGTTGTTGCATATGTGAAATATGAGCACAAAAATAGCATAAGAGAATCTTCTCTTGCGTTGTGCGGGGTGCGTGTGCCGCTCAGAAGCAATAAAAATTAAAAGGCAAACAGCGATAAGCGTCGACCATTCCAATATCACCCCCCACCCTCCCAAAACCATAATGCCACATGGCAACCCTGAAGCATAACGGTTTTAAGCACGTATGCGTAAAACCAAACAAATGCAACAACAACAACACAACTTGATTATTGATGCCTCTCTGACACGGCAAATTCATTTGACCCCCGCCCAACCCCCTTTTAGTGTTTATCAATTTAAAAGCCTTCAGGTGGAGTAACATAGCTGAGAGCTTTTGTTGTTGTTGTGAAGGGAACTGCTCGTTGAGTTTGACAAGGGTTGCCAGGCAGCGCCAAAAATAATACGAAACATAAATGCCAGCAGCAACAGCATGAAATGCGGGCTAACGAATATTAAATACTCTTTGCTTTTTTTTGTCAGTTAAATGAAGCAAAAAATGAGAAAAGAAAAATTTCGATGAAAAAATAAAATAAAAATTTTCAACACATTTATTTTTGTTTAAGCTGTCTTCTTTGATGACACAGTCGTCATACCCTACCCCTAAATAAAACAAAAAATTTCAACACATTAATTTTTGTTTAAAGCTGTCTTCTTTGATGACACAGTCGTCATACCCTAGCCGCAAGAGCATTACAATGGATTTGACTGATGTGTCCTAATTGAAATTGAGTGACAGCCCGGAGAACCTCGTTCGAAAGCGCTCTTTTAAAAGCACCTCCCCCCGCCGCCCCCTCTTTCCCCCTTTCTACCTGTCACCTCATTTTCTTTTGTACTGTGTTGTTTTTGCCGTCTCATATTTCTTGTTGCCTAGCGCTCGCGATTTTACTGGACAGGTTCAACGTTTCTTGACGGTTTCAATTACGCACTTTCAGAGTGCTCCTCTCTCTCTCTCGCTCTCTCTCTTTCTTTCTTTCGTTCAGTACAAAAGCTTCGTTCATTGCGGCTTCTGTGTCTGTTTCCGACTCTTTTGCAATGTGACCTCTCAAGCTGTTTTTGAAGCGAAGTTTATCGCGATGTATCATCTGGAGAGTCTTTGGTTCTTTTATCTACGTGAGTTGACCAGCAGCTGAGACTAAACCGGTTTTGCAGTTGTTACTTTACTACTTCCGCTCCCTCCGCCCCCTCCTCTTCCGCGCCTTTCACCATCCCATCTGAGCAAATTGGATTTGCTTGCGCTGCCATTTCCCCCAAAAAGAGTTTGGTGCTTTAGCGGGTCACGCGAGCCAAGTTGCACAGTGGTTCAAAAGCTGGTCAACTCGAAATATCAAACCTTTGAAGAAAGGAAGGGAATATTGAGTAAGGAATAAGCTTATTGATACAAAGTAAGTGTTAATTACATGTGAATAAATTTATTAGTTAATTAAAGTTTATATGAAAAAAAAAAAAAACTTTTGCACCACTGTAACGACACAACGGAAGCAGTTCGAAGCGGCAGCATTTCCAGTTTTTTGCCAAAGTGCTCAAAATTAAACAAAAGCAAATTAAAATCTGCATTCAAATACAAATACACACACATACATACATACACTCACCAACACACATTCACACACACACTCACCAGCACACATTCACATACTCACCAACACACATACAAACTCAGCAAGCCATACACACTCATCAACACATTCACACTAACACACTCACAAACACACATTCACACACACATACACTCAAATCGTAATCATAATAAACAAATATTGCAACGTGAGATTCCCGTATGGATGAAAAGTTAACTGGTTGAAGGGAAGGGGGAAGATGTGGGGTGGGTGATGCGGTTTAAAAGTCGGTCAACGAACCAAGGAACGTTTTTTCTTTCTGTGTTGTCAGGGCAATAGGAACATATATATACATATATTTATTTATACGTATATTTTATTTATACATATATATTATTTATATTAATGTATATATATATGTGTGTGTGTAGATTTTTTTCCCATTGTTTTTTTTTTGGTTGCTTTTGTTTATGCACTTTAAACAATACAAATTGCTCAGCCAGAACTTTTTTATTGTTGTTGCATTTCGTTTTTAATGAATATATAAAAAACATGCGAACTAAATACGTAATAAAATACAAACAAAGTGTGCTGTCGTAATACATTACATCCCCCCTCGCCTCCCGCCCCTCTACATAACCTCCGCTTTGTCTACTTTCGTTCTCCAACCCGATTGACTTGCATTGACCGTATAAAGAAGGTAAACAACACTGAAAAAAAGTCAAATTTTAATGAAATTAAATAAAATAAAACGTTTTAATATAATTTTTTTTTATATTTCTATATTATTTCAGTAAATATTATCGTGTTAAAGTAGTACTTAAAAGTCAATACATTATTCTGGAAGGTTAAATGGAGTAGTATTTTCTTGCAGTGTACAAAAGCTGCCGTGAAGAAAAAAGTCAAATTTTAATGAAAATAAATATAATAAAACGATTTAATATAATTTTTTTTTATATTTCCATATTTCAGTAAATATTATCGTGTTAAAGTAGTACTTAAAAGTCAATACACTATTCTGGAAGGTTAAATGTTGGAGTAGTATTTTCTTGCAGTGTACAAAAGCTGCCGTAACCACAACATGTCGCGTTAAGTTGTTTAACTTTGCGTCTATAAGGCTTCCCGTTCAGTTCGGTTCAGTTCATATATGGCCAACAGCAAGCAACAACAATACCAACTAGGCCCAATGTTGTTTCCCTGAAATGGGCCGGATTGCTTGTTGGCGACCTCGTGGGCGTCACAAATTAAAAAGAAAACAAAAAAAAATGACGCAACCTCATTTTTGCTGGTTCTCCCCTCCTCCTCTCTCGCCTGTTGATTTGCAATCAACAACTAATTTGCACATTAGTTGCCTGATAACGTAACGGAATTAAAAGGTGACCCTACATAGTACATCCCTTTCCCTCCCCCCCGTCAATCAATCTGTAAGCAGCTTAACCCAGTAGCAAAAAAAACAGCTGCAAATTGGCTTAAACTGGCTTGCAATGGAAATGGTTTGCATAAGGTGAAACTGGTATTATCTAGTTTGATCAGGAAACGGATATTGATATTGCGGCTATCTTGATATTGCCATATTTATTGCATTTAAATTTAGAAGTTTTGTTGGATTTTTATATACTATATATTGTTGTATGAAGAAGAAAAATTGAAGAATCTTTTGTTATTCCCAAAGATATCTTAACTTAAGTTAACTAAATAGTTAGACAAAAGATCAAAAGTTAGATAAAATTGGCCATATTTATAGGTTAAACATTTAAATTAAGAATTTTTGTATGTTTTCTTAGCTTTATACTATTCTATGAACATATCTTTCATTATTTTTAGATATATCCTAACATAAGTTAACTAAATATATAGGCAAGATGTTAGAAAACATTGCCATATTTATAAGTAAAGCATTTAAATTTAGAATTTCTGTATGTTTCTTGTACTATATATTGTTGTATGGAAGAATCTTTCGTTATTCCCAAAGACATCTTAACTTAAGTTAACTAAATAGTTAGACAAAAGATCAAAAGTTTGATAAAATTCCCATATTTATAAGTTAAAAACTTAAATTTTGAGTTGTATGTTTTTTTAAACTTTATACTATTGTATGAACATATCTTTCATTATTTTTAGATATATCCTAACATAAGTTAACTAAATATATAGGCAAGATGTTAGAAAACATTTCCATATTTATAAGTAAAGCATTTAAATTTAGAATTTTTCTATATATTTTTACTTTTATATGAAAGAATCTTTCCATATTCCCGAATATATCTTAACTTAAGTTAACTAAATAGTTAGACAAAAGATGTTAAGTTAGATAATCTTTCTATTACAGTATTAAAACTTCTCCCCAAACTATTTAAAGCTAACAACGAACTGATATATCTAAGATTAAAAGATCATCCATATGCCACAAAGAAAGAAAAGCTGCACAAAGTAAAATATCACGTTCAATCTTTAATCTACTTGATTTCTATATACGCTATAAATCTTTTTCCATTCCCAAACGACAACAATTCATTGCTGCTTTGTCTTTGTAATCGAATGTTATCCGAACGAAACGAGCTTTTGGTATTATAAATAATATTGCGCACCAATTTTTGTAGTGTACTTGAGTTTTTTTTTCAGCCACTTTGTTTTCATTTGAGGCGCTGCTAGCCGGAAATTGTGTATTAATATAGAACATAGAGAAAATGAAAACACAAAAATATCTTTATCTGATGTCACATGTACGAAAAGTGCCCACAAAAATTTATTTTTGCTTTATAACAAATGGCAAATATATATATAAATAAATAGCAAATCAATGAGTGTTTGTGTAAGTGTGTGTGTTAGTTAGTGAGTGCATTCAAGTACTATACTTGGTTAGTACAAAGAATATCAAGTGCTGAAGAAAGCTTGAAAGCTAAAACAAAGAGTTTACTCGAAAAACCACAACAAAAACAAACCACAACATAATTTATTAAGAAATCTTTTTATACTTTCCAAAAAACATATTTCTTTGTTAACTTGCATAGAAGATTTATAGTTTTGAGTTAATTCTGGCAAGTAAAAATGGAAAGCAAAGACCGCAAGAAAAGAAGGAAAAGTTTGAACTGTGAACGAATTATTTTGATACTTATAACAGGTGGTTCGTACATATATGTTTTGAAAAGCTTATAAGCCAATTACACGACGCATCAATCTTCATATCGATAATAAACACACACACAAACTCATATGTGTGTATGTGTCTTATCTAACACATACAGTGAGACATTCACACATATGCGTTTGACAACATTTCATTGATTCAAAGAAAGGAAGTGAAAGACGAAGACGAAGACATTGATGTGAGTCATACTCTGCACTTGTCGTCGTGTGTGTTTGTGTGTGTGTGTCGGGTTTTGCCAGTGCGTGAAACTATGCGTCGATTTTGGCCTAAGACCCAAAGTGGTAGAAGGTCTTTTAAGCCAAAAGGTGTTTGTCACATTTCCACACAAAGTAAACAATGACGAAACACAAAGTGTCAAAGAGGTGTGAGAAACCCCGCAAACAAATCGAAGATAACCCAATAATATTAATAAGTTGTATAAGAAACTAATTTGAGTACCTAAGCAAACCTTTAACACATTTTCAACACAATCTTTTCAATAACTATATCTTAACTTAAAACTCATTTGCACTCTATCTAATGTTCCATACTTTTGTTACTCTCTCTTGTTGCAGCTAGGAAGCCGTCGAAAATCCATCCAAAGTCTTAGCCATAACGTGCAACAACAAAGAACACGTCCAAAACGAAGTCAAAGTCTTGCCATTATTATACTTCTCGTCGTATTATCGAATAAACAATCAGAACTGCCAGCCACACAGCGTGCGCCTTGCTGCTGCAATCAAAAGTAGCAACTGCAACACACACACACATATATACATATATATATATATATATTTATAGGAATTAATTAAACGGGGGATTCGGTTCGGATAGGTATGGAGCTGATGGGCCATGTTTGAACGCTTTCGTTTGAGCAACCTGAGCAAAAACTATCGACAACGCGGCGCAAACACTGAACTGGCGCGCGACAAGAAGCAACAACAGCGGCAGCAATGCGTCACCGTACTGTTCCTAGATGACATCACGCACACCTTTCGGATCGAGGTAAGGACCAACGACCCCCCCCAATCACACCCATTAACCACATCCCAGCTGCTTTCCAAACATGCTCGCATAATCACAATTATAATTGCAAAATGTATAAAAACAAAAATATTACACATAAAGAAAGTCGCCTTTCCGTGCGTTATCTATAATTTATACATACATACCATATATATTTTAGCGATTTATTTAATTTAATTTAATCCTCCTTTTCCCACTTCTTCATTAACACTTGAATATTTTAAAAGATTGCAACTTCAACTGAATCTCACTTTCATTTTTCTCAACTGTTCGACAGACACGCACTTATTTATTGTTTGTGTTTTTGTTTTATTTTCTTAATTACAAAAAGCGACTCATTTCTCCAACTTTGAGATGAAAAATTATAGTTATGATAAATGATGATGAGCTCTTTTTAAACTTAATTGCAAGCAAATGAACGTCATTTGACAGTCACCAAAAGTAGAAAAAGTGATGAAAATATAGTGAAATTTCTTGTTAAGCGAAGCTTTTTTTCTTAGTCAGTGAATGTGAACTGAGCAGAAGTAGCTTAAAAATAGTTGGAACGAATGTGAAGGAATTAAAAAGAAACTAGAGCGCGAAGAATCATAACAGCTTTTAGAAAACTTGAAGTTTTAGTTGTATTTTATAGATCTTTAAGCCGATTTTCACTAAAATCTAAGGAAATCGTAAAAATTCAATAGCTTCGTAGTTAAACTCTAAAATTTCCTTCCCTAAATTTCCCATTAATTATATTTCCCATGCATTGCATTTTCCAGAAACGTGCGAAAGGCTCTGAGCTATTGGATCAGGTCTTTCAATATCTCGAGCTATCCGAAAGGGATTACTTTGGTCTATTATTTCCACAGAAGCCCGGTGATGTTGTGGTAAGTGCAGATTTGAATACAATTGAATAATTTGAATACTTATGCATAACTTTATTTGGCCTTTGTAGAGATGGGTTGATGCCCAGAAGCAATTTAAGAAGCAATGCAGCAGCGTTTCCCTAGACAACGATGCCGTTCCATTATTAGAGTTTCAAGTTAAGGTGAGTTTTGCTAACTGCTTCCTATAATGACTGTTTAATTTCTGTTCATTATACACTTTACAGTTCTATGTAAGCGATCCCAGTCGGCTGCAAGAGGAGTTCACACGCTATCAGTTCTATCTGCAGATAAAGCGTAATATTTTGCTCGGACATTTGTCCTGCTCGAGTAATACCCAGTGCCTGCTTGCCAGCTACACGGTGCAATGTAAGTGAGCCTTTAACCTAAACATAAATCCAACTGAAACTAATCTTCACCTTCTCATTACACAGCTGAGTTGGGCGACTTCAATGCCGCTGAACATCAGATGGGCTATTTGAGTGGCTTGCAGCTGCTGGCGGAGCAAAGTCCAGAGGCGGAGCGCAAGATCTGTGAACTGCACAAGCTGCATCGTGGTCAGCTGCCAGCGGATGCCGAATACAATTATCTGGAGCATGGCAAACGTTTGGAGCTGTATGGCATCGATTTGCATAAGGCCACCGATTCCAATGGCAAGGAGCTGCAGCTGGGCGTCTCAGCAGTTGGACTGCTGGTCTTCCAGCATGCATTGCGCATCAACACCTTCTCGTGGAGCAAAATGGTGAAGGTGTCCTTCAAGCGCAAGGATTTCTTCATACAGCTGCGCCGTGAGCCGAGCGAGAGTTATGATACACTGCTCGGCTTTGGCATGACCAGTCACAAGCATGCGAAGGCCTTGTGGAAATCGTGCGTGGAGCATCACAGCTTCTTCCGTCTGAAGCGACCGCATCGCCTATCGCGCTTCCTGAACATCAGCTTGGGCAGCAAGTTCTACTATTCAGGCCGCACGGAACTCCAGGCCGTGCAGGAGTCCAGGCAGCGAGGTCGCATTCACAAGGTCTTTGTGCGCTCGCCCAGCAAGCGTTTGCTTGCGGATGTAGCAGGCGCTGGTGGCAGCTCTGGTGATGGCACTCCGCTGCAGCTGGTCAATGGCAATGGCACTAGTGGCTCCGATAGCGCCAATTCGCACAACGGCAAACCGTCCGCCTCCACCATACTGACCATAACGAAAACGAGCCGTCCACATGATACGTCCAAGGTGACGTCCAAGCAGGCTGAAGCCATGCCACGCAAGGCCTGGGAACAGCACAGCGATGAGTACGATATTCAACTGTAAGTTTGGCTCGGAGCGGATCACTCCCATTTGTACTTACCTCTAATATCTCTTCTTCCTTCAGCGACGTTGGCTTCATTGAGCAGTGCACGCGACGCTTTGAATCGGGCACATCATCACCCATGCCGCCTGCTTATAGCTCCAGGCAGGATAGTCCAATTCTGTTGCCCACCACGATAGCGGATGCAGTGGGTCAGCCGGATAGTGGCAGTGATTTGATAACCATGCGACTACTGTCCGACGAACAGGGTCGTTATGGCTTCAATGTTAAAGGCGGCATAGATTTGAGTCTGCCCGTGCAGGTCTCCAAGGTGGTGCCGCACACACCCGCCGATCGTTGCACGCCGCGCGTCTGCGAGGGTGACGAGGTGCTCATGATCAATGGCCGGGACGTGCATGGCTTGCGACACGAGCAGGTGGTGGCCATGATACGTGAATGCCGGCATCAGGCTAGCGGTGAGCTGTTGCTCACAGTGCGTCCCAAGCGTTCGGCACCACTGCTCCTCGAGGAGGAGCCACTGTATCAGTATGTGCCCGAGAGCGATGAGATTGGTTCGCACTCGAATCTGCTCGATGGCGATGCGCTCTTCACCCAGAGCCTATTGCTGCTCAGCGATGGACTTGCCTCGGGTGCTCTGCTCGCCCAGTACGAGCTGATGTACCGCAAGCATCCGGATTTGGCCATCACGGAGGCACGCAAGCCAGCCAATGCGCCCAAGAATCGATATCGCGACATATCGCCCTGTAAGTATATATAAAAAGAATACATTATAAACTCCCTGTTAATCCTTGTTCGCCTTTAGATGACTGCACTCGCGTTTCGCTGGTCAACTCTTTGACTGGTGATTATATCAATGCCAATTATGTGAATATGGAGATACCTGGTGGTGTGGTGAATCGCTATATAGCCACCCAGGGACCGCTGGCCAGCACCACAACAGACTTTTGGCGCATGGTGCAGCAGGAGAGTAGCCATCTGCTGGTCATGCTTACCACTGTGATGGAAGCGGGTCGACAGAAGTGTCATCAGTACTGGCCTGTGACCGGGGATGAGCTGCAGCTGGGCGATGGCTTCTCGGTGCGCTGTCTCAGTGAGAAACCGGACGAGACGGGCAGCTTTGTGTTCCGGGAGTTTGTACTGCGGGATAAGCATGAGCAGCGTCACATTCATCACATGCAGTATCTAGCCTGGCCGGATCACTGTGTGCCCTCCGATCCCAATCTGTTTCTGGAGTTTACGGAACGTGTGCGTGCCGCACGCAATCGAACGCTGCTCCAGGAGATTGAGGAGAGTCTGAAGCAGGTGCGTCTGCTCGACGCCGATGCCGATGACAGTGCCGGTCTGATGAGCGAGCGAAAATGCGCGGCCAGCAATGGAGCAACGCCAGAGGATGAAACACCAGTGTCCACCAGTGTGCACCAGTAAGTTACAGTATACTCTATATCTGAAGCCAAAACTTAATTGAGTTCCTTTGCAGATGCATCAGCGCCGCCAATCCGCCAGTGATTGTGCACTGCTCAGCGGGCATTGGACGCACTGGTGTGCTCATCCTGATGGACACGGCTCTGGCGCTAATGGAGGCGCGTGAGCCCGTCTATCCACTGGACATAGTGCGCACCATGCGTGACCAGCGCGCCTGCATGGTCCAAAACGTGGTAAGTAAACTGAAGCAAAAACCATTTACAAGATTTAAACACTCTGTTCTTCGATTTCCAGAGTCAATATCGCTTCGTGTGCGAATGCATTTGTGCTGCCTATATGAAGATCTCGCGCAGCAGTGCGGCCATCAATGATGATGACGATTAGGATCCCTCCTTCTTGAAGTTCTACTAGTGGACAATCTAAATACACAAATCTTCCTCCTTATATATATCCCGTCAAGCATGGCGCTTATGGTTCTTCTCAATCTTTACTATATACATATACAGATATATATATATATATATAATGATATAAATACTTTTGAAATCAATCTTATTGTTAGTACTCCCGTAGATATACATACATGCATACCGTATAAGTATCTATTCTATCATTACGTTAACTCTTATCATTATAATTATTGTGTCTATATAAACTGTGTGTATGTATGTATTATAATTATTCGTATTGTATAATCAACTCTGTATATCGCATATTATGGGCAATAATCCACGCAAGTGCTGCTGAAAAACTCTAAGAAAACAATTCTAAATTTTACAAAAAACACAACAAACACAAAGAGAACAAAACTACCTAATTCAAAGTATACAAAAGAAAAGCTTAAATATTAAATTGCATATTTATTTACCCAAAAAAAAAAAAGGAAAAAGGAAAATTACAGAGAATATAAATTTAACAATAAACGAAAAAGAAATGAGAAGTAAAAACTGTTAGTATTTTAGCACCAAATTTAATTCGTATACAAAAAAAAATATATGTATTTATGCTACAAAAAAAAACTAAATAAATATTTAAAAGCAAAAATTGATTCAAAGAACTTGCATAAATAGTTTTGAAATCTTTGTCATTCCTAAATTTTCCTTCAGGCATATTTAGAAAAACAATACTTATTAAATTTTTGCTGTAAAATGAATAATAATACGAAGAAAAATCTTTCCCTGGATGAAATAGAGGTGGAGGAGACAGAGGATTTTCACGACCCCGAGGAGTACGATGAGGACAATATTGCTTCATGCAGCAGCGGACAGAGGAAAATCGATCGTTTCGTTGTCAAAAAGTGGGTGGCGCATGCGAATTGGGCCTGGGATGTGGCGGTGGACAATTGTGCCATCTGTCGCAATCACATCATGCATTTGTGCATTGAGTGCCAAGCAGATCCGAATGCCAACAAGGATGAGTGCACTGTGGCATGGGGTGAATGCAATCATGCCTTTCACTATCATTGCATTGCACGTTGGCTGAAGACACGACATGTCTGTCCGCTGGACAACAAGGAGTGGGTCTACCAAAAATATGGACACTAAACAGATATTGATTGATTAATTATGTGTATTGAAGTTTTCGCATGGGGAACAATATAAATTTCTAGTGTTTGTAAACTTAAAACTAAGCTTCCATTTTGATCTCTTCCGGCTCTGTCTCGGGCTCTACGCCAAGCAGCTGCTCTGGCGTCGGTCGCTCGCCGGTGATTAGTTCGATTTGGTTGAAGAGTGCATCACGTTGCTCGGCGAGTAAAGCGTATTTTTGCTGCAGCTCCTTTTCACGCTCCATTTGACGGCGCACATCCTCCTGCAGCGCCTCGAGACGTCGCGGCACAGCAACGCCCTCGTGCTCGCCCAGAAAACGAAACGTGGTCAGCGACAAGGAGTTTTGTTCGATCTGTTGGTATGTGTCCTGCAGCTGCTTGACCAGGACCTGAGCACGCGCCTGATAGCCGCCAGTCAGAATCTTTAGTTTCTTCTCAATCTTGGCGCAACGCTTTGCCTCCTTGGCCATGTGACGACGATTCTGTTCGAGTCGCTTCTCCGCCGACTCCAAGCGATCCTTTTTGCTGGCCAAATTGGCGCGGGTATAGCGATGCTGTGAGGGCAAGTAGAGCACCTGACCGAGACACTCCTGCCACACCTGCGCGTAAACATCGAGGGGCAGCTCACCGTGCGCCATTCGCTCCTTAACCACCTCCATTTCTTCGGCCAGCATTTGCTTGGCATCGGCCAGATCATCCTGCGATAGCTCCTCATACGGATTGGCCTTGAAATAGTTGTGCAGCTGCTCCAGCTTTTGCTGCGATTGTCCAGGCACCGGATCCTTCACAGAGTCATAAACTAAAAAACCAAAAAGTGAGCTATTAATGTGATCACATATTTAGGACTAGGTTTAACTGACGCTGCATGGTAATCATTTCGTGCTTGATTAGCTCCTCGGCCTGCTGCAGCTCGGTCAGGTTTTGTTTTTCGGACTGCGGTCGCAGGATCTTAGTGTTCACCTCTGTGGGACGCGGTAGGTTGCGCTGTATGACCTGGGAGCGCTTGGAGAGCTCGCGCTTGCGCTGTGCCTCCTGCTCAGCGAGTATGCGTGCATCCACATCTGCTTGATCCTCGATGGCCGGATCGGTGCTCGTGTCCATTGGCTCGTTATCCTCCTGCTCCGGCACGACAATCTCGTAATCATTGCGTGGCCTCGGCAATGTGGCCAATCCTTCCCGCAGCGTTGCCTTCAATTGCTTCTGAAAGTTCTTATATAGAGCTGGTGTCCCAGTGACGGCCATGGACTCCTCCGCATTGATGTTGAGTTTATCACGCACAAAGGTGGGCGTAGCGGTGGAGCCAACAGCTCCAGTCTTGGGCACCGGCACCAATGCACCCGAGGCGGGCGTTAGAAATCCTGCAGGAGTTGCTGCGCCCCCCTCGCGCTGTGTTCGAAAGGGCGTGGCAATCACCGTATTGGGCGTGGCGAGCGCTGCCGCCTTGGGCAGCACACTAGAGAAGTCCGATTCGTGGAGAGGTGTGTTTAGACCACCCTTGAGCGGTGTCTCCGTGTGAGTCAAAGCCATCATATTCTGCGCCTCCTGCATAATGCGATCTGTGTAGGGCGCCGGAGTGCGGGGTGTGGCTGACACTTGTGGCGTTATGGAATAGTCGGCCAGCAGTACATCTGTCTCCTCAATGCCACTTTCGCCGGCGATCTCCTTGGCCATCTCACTGGCGCGTCCGAGCTTGACAACCTGTTGCAGCTCCATATCGGAGATTTGTGGAGTGGGCAACACCAGCTTCGAGCGCTTACGTTCCGGTTCCATGATCTGTAGCATTGCCGAAGGCACCTCGTTCTCCTTGCGCTGCTTCAGCTTCTGTTTATCGCGTTTGCGTTCGCGCTCCTCCTTCTCAGAGCGCAGTTCTCCATCCAGATCCTGTTGGCGCATCTTGTTAAAATCTGGATCCTGCTTCTGGAGGTGCTCCTCGGCGGTGTCATAGAAACCAAGAGCTGGGCGCTTCTCAAAGGGTATCTCCGCATTGTAATCAATGCCCTTGATGCGCTTCCTATTTCCGCTGCCGATGCCCGCGGCACGCAATTCGCGACGCTTCTGAAGCGTAGCTAGACGACGTGCCTCCTCCAGCTGCTTCTCACGAGCCTTGCGCTTGGCCTTCTTGCCCTGCGTGTTGGCGAGACGAGCGCGTGCCTCTGACAGCATCTCCAACTCGTCTTCGTCCATGTCCTTGGGATCGGGACGAGCGGGCTTTGTCTCCGGATTAGGATCAATTTCGCCGGGCTTCAGTTTGCGCGGATCATCCATGGTGTCTTCGCCATCCTCCTTGCGCTGCGCCTGATCGCTGAGAAAAGCCAGATAATATACATTAATAAAATCTAAGCACTTAACAGTCGCTCTCAAACTGTGACTTTAAAACTGTGTCAACCCCAATGTGTTTACGTATGGTTTTAATGTTTCTAATAAGAGAAAAAACATCACAAAGAATTTCCATACTTACAGCAAATACTCATAGCGTTCGAGACACTGTGCTGCCGTGCGTCCAATAATGGGTGCTATTGTTCGCCATTGGGTTGGCATCAGCTTGGCCAGATGCAGCAGTTTCTCGTCCTCCTCGCGGGACCATTCGGTTTTCTTGATGCTGGGATCAAGCCATTCGTACCAACGTGCCTTGCACTGCTTGGCCGACTTGCGATGCAGCAGCGAGGCAATACGGCTCCATTGATTTTTACCATATTTCATGACAGCCGCCTTGAGAATTTCATCCTAAAAACGAGAAGCACGCGTTCTTCTTAATTGAAAGTATAAAGCTATATCAATGGTTTTACCTCTGTGTTGCGCCAAACGCCGCCTTTGATCATAATACGCGGCATTTTGTCGCCTTGTCTTTTTCACAACTCTTTAAAAATTAAATTTCTTAGTAAATATTCAGCAAAGTTTGCACTGTCGGCTGCCGCTAGTGATGTGTTTATTTCAATCGTTTATGGTGCTGAAAGCGATGTTTTTATATCGATGCCATTCGGCAGCATCGATTGTTAGCGATAGCTCGTTGGATTTGCAGCAGCCCTGGAGTCATGGTTATTTGTGACGTCATTGCCAAAAATTACATATCATCATACCGTGATGTATGAAAGAACATACCTTGCGGTTTTTGTTGCGAATTTGTAACATTGTCATTCCATGCTTTCTTGTTAATGGCACTTGCAATTGCTTTGTGGTATTTTTTTTTTGCTGACTTTCGATAATGTGTGTTATCGATGCACTGCGGTTGTTATTGTTGCTGCTGCCGTTGTTGTTTTTGTTATCAGATGTTTTGATATGATATCAGATCAGTTTTTGCCACAGCATTCTATCAGCGAAATGTAATTCGAAATTAAACAAAATGCAACAATAAACAAATTATTCCAAATGCCTTGCAACATGAACGATGTGGCGGATGTGGGCTTCTCAAGTTTCTACAGCACCATAGGTAGCCAGGTGAGCACCGATTGTTGTTTCATTTTTCTGTGAGCCAGAATGTGTGTGTGTGTGTTTGTTTGTTTGTGTGAGTGTGTGAGCTGATATAGCCATGCGTCCATGTTGTTGTTGTTGTTTTGCTGCAGCTACAGCATGCAGATCTGTCACTATCGACGCCCATCCACACCCTGGATCACGACAGCAATTTCACTGGCCTTTTTGACGATGATTCCGCTTTGCTCTCGCTCCCCCTAACGACGCTCACAGGAGCAGCGACGTCAGCTGGAACAGCGGCGCATAAAAATGCATCGGGACTTACGGAAACCGCCTGCATTCCATTTGTTCAGATCCATACGACGGATCTGCAGCAACAGCACCCGGCACCGGGTCGTAGCTATCGCAATGGTTTTCGACGACGCAATGCTGAAATCAAATCGGAGGCGGAACTCATCAAATCCGAACTGGCTGAGGCGGCTGCAAAGGAACGCATCAATGCCACGCCTACGCCGCCCACGGCTTCGAAAACCATTTCGAACGAGTCTTGCCCGGATTTACCTCTGCACAAGTGTCCCAGCTGCCCGTTCCTCAGTTTCTGTCAGCTGAAAGCACAAACGCACATCAGCAGCTGCTTTGGGATAGATCCACAGCAACGTCTGCAGTGTCCAGGCGAGTGATCCTTTAGCTCTCTCTTTAGAAACATCTAATTATTTTGATATTTTGCAGGTTGCGCGAATATTTTCTACAGCTTTGATGTGCTGCATCTGCATCTCAGCAACGATCATCAGCTGGAGCCGCAGGATATAGCCAAGCTGACAGGCAAACCAAGCGAAACAACAACCAAAAAGCCGCAACCAGAACAGGAGTCGTTACCCAAAAGTCGAATCTTTATCAAGAATGTGGATTGCTTGAGGGAACCGCATCGTGAGCAGGATGCAATAAATCAGTTGCCTGAAATGTTGCAAATGTTGCCATCGCCGACAGACTGTAGCACGGGAAACATACTAGATCTGCTCGACGATGTGGATGAAGAGCAGGAACCCCAGCATCAGCAGCAACAGCAAATCTTGCCAATGAGCCAAAAACCAACAGTGCAAAAGATTTCTATAAAGAGTGTGGATGTGCTGAGGGAGCCGGCGCTGTTGCCCTTTGATTTCCAACTGACCAGCGCTGGGGAGCAACTGCAGCCGTTGCCTCCACTGCCCTCGCTGCTGATGGGCAGCAATATGCTGGAAGTGGAGCCGGATAAGCCACGTCAGCCCAAGATCTACATACGCAATGTGGACATTCTGAAGGAGCCCATGCTGCTGCCCGGCATGGCTTTCGGCGAGGCGCCAACCTCAACCACGATCCAAAGTCCTGTGGAGATGTTTCCCGCAGAAACGCTACTAACGCCAACAGGTTCAGTTGGCCCGCTGCCTGGCTTTGAGCCAGGTCTTGCTCCCCTGGCTAATATGTGCGGTGAGGCATTCAATTTTGATGCTGTACTCAGTGGTGGTGCAGGCACCGCCAGCTGCAACAGCGCCAGCAGCAACAATTTTAGCGCTTTGGATTTGGATTTTGGTGTGGATTTCGAGCAAGGTGTTCCGTTGGAGCCAACACCACCACCGCCGCCACCACCAGCTGCAGTAGTAGCAGCCGCTCCAGTTCAGCAACCACTTCATAATTCACATTTGGTGGAGTTGGCTGCACTGCCTCAAGACGAGCTGGAGAACTACATATCAACAACAACGGGAACCACATCCTCCAAGCAAAAGATTTTCATCAAGAATGTGGATATATTGAAGGCACCACAACGTGGCACACTGCATCTGCGCACCGTTGACGAACTGAATCTAATGAATCGCAACGAGGTTGAGCATCTGATTGTGCCTCACAGGGAGCCACTGCAGCTGGAGCAGCTATCACTAACTCCAGATGCTGTGGCCCTGGAATCAACACTGGTTGATTTCGTTCAGGCGCCATCGGCACCGTTAGGCTATGATGATAGCTATGACTTGGCTGATGATTTGGAATGCTGGCCCTGGATAGATTCGATGCCATCGGGTATACTAACCACCGAGACGGAACCCGATGTGACAGAACAGCTCGAGGTGCCACACAATGCGGAAGACCTTCTAATCAAGGATTTCCCACAGCTTTATGCGCCTCCAGCCAATACGGCTGAGACTGTGCCACCCCTGGTGCCAGTCACCGGCTCACCCGAGCTGCCCGAGAGCTCAACTGTGCCCGCAGAGAACTTAAACAGTCTGCCCGTGCCACCGCTTGTGCCACTGGCTGCTGATGCCACAGCTGCGCCCTCGGCAACCGAGAAACCTGCTCGCATTTATGTGGCTAACAATTTGTTGCCCGCTGCCGTGGAGCCACCACCTGTGCCCGGTGGCACCTCAGTGCGTGGTCGTCCCTACGGTGCCAAGCAGGCGGGCCAAACTAAACGCAGGCCGGCACAAGCTGCCGGCCAATCGCTGGAAGGTGGCAAGTGCACCGTGGAAGGCTGCATGTTCCGCTTCAAGTCACCAACCACATTGGATTACCATCATCGCTGTCATAATGGCTCACTTGGCTCTGCACAGCCCATGATCTGTCCCGAGTGCAGATCGACACAGTTTAGCAATTGGAATTGCCTACACACACATCTCTGGCGCACCCATGAGATCGATATGGAGCTCTACTGCTGTAAGTTGTGTGTCTTTAAGACGCCCATTTATTCGCGGCTGGTGAACACCCATGCCAAGATCCATTCCGAGGAGCGCAACTACAAGTGTGAACAGTGTGGCAAGGGTTTCAAGAATACCAAACAGCTCAAAAACCATCGACGTTTGCATCGCACTCAGGGTCTGGGCATGTCCAAGCCAAGTGTAGCAGAGCAGCAACAGGTGGTCCAGCCGGTTCAGCCGGTACTGCATCGTTGCGAGGATTGCGGTGCCGCCTTCAAGCATCGGAAAACGCTCCGCGAACATCTCTGCAAGCAGCGAAATGAGCAACCACAATGCTCGACGTGTCAGGTAAGGAATCGATAAACCAAGAAAATGCCAAACACTTGTTCATTTCATTCATGCTTTTCTTTTCTGCAGCGTGTCTTTAGCTCCAAAAGCAGTCTCAAGCTTCACATGCGCAGTCATCAGGAGAAGAAGCGATTCAAGTGCGACAAATGTGAGTATGAGGCAAATGATCATAATGCATTCCGGCGTCATGTGGCCACACATCGGGAGGCGAAACGTTACGCGTGTCCCCACTGCGATTTTAAGGCCATTCAAAGCACAGCGTATCGGGTAACTTAAAGAATATTTACTAAAATGTTGCAGACAAAAATTAAAACACTTTTCGCATCCTACAGATACACCTGCAGAAAATGCATCCGGAGCAGGAGCTGTCCACCATCATATACAAGTGTAATGTGTGCAACTTTTCTAGCATTAATCGTGGCGTGTTGCTGGTCCATCAGGCCAAACATGAAGCAACAACCAACACCGATTCGTCCTCAAAGATCAAAGTTAAAAGCAGTTTGTTGCTTGTGCCAAATGTTATGGAGACATCTGAGATACCATTTGAGATGCCAGCTAGCGATCTGATTGTCTAGAAGTGGGTTATGTTTCTGTACAAAAGTGAAGCACAAATCTAAGTGTAGCTGATAGATTTTTTTTATACCAAAACTATATATTACCAATGTTAGTTATGTCCAAGAATTTGTTAAACTTTCCAAACGCAACTATTTACTCTTTTTATATTCCTTAAGCCAAGAAGTTTATACATTCTTTTATACTTTTTAATTGTTTATGAATTTTTTTGTAAGGGTCCTTTTATCACTTGGCATTTGAGCAAGTGAACAATATATATATGTACATATGTATGTAATCTTAAAGTGTGTGTAAGAAAAGATGTTATTGTAAATATGTATATCAAACAAACAAACAAAAAAAAATACAACTTAAATTTATACAAACTTATTTTATTTATTTATAAATATGATCTACAAAATCTTTATAAAATGTTCACAAAAGCGTAATTCTTGTACAACGTTCTGTAAGGACGCAGTATCCAAGAGCATTTCAATGATAAGATATTCCACCATTCAGTTTCTGGATTAATCAAACCATGAACACATGGAAGAGATGTGCAAGGGAGCTGCTTAGTGTAAATTAATTGACGTAGGGCGCGTGGCTATAAAGAAATTGACATTGGCCCGAATAACCCAACAAGTCCTTCTTATATGCGGTGTGAAATGGATCCGTTTAAATTTTTAAGCTCAAATAAGGTGTGAAAATGTTCACTTGTTGCGTGACATCAAAACTATCAATCAATTTGTCACCTACGATATTGATAACTATCAATTAGGCAATCAAATAATTTAAAGAATAACTTATTCAAAAGTAGGCTGGCATAGAATATATGCATCATATATAAGGCAGTGTGTCGCGATTGAGGATTTCAATTGAAAAATGGAAAAGTTGATGCGTTTAACGCAGCGCATTGCACCCTCAAATGCGGCCGAGGGTATAATTGGTTCCATCGACATGAACTTGTGGCTGGCACAATTGGTGGGTTTGCCACTCATTGGATTAAAGCAAGAGACATTACTGCAGAGATTGGTCATGGGATTGTTTGGTGCAATTGTGCTCTCCGGACTCTTTTGCTTTGTTGGATGTGAGCTGTACGATTTGCTTCTGAACTGGCAGGATGTGAATAATATGACTCAGAATGCTGTGTTGTCCTTGACGCACGTTGTCTATTGGTTAAAGGTGAGATTAGTTAAGCAACTAATTGCTTTTTCAAACGCAAACTTTATTGTTCTTCTTAGGTTTTTAACCTACGCTATCATTACGACAGCCTAAAGGAGATCATAGTCAAACTAAGAGACATTACGAAACGTTGTGTCTTATCCGAGAAACAGGAAGAAACATTTCAACAAGCTGAAATGGAGAGCAAATCCGCAATGCTTATTTATTTCACGTTAGTACTCACACCAGGTGTACTGGGAATGATTTATTTACTAATTGGTAAGTAGATAACTCATCTGATTAACAAATATAACTATAAGTTGAATTTAATCTACAGCTCCAGAGGATTTGGCTGGCGTTCAATTTCCTTATCGTGCCGCAATGCCCGATTTCTTGCCACCGATTGCACAATATGTATTCATGGGCTTAAGTGTCGCTGTTATAGCTCTGGAAATTGTAACAATTGACTATTTGAACGTATCGTTAATGGTCCAGATATGCATGCACCTGAAGGTACTAAACTTATGCTTCGATGAGCTCATTCCAGTTAACAATCAACAGTTGCGTGTAGATCCTTACAACTGGCTGGTGAATATTGTAAAATATCACTGTGAATTAGTTACGTAAGTAACGATTCTATAACATATAGAAACTTTATACAAAAATATATTTTCCTTTTAACAGCTTGCGTCAGAAGGTTGAAAGTACTTTCAATCTGCCTGTAATGCTGCAATTTTTAAGTTCTGTGTTAATTGTTGCAATGACTGCCTTCCAAGTCATAGTTATTGGAGATGGTTCCAAGAGCTCTATTATCATGGATTTGTTACTGTGCTGTGTGCTCTGTCAATTGTTCTTGTACTGTTGGTTTGGCAACGAGGTCTACGAACAGGTGTTTAAACTTATATCTTCTATGTGTATCCTATATCTCATTAATGTCTTCATTTAGAGCAAAACGTTGCCCACTTCTGGCTATAGCTGCAATTGGCCTTCATTTGATAAGCGGTGCAAACAAATTCTATTGATATTCATGATAAATGCGGAGCGTCCGTTTTTGTTTACGGCTGGAGGTTTTATGGCTTTAACGCTGCCAAGTTTCACATATATCATGAGCAAGTCATATTCCATTGTGGCCGTACTCAGGCAAATGTACAGCAGGTCATAGTTAATGGGAAAAGTTTAATCTTCAATCAAGGATCTAATCACATAATTATCAACTATCAACTATTATTTAGGTGTAGTTACACCCATTTATTAACACTTAATTCACAGAGCACGCGATAACTCACTGTTGACTCCGCCTCCTGTGGATTGTTACAGAACTTAATAATACTAATGTAAAAATTTGTTATATAACGCTATTGTCAACTCTTATCTGCATTACTTGTGGTTCAAATGGTTCAAATTGACGGAAGTAAAATTCTTAAATAAATTTCGCATTTTTTGTTCCAAAGTCCCAAATATTGTTGGGCAGATACCCAAAAAGTAAACGAAAACCAGAGCGGTGAATTGAGAGAGAGAGAGAGAGTTAGCGACGCTTATCATATTGTAAATGCGAAAACATTCATATGTGTATAAGTAAAGATCGACGTTCAACAACAGAGGATTCATTTTTCAACGCAACTGAGTTTAAGATAACAAGAGCAATGGTCTCATACGCAGTTTCTGGAATTGAAATGCTCAAATCAACAGAGAGCGGGAAGAAACCGAGAGAATGGGAGTATTGGAGAGTAGCTTACGTTTCCTTCGTGAACTTGCCTTGTAGTTTTTATTTGGCGCACATGTTCCAAACACGTTTTCTATACCCTGTAACCCACTAAAATGCCGAAAAGGAAATCATAATGAAACTATTATTTGTATAGAAGACTGTACAAGGAGCACAAGTATACTCATGAGTAGTTTTACTTTTAAGATACTTGAAATTTGGTTAATATTCATATTATAAACGTTCATTTTGATAACTTTTACAAAATTAACAAACACGTGGCACTGAAATTGCTTTATTGTTATATTTAAACATTACTCAGTAAAAAAAATACAAAAAACTTCTTTTTACTCTACCGTTTAACTTCATTGATTGAAACTAATAACTGACCTGGGACAACCATTCCGGATATACCTAGCGGCAAGCCATCGTTTATGCTCGTCTTAAGTTATTTTGTTTAGCTGGCAATTCATGTAAACGTGATGTCACTAAAAAAGCATACCCAAAAACGTTCACTTAAGACATTCGTTCGTATATAAGCATGAATATTTGCTGCTCACTAACACTCCCTCAAATCGAGAGAACATTGACTATGTTTGCCGACTTGTTCTCTTTGGTATTGCGAATTTGTTTGCGACAAGAGTATTTCAGTCATGGGATGATGTACAGTGTGGTGAATCATTCCGCGTTCGTTAGCTATTATTTTGTGCTAAAATACTGTAAGCAAATGTTTAATATATGTGAAAACCATAGGTTAACGGTTAAAGTATTCAATAAAAATAAACGAAATTCATTCGTGGTAGTTCGCAAAAACCACAATTAAGATCTGAATCAAATACATATGGGAACACATCAGAAGCAACAGCTTTAAAATTAAGTCTCTAAAATCGGCGCACCCAAGAAATAAGTTAAATCAACATTAAAATTCCGTCGATTTGTGTAGCTCTTGCTTGTTGGTTTATAAATTCTTCGTAACAATTTTATATATAAAAAACAAGTAAGAAGGCTCTAGTCGAGAAATCCCGACTAGACTATACCCTGAACCCTATACTTTCCTCATACAGTCAGTGCTTGCAAGTATGTGTGAGTGTCTGTATGTATACGCGTATAGTGCATAACTTCTTACTCCATATCTCCAGTGTTTCTCAACCGATTTCAATACAATTTTCACGTATTATCATTATTTAGTCTAATCTTTCAAACTGCATCAAAGTTTTCCAAATTGAAGATTTTGTTGTTATCGATTACATGTGTATATCGGAAACGGGAAGAGTTATCGAAAATTTAAAACAAAACTTGTACTAGGGATTAGGCGAGCTTATGTACCAAATCAGGAGGCTCTAGCTCTTATAGTCTCTGAGATCGACGCGTTCATACATACATACGGACGAACAGACGGACATGGCTATATCGACTCGGCTGTTGATGCTGATCAAGAATATATATACTTTATGGGGTCGGAGATGCTTCCTTCTCCCTGTTACATACTTTTGCACAAAACCATTATACCCTTTTTACCCATTTTCACTGGGTTAAGGGTATAATAATGCTTTTGTTTGCGTTATTCGTTAATTTGTATTCAAAGCACATTTGTATGTATGTGTACTGATGCGTATATGTAAGAATCGACATTACTGTTTAGATAAAAGTATCTGGAATTTTGTTTATGTGCCATGTGCTCACTATCTGAACGCAGTCCATGCGTATTATAATGTCTGAGCTTTAGGTAAGATAATACTCAAAAATTGTTCTGCAGAGTATCTGCGGACAAACGCTTTCTAAATTCAATTTAAAATGTTCAAATTCTTGGAAAACAGAACAGGCCATATGATCTCATTTGAATACATCTATATTCTGCAGCCGAAAAATTTTCAATTGATTTAGAAACGAAAAAAAGAGAAATAAAACGAATTATTTATTTGAATGAATGTGTGTGAGTATGCAATAAAGAACTTACCCTAGGATTGTTTTAATTAAATTAGAAGCTTACGGCATATTTTTTCAGCTACAGTGCTTACTGTGACAGTGCGAACACATAGCTAAACTTCAATTAACGCTAATTCCCACATTGTTGACTTTTCACAGGATATTTTGAAGGACCCTTAAGTCGAATTCATGCAACATGTGGTACGGACTAGTGTTAACGCTGCTCATTACAGGTACTGTAATAGCCGACATACCAGGATGCGATTACTTCGATACAGTGGATTTAACCAATAGCATTAAATTCGCCAATGGTTCATATCAATACGAGCAACTGGTAATACCAGCCGAACAAACTGCTGAATATGACTATGAAATCCTTGTGGATGGTGAGAAGGAGCCGGTGCCTAAGCACATTCGAGGTTGTGCCTGTAAACTGGGCAACTGTATACGATTCTGTTGCCATAGGAATCTCTTTCTCGTTGCGGATCAACGAAAGTGCAGCGGTGACATTAGCCAGGCTGCTGGTTATGATGCCTACGTGAGCGTTACTCTCAAAGACGGAAGCGAGGTGACGCGACACATATTTGATGACTTTATCGTGCAAGAACATCTGCCAGTTCCATGTGCAGCCCACTTCCATCTAGATCCTGCGAATGATGAAAATCATAATTGGACACTGTATGAGGTATGGGGCTGGGAATCATTTTGAAGTTTGCAGAAAAATATATCATATCTGTTTATCTATTTAGGATGGATCTTTACTACGCCATTTTGATAACAAACTAATGTCGAAGCAGGAATATTGTCTGCAGCCTCATCCCATTACGAATGAGGATAATGAAACAACAATCACTCTGGTGCCACACAATTGCGAGGATCCGCCACCATCGCAATGGCTTTTTAATACACGTAAGCTAAGCTTGTTGCTTCTGAAGATTGTGTTAAACTCTCGTCTTTTCCTCGTTTCAGTTCGAGTGATATCAGTAATTTGTTTATTATTAACTATTATTGTTTACCTTTCGCTGCCAAAACTAAGGAATCTACATGGATATTGCTTCATCTGTTATATGATTTGTTTGCTCATTGCATTTGCATTGCTAACAGCCGATTCGTGGAAAGGCGAATGGTCGAAACTTCTTTGTCAGGCAAATGGTAAGCTCATATTATTGAGTATTATCCAATGCTGCACAAACCCAAGAAATCAAAATCAACAACCTACTTTTTCACATCCTTAATACCAGTTTATATTCAAGGTTTGTGTTTTGGAATAGAATTAACAAAAAATTATTGGGTTTGATTTTTATACCCTGAACCCATTGAAAATGGGTAAAAAGGGTATAATGGTTTTGTGCAAAAGTATGTAACAGGCAGAAGGAAGCATCTCCGACCCCATAAAGTATACATATTATTGATCGTCCGGCCGTCTGTCCGTCTGTATGTATAAACGCGTCGATCTCAGAGACTATAAGAGCTAGAGACTCCAGATTTGGAACATAAGCTCGCCTAATCCCTAGGCAGTACAAGATTGTTTCGATAATTTCGATAACTCTTTCCGTTTCCGATAAACACATGTGATCGATAATAATAAAATCTTGAATTTGCAAAAATTTGTGATGCAGTTTGAAACATTAGACGAAACAATGACAATCTGTTTATGTTATGGAAATCGGTTAATAAACCGTAGATATGGACCATTGAAATTAAGAAAGTTTGCAATATAGCGTACACACACACACATAATTACAAGCAAGACTGTATGCGGAAAGTATAGGGTTCAGGGTATAGTCTAGTCGGGATTTCTCGACTAGAGCCTTCTTACTTGTTATATATTGTGAATCCAAAAATACAAAGACGATCGTTTCAGGCTATGTGGGCTACTATGCCGTTATGGCTGGCTTCCTTTGGTTAACTGTTATCAGCTATGACCTGTGGAACAGTTTTCGTGCCAACAACTATAATGTTCAACGATATACGCCCAAATATCGTTTCCTGATCTATAGCATATATGCATGGGGTGTCGCTGCTGTAATGACCATCATTATAATCATAGTCGATTCAGTCTTGGATCCTGAACATGATGAATGGATGCCAGGAGTTGCAATTTACAACTGTTGGGTTAAAAGTGAGTTCACTTAACCATTAGTTAAATTCAAAATGTCTTATTCATGACATTTTTTTTGCAGCTCACGATTGGTCGGCATTGTTATATTTCCACGGACCAATGACTCTTCAGATTTTATTTAATATAACTATGTTTACACTAACGGTATGATGATCGACATCAAGATATCCATGATCATGATCCATCAAGCTCTGATAATCTTCTTCTTAAATGTAGGCTTTACGTATTCTGGAGGTAATGAGAGAGCTCAAAAGCGTTGTCACACCCGAGGAACGTCAACAAAGGCTTAAATCCGATAGACAAACGTAAGTTAAGTGTTAAAGAATAATTTAATAACAGAACTTTTATTATTTTTAACTTACCGCCACTAAGATTTACTCTATTCATGCGCCTTTTTGTCATAATGGGCGTGGCCTGGACCTTCGAGATTTTTGCATACCTGGCGCAAAATAATAAAGTGCTTGAGCAAATCTTCTCAATCTCCGATTATATCAACTCTGCACAGGGCGTCATCATATTTGTGTTGTTTGTGTTTAAACGAAGTGTTTGGAAACTCATTTCGAACCGGTAAGTGAAAGAGTGACAGGTTTATAGAGAGAGAGAAAGAGACTCGCGTATGTAAATATAAATTTAATTTGGGATTTAACATTCTCCTCCTTGTACTATGATGGTAAAGTATTCGGGGCATAGACTCGACAGATGATGACAACACCTCTGAAGAAGAGATCGCACTGCAAGACAGGAATGGTGGAGCCAAAAACATTGGCCCTAATATCTTAAATTAGGTAAAACATGAAATTTATTTTCTCAATACTGAATGTTCAAAATTGTTTGTGTACTAATAGGTAATGGTTTCTCTTTATTGCTAAAATACTGTTTTGCATTTGCTATTCGTTTTGTTTTGTGTTCTGGGCTCATGGTATTTCACTAAGCATGGTTTCTATACTGAATATACACTTTATTGTTGTTTGTGTTTAGTTTCGTTTTTAACAACCTTGCAACTCTACTATAATCTAACTAACTTTGCACTTGATTCGCTTTAACTTTTGATGTACATTAATTAGTTATTTCTTTCAGATGGCATCAGCTGCAGCGACAGAACCGAAACAGTCCAATGAACTCATATCCAACATCCGCAGTTAGCCGTGTTCCAAGATCATCCGTACATAAGCTGTCCTCACTATAACGACAGAATGAACATATGCATTTTTACCAGATAACATTTTTCAAGTATTTTATAAAGATTTTAATGCATGCTTAATAACTTATAACTTTTAAAAATAAATGTATGTACAAGCTTTTCCATTTATTGAATTTATTTCATTATTTCAACACTCGTTATGAGCATTTCCTATATTTGCGTCTTCTGATGCCACAACATCCGCGATAAGCGATATTAATTAAGTGATGTAACTTGCTCTTTATGTCGGGTTTGATAGCTCTACTACTCACAATGTCATTTTATTCGTTTCATTGTTTCATTTTTCCCATTATCTTTTCAATATCAACGCCTGCACTTGGTTTCGCATTCTTGCTTACTGCAATATCGGTTATTGTTGCCACGACATCCGCGATAGTTAAGAGTCTTGCAGGTCCTGTCACTGCTGTCGAACCACCACATGTTTGGATTGGAATGCCTACGGCAATGCCGACCTCTCCCACTTCCTTCGCTCTTAGGACCAGTGCAAATTGCCCGGCTCACTTTGGAGATAAAAAACACAAGTAGGATTATTATAAATAGATAAAGAACAAGTAAGGAGGCTCTAGTCGAGAAATCCCGACTAGACAGTCAGTGCTTGCAAGTATGTGTGTGCGTACGCGTATAGTGCATACTTTTTAACTTCAATTTGCCATATCTCCAGTGTTTCTCAACCGATTTCATAAAATTTTCACAGATTATCATTATTTCGTCTAATGTTTCAAACTGCATAATAAAGATTTTTGATTTCAAGACTTTGTTGTTATCGATCACATGTGTATATCGGAAACGGAAAAAGTTATCGCAAATTTAAAACAAACTTGTACTGCCTAGGGATTACGGGAGCTTATGTTCCAAATCTGGTGTCTCTAGCTCTTATAGTCTCTGAGATCGTTCATACATACGGACGGACGGACAGACAGACATGGCTATATCGACTCGGCTGTTGATGCTGATCAAGAATATATATACTTTATGGGGTCGGAGATGCTTCCTTCTCCCTGTTACATACTTTTGCACAAAACCATTATACCCTTTTTACCCATTTTCAATGGGTTCAGGGTATAAAAATTGCACAGAGTGGGATTATATATATGTATAAAAAGAATCCCAAATAACTTACACAGAATGCGACCACGGCAGGTTTGAGCCTGAGTGTAAGCCACATAAAGGACGACGAAACCAAGGATCAGAATTAATTTCATGTTGAATTAACTTGTTAAAAAAGTTTGAACTGATTTTAAACCGATAAAGTGACTGCTTATATAGCAAAATTCAACCAGTTCAAAAACAAAAGAACAGCTGTTCCAGAAATAGAACAAAAGTTGTAAGGTTTTGAGTGAAGGTCGTTATGTTTACATTATGCAACACGTGGTAAGGAGACTACAATACTTACTTTAAAAGCATTATAGTCAATTATTGTTAAAAGTTTCTCTTAAAAGGGGTTGGACTAAATAGGTTGAGTCTTTTTTTACCGCCTTTGAAACAACAGTGTTATTGAATGATAATAATAATGATTTTGATCATTTATTTACGTAATTTTGTATAACAGTGTAGACATGAAATATATAAGAAGTAAATATATATTTTAGATCTTATAACTGATGGGAAGTTAAAATATTAGTAATAGAATATAGTTTCATGCTCTAGTTACATATGAGTTATGAAAACATACTTATCAAATATTTTTCTCAGTGGAAAAACAACCGTGGTTAACAGATTCAAAAAGTTTTCGCACTAAGTAAACACATCGACCTTAGTAAGTACTTTTTCAAGTATAATACATATATTCTATTCAGAAGTCTTTATGCATTAATTAATTCACATTTAGCATTGTTCTGCAAGGTTTTGTCTTATTGACCAAAATCTGAAACAGCTGTCATTTTATAAATAATCTTTTAGTGTGTTTTTGCCAACAAATTTACTATATAAGCACAAACTTTATCGGTTGAAAATCAGTTAAAACTTCACAAAGTTTAACAAGTGAATTCAACATGAAATTCATTCTGATCCTTGCTTGCCTCGCCCTTTATGTGGCTCACACTCAGGCTCAGTGTCCTGGACGCGTTCCGTGTAAGTAATTTTGGATTACTTTATATTTATCTATTTATAATAATCCTATTGATGTTTTTTTACCTCCACAGGGAACCGGACGATTTGCACTGGTCCTAAGAGCGAAGGACATGCACGCTTTCCCCGCTGCCATAGGCGTGCCAATCAAAACGCGTGGTGGTATGACAGTGGTGACAGCACCTGCAAGAGATTTAACTATCGTGGATGTGGTGGCAACCATAACCGCTATTGCAGTAGGCGAGATTGCGAAAGGAAGTGCAGGCGTTAATATTGCAAAGGAAATGTGAAAAATGAATAATGAATTGAATAAAATGATAATGCATATGAATTTAAATATTTTTGTGAGATATGTAAAAACAATTAATGGACTGCCTCCAGTTTTGGGCTGGCCTCTTAAAGACCATGTTAAGCAAAGAACATCCTTTTAAAGTTGTCAAAATTATCCTTTTAGGCTTAGGGGTTAAAATAAGGAGTGCTAGTGCAAAATAATGAAATTAATTAACCATATTCACACATATTGGCGAAACCTTTTAAGCAACTAGAAAGCTCGTTGCTGTTTACAGATAACAGATTATGAGAAATGGGTAAAAACATTTGCTCAGTTGCAGCGAATTCGCCATTCAAGAAGTTTGAGAGCGGTTAAACAAACAAGCAAACAAACGCTTAAAAAATAATTATATGAAAATCCGTTAAGTTCAAAAAATAATCAAAACTGATGTCGTGTTTACTTCAAATATTTGGTGTGCCCTAATTCTAAGATCTGTAATTAGTCATGTATGTTTGTGTGCTTCGATAATGAATTTAATAAGGGACATAACGTAATGTCCATCATTGTAATCATAGTCGGTTCAGTCTTGGATGTTGAAAATGAAAATGATGGATGCCAGGAATTGCACTTTACAATTGTTGGGTTAAAACTGAGTTCACTCAACCATTAAATGCTAATTGAATATGCATTATCGTCTTTTTGTCATTAGGGGCGTGGCCTGGACCTTCGACCACCATCCAGAGTTAACCGTGTTCCAAGATCATCGGAACATAAGCTCAACTAACTATAACGACAGATTGAACCTATGCATTTTTACCAGATAACATTTTTCAAGTATTTTATAAAGATTTTAATGCATGCTGCATAAATTTGTAACTTTTAAAAATAAATGAAGGTACAAGCTTTTCGATTTATTCAATTTATTTCATTATTTCAACACTCGTCATAAACATTTCCTATATTCTCGTCTTCTGCACCTTACGGGTACAAAAACGATTTCTGTTGCCACCACATCCCCGATAAGCCTTCCTCTTGTCGTACAACCAAATATTGTTATTGGCATTCGACGGCAACGTGACCAATCGCCATTTTCTACACTCCTATTAAGATCGTAGACTGTCCGGTTAGGTGCAGAAAGTAAAAGAATAAGTATTATTATATGTAATGAGTTAAATTTTTTGCAATAACTTACTTTGAAAAGAATCACGACAATCTTGGGCCTGAGTGTGGGCCACATAAAGGATTACAATAGCATCTTAACATATCACAAGTAGCTGATCTTGAATGTTAATTAAAGTATTGTAACTTGTTCGTGATGTCGGGCAAAGTTAAAGTTATGATCCAATAACTTTCATAGTTAGTCATTAGTCAGTTTTCACATTACTTTTGTATTAACAACGCATGTGTGTATGTACGCGTATTGTGTAACGGGTAAATTCAAGATTTTGTTGTTATCGATCACATGTGTATATCGGAAACGGGAAGAGTTATCGAAAATTTTTAACAAACTTGTACTGCTTAGAAATT
Organism: Scaptomyza reducta; assembly: GCA_035044485.1. Classification (NCBI taxonomy): domain Eukaryota; kingdom Metazoa; phylum Arthropoda; class Insecta; order Diptera; family Drosophilidae; genus Scaptomyza; species Scaptomyza reducta. Next base: position 80,027 of record JAWNNV010000548.1, read on the forward strand.
TTATGTGAGCTTATGTTCCAAATCTGAAGTCTCTAAGAAGAATATATATACTTTATGAGGTCGCAAGCAGGGATCAGAATGAAGTTCATGTTCGATTAACGTGTTAAAAAAGGTTAGAACTGATATATAGAAAACTTAAAAATTCAACCAGTTCAATAACAAAAGAACAGCTGTTCCAGAAACAAAGCGAGTTGTAAGGTTTTTAGTGAAGGTCGTTATGTTTACATTATGCAACACGTGGTAAGGAGACTACAATACTTACTTGAAAAGCATTATTCTCAATTATTGTTAAAAGTTTCTCTTTAAAGAGCTTGGACTAAATAGGTTGTGTCTTTGTTTACCGCCTTTGAAACAACATTATTATTGAATAAATTGCGTAAAAATATAATAAAAATAATAAAAAATTAGTTTCTAAATTTTGAAAATTTATTTACGTAATTTATAAATATATATTTTAGATCTTATAACTGATGGGATATTATTAATTGAATATAGTTTCATGCTCTAGTTACATAAGATTTATTTATTATAACATACTTATCAAATATTTTTCTCAGTGGAAAAACAACCGTGGTTAACAGATTCAAAAATGTTTCGCACTAAGCAAACATATCAACCTTCGTAACTACTTTTTCAAGTATAATACATATATTCTATTCAGAAGCCTTTATGCATTAATTAATTCACATTTAGCATTGTTCTGCAAGGTTTTGTCTTATTGACCAAAATCTGAAACAGCTGTCATTTTATAAATAATCTTTAAGTGTGTTATTGGCAAAAAATTACTATATAAGCACTAACTTTATCAGTTTAAAATCATTTTAAACTTCACAAAGTTTAACAAGTGAATTCAACATGAAATTCATTCTGATCCTTGCATGCCTCGTCCTGTATGTGGCTCACACTCAGGCCCAGCTCTGTCGTGGACGCATTCCGTGTAAGTAATTTCGGATTTCTTTTTATTTATCTATTAATAATAATCCCACTTGTGTTTTTCTACATCCGCAGGGCACCAGTCGGTTTGCCGTGGTCCTAAGAGCGAAGGACATGCACGCTTTCACCGCTGCCGTTGGACCGCCAATCCAAACATGTGGTGGTATGACAGTAGTGACAGGATCTGCAAGAGACTTAACTATCGTGGATGTGCTGGCAACAATAACCGCTATTGCAGTTGGCGAGAATGCGATAGGAGGTGCAGGCGTTGATATTGCAAAGGAAATGTGAAAAATGAATAAAATGATAATGTATATGAATTTAAATATTTTTGTGAGATATGTGAAAACCATTAATGGACTGCCTCCAGTTTTGGGCTGACCTCTTAAAGACGATGTTAAGCAAAGAACATCCTTTTGACGTTTTCATAATAAGGAGTGATAGTGCAAAATAATGAAATTCATTAACCATATTCACAATAAGCTCTATGCTCACTAACAGTGCTGGAGCATGTTACGTCGTAGTCCAGAGGCAATAAAGGGTACACGGGCTACCTCCGGCTGTATGATCGGTAGAAGGGGCAGGTTCGAACAATGATATAAAAGATTTGAGTTAAATTCATTTTATTATATTTATATAATAAATTATATATAGTATGAATTCGGGCGGAATTATTTATTTTAATTCATTGCATAGCATTGCAGGCGATTATGTGATTTCGGTGGCATACTTTTAGGCAGATGCTGTTAACGGCGCAAGCTCTTCCTTCTTTTATTATACCCTGAACACATTGAAAATGGGTAAAAACGGTATCTGCTTCTTATGTAAAATGTCATACTTCAAATTATAATCATCATAGGTAGATGGGGAACAATTTTCGTGGTGTTCAACTATGTACGCTTAAATATCGTTTCCTGATGGATGTTGAAAATAAAGGATGGATGCTAGGAGTTCCACTTTACAACTGTTGGGTTAAAAGTGAGTTCACTTAACCATTAGTTAAATTCAAAATGTCTTATTCATGACATTTTTTTTGCAGCTCACGATTGGTCGGCAATGTTATATTTCCACGGACCAATGACTCTTCAGATTTTATTTAATATAACTATGTTTACACTAACGGTATGATGATCGACATCAAGATATCCATGATCATGATCCATCAAGCTCTGATAATCTTCTTCTTAAATGTAGGCTTTACGTATTCTGGAGGTAATGAGAGAGCTCAAAAGCGTTGTCACACCCGAGGAACGTCAACAAAGGCTTATTTCCGATAGACAAACGTAAGTTAAGTGTTAAAGAATAATTTAATAACAGAACTTTTATTATTTTTAACTTACCGCCACTAAGATTTACTCTATTCATGCGCCTTTTTGTCATAATGGGCGTGGCCTGGACCTTCGAGATTTTTGCATACCTGGCGCAAAATAATAAAGTGCTTGAGCAAATCTTCTCAATCTCCGATTATATCAACTCTGCACAGGGCGTCATCATATTTGTGTTGTTTGTGTTTAAACGAAGTGTTTGGAAACTCATTTCGAACCGGTAAGTGAAAGAGTGACAGGTTTATAGAGAGAGAGAAAGAGACTCGCGTATGTAAATATAAATTTAATTTGGGATTTAACATTCTCCTCCTTGTACTATGATGGTAAAGTATTCGGGGCATAGACTCGACAGATGATGACAACACCTCTGAAGAAGAGATCGCACTGCAAGACAGGAATGGTGGAGCCAAAAACATTGGCCCTAATATCTTAAATTACTGTAAGAATAAAAGTATAAACTTAGTGAAGTAAAAAGATACATAATTTAAATTCATGTCCAATGTCATTTTATTCATTTTTCACATTTGCTTTGCAAAATTAACGCCTGCACTTCCTTTCGCAATCTTGCTTACTGCAATATCGGTTATTGTTGCCATCACATCCACGATAGGCCAATCTCTTGCAGGTCCTGTCACGCCTGTCGAACCACCACATGTTTGCATTGGCATTCCTACGGCACAGGCGAAGCAATCGATGTCCTTCGCTCTTAGGACCAGAGCAAATTGCCCGGTTCACTTTGTAGATAAAAAACACAAGTAAGATTAGTAAAATAGATAAAAAACAAGTAAGAAGGCTCAAATCGAGAACTCCCGAAGTCAGTGCTTGTAAATAGGTACGCGTATAGTGCATACTTTCTTAACTTCAATGCTCCCTATCTCCGGTTTTTCTCAACCGATTTCAATAAAATTTTCGCAGATTGTCATTATTTCTTCTAATGTTTCAAACTGCATTATAAAGATTTCTGAATTCAAGATTTTGTTGTTATCGATCACATGTGTATATCGGCAACGGAAAAAGTTATCGAAATTTTGAAACAAACTTGTACAGCCTAGGGATTAGGCGAGCTTATGTTCCAACTCTGGAGTCTCTAGCTCTTATAGTCTCTGAGATCGTCGCGTTCATACATACGGACGGACAGACAGACGGACGGACAAACGGGCAGACGGATGGCTGAATCGACACTGCTGTCTGTTACATACTTTTGCACAAAACCGTTATACCCTTTGTACACATTTTTAATGGTTTCAGGGTATAAAAATAATCCCAAATAACTTACACGGAATGCGACCACGACAGGTTTGAGCCTGAGTGTAAGCCACATAAAGGACGACGAAACTCAGGATCAGAATTAATTTCATGTTGAATTAACTTGTTAAAAAAGTTTGAACTGATTTTAAACCGATAAAGTGAGTGCTTATATAGCAAAATTCAAAATTCAACCAGTTCAAAAACAAAAGAACAGCTGTTCCAGAAATAGAACAAAGCGAGTTGTCCGGTTTTGAGTGAAGGTCCTTATGTTTACATTATGCAACACGTGGTAAGGAGACTACAATACTTACTTGCAAAGCATTATTCTCAATTATTGTTAAAAGTTTCTCTTTAAAGAGCTTGGACTAAATAGGTTGTGTATTTGTTTACCGCCTTTGAAATTGTTATTGAATAAATTGCATAATGATTTTGATCATTTATTTACGTTATTTTGTATAACAGATATGACATATATAAGAAGTAAATATATATATTTTAGATCTTATAACTGATGGGAAGTTAAAATATTAATAATAGAATATAGTTATAGGCAACAATAATCGGTATTGCAGTTGGCGAGAATGCGATAGGAGGTGCAGGCGTTAATATTGCAAAGAAAATGTGAAAAATGAATAATGAAACGAATAAAATGCATATGAATTTAAATGTTTTTGTGTGATATGTAAAAACCATTAATGGACTACCTTCTCTTAAAGACCATTAAGCAAAGAACATCCTTTTTTACGTTTTCAAAACTAACATTTGCTAGTGCAAAATAATGAAGTTAATTAACCATATTCACAATAAGCTCTTTGTTCATTAACAGTGTACTTCTCTGTTAAATTTGTACGGCGAAAGCTTTTAAGCAACTAGAAAGCTCGTCGCTGTTAACGGTTAACAGATTTCGAGAATTGGGTAAAAACATTTGCTCAGTTGCAGCGAATTCGCCATTCAAGAAGTTTGAGAGCGGTTAAACAAACAAAACAAATTAAATAATTAAATGAAAATACGTTAAGTTCAAAAAATAATCAAAACTGATGTGGTGTTTACTTCAAATATTTGGTGTGCCCTAATTATAAGATCTCTAATCAGTCTTCTGTGGGTGTGCTTTGACAATGAACTGTGATACTTGTTCATACAGCGGGGAACAAAGCTCAGCTATGCAGGGAGTTTCAAGGTTTAGTTTTTTGGCATCCGACGCACAGTGATCTTCAATATTGCCTTGGATAGCTGGCAGGCGATTAAAATGCGATTTTTAAAGGCTGACACGCACACAGTGAGACCCGAGAGCTGCCCACAACTTTAAGTTGTTTATTTTTGTTGTGGTTTCTTTCTGTTTTTGTCGCAATTACCGAATCTTTGCCAATATCTCGATGTATATATTCATGTAGTTGCCGGCACTTCAGGCTCAATGTTAAGCGCAAAACCAGTTTCTTAAATGCTTAAAAAAAAACACAAACTCGTCTTCGACAATGTCATATGGGACATATATATATAATTTCGGGAATACCATGGAATAATTTCCGCTCCCTAAGCCGAAATCAGATACAGTGCACGTCTCGATCGTTAGCCACACTTGATGGGCTTATTAATACAAAATATATATATATATATATATTTATGTTAACAAACACACGTGTATGTGCTTATAAACAATGCTCAATTGTCTTCAAAGCCATAACAATAATTGTAATTGCCAATTGGCACTAGAGATGCTTTCGGCTATAGAGATTTTTTTTGGCTATAAACAATCGCAATTAGCCCGACAAACGGGACCACCCAAAAAAGTTTTGTCTTCATCCATCAAAACATGCATATTATGTCATAATGATTATTGCTGTTTGTCGTTTATTTTTATTTCTGACGAAAGCTTACTTGGATCACGTACACAACAGGCACAAGGCAAATTTATAGCCATATTTTGACAATACCTAAAAGCGCAATACGTGTCTATTTATTAAGAGGCACCTTAAGTTTCATTTCATTAACACTTATAGTTTGAAACCACTGTAAGGGCATGCACTTAATTGAGTTGCCAGCAATTATACAGTTATCAAACTGTATGCCACTGCATGCTTGCAGTCAGCTTGAAAGCTTCAAAACACCGCGCTATCATTGACGCATTGGGAATGTTAGTTGTTTGGGTTCGAGCTTTATTGTCAGCTTCAACTTGACACTGTCTAATTGAATTGGCAGCGCAAGCCAATTAAATAGATAAATACACAAAAATAAAAACACTTTGAATCACAGCTTGAATAAGTAACCTGAGGGCATACCAGCGCTGTTTTTTGTTTTTTTTTTCGGTTGGTTTGAGAGCCAATCATCAGGTTGCTTCAAGCATTCATTCATTGATCACTTATGAGTTTGTTTACATTTCAACTGTGTGCTTGTGTGTGTGTGTGTGTGTGTGTGTGTGGCGAGCGGCTATCAATTGGCATGTGGCTTTTGTCTTCCACCTACATACGAACTTAAGATCATGCGGACAAGGCGAAGAAGGAACAGTGCGAAAATGGCCAGCAACAAAGGCTGATGTGCAATACAAAGAGCCTGAACATAATTGTGAAAATTGTTATAAAAATGTTAAATATTCACACGTTTTGGTTTTTTTACGCAAAATATCGTGTTTCCGATTCCATTTATATAATATGAATTTCATTAAATGTTAGTAAATCAATTTTAAACGATACTCAAAGTCACTTTGTGTAACTTTAAACTCTCGCCGCTTGTGCATTAACAGCACTCGAACATTAACATTTATCATTTTAACAGTTAATAGTTAACAGTGCTTGTGCAAGTCCCTGTTACGCATAGAAGAGTCATCCATTCCGTTCAGTTCGTTGGAAATCGTCGGCTGTTGTGGATGAGTCGCGGAATTAAGACAGAGAGAAACGCTGAAAACACTTATACAAAATGTGGACTTGTTGATAACTCATTAACAGAATCATATGCGTTTTTGCTTCTTTAATTACTATGATAATATAACCGGTTGATTCGAACAACGTCACAAACGCGAGCTAGTGCTATAAAGTTTGTGATTTGCGTGTTTTTACCCGGTAATTCCTATGAAATATTCCCAGCTTGTAGCTGATGCCCTTCATTGATGTGTGAATAAAGTTATAACTATTAAAGTGCATTGCAAATATAACACCGCGCATATATGTACATATAGCTATTCATATTTGATGTAACTTGCTTGTTTCGCGATCGAAACTTTGCATAAATATCCCATATATATTGCAAGGCTTGCAAAACTGTTCCGTCTTATAAAAATATTCACGGGTACTTGTCATACTATGCTGACAACCATAACAAAAACAAATATCAAGTTTTGTGAACATAACAAAAGATAAAAAAAACCCCAGCTCAACAAAATGCTTTAAAAGAGAACCGCGAATCAATGGCGTTTAACTGTTGAGCTGATTTGCATACCAAATATTGTAGGGGTAACGCGTATTACTATCTACAAAACATATACACAGTGAAAAAAAACATAATAACGTTGTAAATCTTATAGATTCCTAAATTACGTCTGTTCTAGCTATTATGAAAAACTTTCAATCATTCACTTCCATGTTATTTCTATTTTGACTTGGGATTTGAGAACATGATAAAAATAGATTATAATTGATAAATTTTTTCTCATTGTGTATATATTTAATATTCATTTTAAAGATGCAGTAAATGCAATAAACATGCTAAAAATAATTTGAAGTGTCAAGCACAGTCAAAAAATACCAAAAAAAAAAAAAACAATAAAAATATTAGCGAGAAGTCTATAAAAAAGGTCAACAACAGCAACAACGACAGCTTTGAGCAGAACAAACAATTTGATTCAGGCAAATATTGCTCGAAAACAATATACACAAATATATCGTCATATAGACTTAGGTAAGTGTAAAGAAAGATAACAACGCTTTGTATTTTCGTATTTTCTTAAGAGCCAATTTGTAAGCATTGCAATATAAATAAATGAGTCGCCATTCAAATGTAATTAATACGATGAAAATACAATCTGATTGCATATGGTGTTGGGAAAACCACAGAAATTTTAAAGAATAAGCTATTTTTAAAGAAATTCCTCTTAAATTTAAGGCAGTTTTAATATTTTCCTAGAAAGTGTTTATATTTTGTATTTCTACAAGTTTTTATGGATCGTAAAACACATGACGCTCTACTTTAAATACTAATTGATACATTTAGATTGTTAAACTGACGCATTCGCAATGAAAACACGACAAGAATATGTTTTCTTGAAAATTAGCTGCACTTAAGTTTGAATTATTTCAGTTAATTGCTTTACAAATAACAATGTAGTTTAAAGCTGTTTTTTTTTTTTCATGAATCAAACACTTGTTGCACTTTGAGTCATCATTATTTTTGTTCTCTACTCAATGCATTCCTTTGGGAGTCGAAAGAAACTCACCTCGAGTGCCGTTATCTCATCAACGCGCACCCTGCTACCCACCTCTTTTATTGCTCGCGATTTTCAACTCTTCGTGAGTTTTTCATTTGTTTACAACTTGCACATTTGGCTAGCGTTTGTTTTGTTTTTGTTTTTGCTTCAATTGTTTATTGTTTGCCTTGACTTTTGTTTATTGCATACAATTTGAGAATAATTCGCATTTAAATGCGCGATTTTAGCTAAGAAGTAATACAAATAAACGCCATACGACACGTCGTGATGTTGTCTAAACTAAATATATCCATCTGGAATATAAAAAACAGCTACAATAATTGCAAAATACACATTATAAACATAAAAACTTGTACGTATGTATGTTGTGTGCTGCGTACTTATCTTTAATTCAATTTATAGCGAACATTTATCACGCAAGTGGGCGGATTCCTCATGTCATTCCCAACTATCCAGCTCTCTGCCCGATAAGCGTAATCAAATTGCAATTTAATAAGCTAAATGCATCAAATTCTAGCAATAATATTGACCTTTACCTCAAAGTACTTAATAAAAGGAATTCGCAGCGTAAAACATTGTCCTGTTCAGCAGTTGTTTTATTGTGTCATTTGTTGTCCATTAATCATGATAAGAAAAACCTTATAAAGTACCTTAGTATCAAGAAACAAATGTAATAAATTCCACATTAGGGAATTAAAAGAATGAAAACGGAGAATTTTATTGATGAGATACCAACATGTTTAACATAAGTATATACGATTACAATAATAATAAAGTTTCACAAAAAAATAGAGGGGAAGAACACGGAAACCATATAATAATCTGTTAGTGGCTAGCAAAAAATAAAGAAGAAATTTCGAGGTGTGCCTAACAGTATTAAATTATATCTTTTAGCATGATTGATGTTAATGACAGTTTATAAGAAATACATCAAAAGTTGAAGGCTTGCTAAACTGCCTTCTATAATATTTGTAAAGTAATTGTTACCAGGCAAGAGACAAACAGGAATTGCATCGTTTAAGCAATCTATATAAGTATGTTTAAAGTGGGAGCGAATTTGGATTAAAATCGCCTCTAAAAATAGTCGAGCCGAAACGTAGTACTATTTCCGGAATTTTCACACGAATCGAAGACAGATACACAGAAACACACCAAAACAAGTAAGAAGGTTCTAGTCGAGAAATGCCGACTAGACTATACCCTGAACCGTATACTTAACGCGTGCTGTCACTGCTTGCAAGTATGCGTGAGTGTGTGAGTGTACTTTCTTAATTTCAATGCTCCATATCTCCGGTGTTTCTCAACCGATTTCAATAAAATTTTTCACAGATTGTCATTATTTCGTCTAATGTTTCAAACTGCATCACAAGGTTTTCCAAATTCAAGATTTTGTTGGTATCGATCACATGTGTATATCGGGAATGGAAAGAGTTATCGAAATTTTGAAACAAACGTGTACTGCCTAGGGATTAAGGGAGCTTATGTACCAAATCTGGAGTCTCTAGCTCTTATAGTCTCTGAGATCGACGCTTTTATACATACGGAGTGACAGACGGCCGAACGAACCGACGGACATGTCTATATCGACTCGTCTGTTGATGCTGATCAAGAATATATATACTTTACGGGGTCGGAGATGCTTCCTTCTGCCTGTTACATACTTTTGCCCATTTTCAATGGGTTCGGGGTATAAACAGTGTGTGAGATGCGGCATACCGTCAATGAGGTAAATATCAAAACATAACAACTAAAAAAGCCGCAGGCAGGCAAAAGAACTCAAAATAATCGCCAAAACACATTTGAAATTCCTTGGTGTTTATCTAACTCACCCCAATCACAACCTACCTTGTTGTGGTGGCTTTTGCTTTCAGTTTGGTGTTTGCGGTCTTTGGGTGTCTTTTTAGCTGGCGCTACGATTAGTTTACTTCGGTTTTTAGTATGACCAAAGTCGTTTCACTTACCGCGATATGGCGAACGACCTATAATTAAAGCATAAAAAATATATAATAATAATAAAACCAAGATACGAATATACGTACGTATTTTGTGCTATCGTACGTACTCAACGCTCAACTGATACGCAGCACTTTTATTTCTAAATTGTGAGTGTTGTTTTTTATTTTATCATAATTGGTTTTTGATGCGATTCAGAGAAAAGTGAAGCCAGTGAAGTGTGTACAGATTTTCTTAAATATGTCCCTCGTGTATACTTAATTATGTATTTGAATAATGTATTTCGCATACGCCGCGTGACACGTTCGACGATAGCCACTTTATCAGTGGCCGCCGCCAGTCGATAAATCTACGTCAAGCTTTATGCATTTCAGCATACATAATTATTAAGTGCCCCTCGATTAGATTGGGAAAATCTACGTCAGCTGCTTTAAATATATTGCAATATTTGTAGTTTTCTATTTTTATATACATTTTTTGGGATTGTTTCGAACGCAAGTTTATAATTGGAATTAATCACTTCAAAAATATAATAAATTACTCAGTGCCCGCTTTATCAGTACAACATAAATTTTTTATTTTTGCTCGGCCGGAAATACACCAGCAAAATATTAATAATGAAAACCGAATTAATATCCGTATAAGCGTCGCACATAATTAATTACTCATAAAAAATGGGCATAAATGTCCGGAAATCTATTGGGATTTTCAACATAGCAGTCTTACTATCATACATTTCTTGGAAACAATAAATGTCTGGTAAATGCTCTTTGTCCAACATGAGCAACTCTTTGGCAGCATTATCTTATCGCATAACGCTTGAACAGTTTTTCTTCATATTTATTTCTCGCTTCTGTTGTCTCTCAACTTATAGTTAGTTGTATAATGCGCGATTTGTGTTTATTGACAGCTAGCAGACATTATCTACCGATCTGTGGGTGGATCATACAATTAGCATTCCAGTAAATAGTCACACCCCTAGAAACTCGAGAACTAAGAGCAAAAACAGGTTGCGAAAAGCTTGTGTGAAGCTTTCTCTGTTCGGAATTATAAATCGATCGATGGCGTATCTATATATATATTATATATTATTATATATATATGTGTGTGTGAATGTGTATCTGGGAAATCTGGGCAAACAACCCGTTTGTTGAGTCAAAACAGCAGTTGTTGCAATTTGCATCAGAATAAACAAAACAACGAATAAATATGCAACGAAATTTAAACAAATTTTCGGCAAAGAGGCAAACAAAATTTCGTATATTTATATATAGAGAAAACTTATGGCCGGCGCTTCAACAAATTTTCAATTAAAATCCGGAAAATCGTAGAAATCGTTAATGAAATTGTTTAGCCATATTTCAATTTTATAGCCATTAACATACGATATGTATATCTTCAGCAATATGACTTGGTTTTCATTAAAGTGAGTTGGTTTTTTCAAAATACCACAAAAAAATTCAAAAAAAAAAAAAAAAATCCAATTGCATGCTAAGCGATTAATTATGCTAATTTTAACAAATACTTTGCTTGTGGCTGGCGTGGGCGTTTTAACGTCTGTTTACCCATCGGGCCAATAAATTTAACCCTAATTCACACACACACACACACACACATAGGTTTACGGTCCTGTCAATGTCACACACACAAAACCCATCCACGTTCATAAATGTTTGTTCTAGCTGACAAATGCAAATAGTTAACGATCAATGAGCTAAGCGAAATTTGACTTTCGGTGGCCATAATGATGTTAGCCCGATAAGATAGTAAGAGAGGGCTTTCACATTTGAAATGAATTTATTGCCAGCACACATTAGCCACAATCAAGCAGTGGGAGTAATTGACGCACCAATAACTGAAACTGAGTACAGTTTAGCTGTGTGGCAGGACGACTAAAGAGGGACGACAGCCAGCAGTACAGGATACACATGACTTATTGACAAAAGTGTGTCACTAAGTATCAATTTAACACGAATTCATTCAACGGTTGCGGTGTGCATGTGCTTTTAGATGATTAATGTCCCGCAGTCAGTAGTGAGACAGCAGACAGTCGACAGTGGGAAACCGCAACAACATGACGCCAAATTGGCATGTTCTGCGTGTGCTCTTTTGTCTGTTGGTCGTTAGGAGTGATGTGTGTATGCGTGACATAGAACACTACCCGAGGGACGTATTGTTCTAATTGCACGGAACTAACACTAACTTGCACGTAATCCACAGGTCCTGGAGTGCCCTTTAATGCTTTAACCTGTTGAAAGGACATAAATGATGTAAATGATAGCAGGTTGATTTTTGGGTTCAACCCTTATACAAAGGCTTGTATTCTTGTTGTTGGTGTTGCATCAAATTAACATACCAATCTTCCTGTTCACAGAACTTTCTTAAGTCAAATTCCGTTCTCTTCACAACTTTTTACTAAATCTGCATCCCTTCTCTTCACAGACTCAAACAAAATGCAGAAGAAGCAAATTTATCACAGATCTGGCCCGCTCTACTGTGGAGCCACATTACTAGGAGTTGTATTCCTCGTCGTGTTTCGTATGTTGCCTGGTAGTCCCTTTGGTGTCCATGCCATGGTAGAGGGGGAAAACTATCATGAACGGAATGGTATACACACAAAGTGCAGCTTCTTCGATACGGTCAATTTGACGGAGTCTAGCTCCTATCCGAATGGCAGCTACCTCTATAACGGTGTTATGATACCCAGTCACTACGTGGGCACGTTCGATTACATCTATAACAATCAGGTAGATCGTATTGATGTAGCACCTCATATACGGGGCTGCATTTGTAAACTGAAGCCCTGCATCAGTATGTGCTGTCCGTGGGGTCAGGTCTTCAATACCACTGGGTGCAAGAACGATACGAACACAAAGCAAATGTGGCCGGAGAAAACGATAAATGTGACACTGAGAAACGGTTCCATTCAGAATGTCCAAATCTATGAACAGTTTGTGGTGCAGAATTTTAGACCCTGCCAGATCATGTTCATACTGCTGCCGGAGCTTAACAGCTTCGACAGCTTTCAGCTGTACGAGAACGGCACGCTCCTGCGCGAAGATGATGGCGTCTATATCGATAAGAACGAGTTTTGCCTGTTACCAACCTATACCAACGATACGGATATGTATTACTCTATAAATCCAGCCAACTGCGATATGAATAATGCGAACACTACCTCAAAGATAGTCAATGCATTTGGTAAGTGTTTACTATATATACTATATACTTTTGTGCTTTGATTCTATTTGTACTCTTCCACTTTTCAGCTATGGTGTTCTCCATACCCTTTATGCTCCTCACCATTGCTGTTTATCTTTTGATTCCGGAGCTGCGTAATCAGCATGGTAAATCGCTGGTCTGCTATCTGCTGGGTCTAACCATTGGTTACAGTCTGCTTAGTTGGCTGCTGCTGATGGATCCCATTTATCCGTTTGCGTTACCCTGCAAGCTGTTGGGATATACGGCTTACTTCTTCTTCATGTCCGCCTTCTTCTGGCTGAATGTGATTAGCTTCGATCTCTGGCACAATTTCCGTGGCACACGCGGTATCCATCGTTTCAAGGAGAACAAACGCTTTTTGTTCTACTCTCTGTACTCTTGGGGCTCGGCATTGGTCTTCCTCATCTTTACGTTTTTGGCGCAGGAGTACTCTGATTGGCCGGAGTACATTAAGCCGGGTATTGGAGGTGGACAATACTGCTGGTTGGATATGAACTACTGGTCGGCAATGATATATTTCTTCGGACCCATCATGATTATCATTCTGTCAAACACCGTGATGTTTGTGATGACTGCCTTTAAAATACACGGCGTACAACGTGAAATGGCAAGAATCATTGCTCGGGAGGAGAGCGCCACGAATCTGCGCACCGAGAAGGACAAGTGAGTATAATATTTGATCAATTAAAGCTTACTCTAACAGAAATCCTATTAGATTCGGACTGTTCCTGAGACTGTTTCTCATTATGGGCGTCACCTGGTCCTCGGAGCTTATATCGTATTTTGTGGGCAGCGACAAGAAGTGGTCAAAGATCTTTTACGTTACTGATTTGTGCAATGCAATGCAAGGTTTTCTCATCTTTATGCTCTTTGTGCTGAAGAAGAAGGTCAAGCACTTGATAACCAACAGGTATGATTCTACAAAACTGCTAGGAAAATCTTCTTGCCTTCAATTGTTTTGTCCCTCAATGAGTTCATAACTGTGTAAGTCCCTTTTAATGTTTGTATCTCGCGTCTTGAATTGTATCTTATACCCAATTGACTTATAATCCGTCATACCTTACCTAAAAAAACAAAAAAAAAAATACAAAAAACCTACCATTAGAACGATACGAGTGCGCAGTTTAAGGCAAACGGAGAACTCTACAATTGCGGTCAGCAGCACGATAAGGCAACGCTTTATGGATGCCTCCCAGCACATACGTAAACTGGTCGTTATACGAAATGCATTTTCCAACTCCACGAGCGGAGTTCACTCACATGCGGTTTAAGCGTGGATTTGCTATAAACTACAACTACGATAACTGCAGTTCTCGTAAGCAGTGCTCTTCCTCTTTGCTGTTCAGTGTTGTGCAACGTGGCAATACTAAAACTAGGCTGAACCCTCGGTGCATGCACTTTTCGAAAAAGTACTTAGAGTGGGGCTGTTTTATTTAGTTTTTTTTGGCCGCTGGTATATAAATTCTTCTCTTGTATTTCGTTGTCAGACTGCTTTCGGTATCGCTTACGCTAAAGAACCGCAACAACCGCAACAGTAACAAAGAGCCAAACCCAAAAGCCAAGCCCAACACACAAGTGCAAGTGCAAGCAACAACTAACACTTGAGTGTTGTGTATAACTAAATGTTTAATCCCTCCGAAAGAAGCTGCTACTAAACTAAATGAGGCTGAAATAACAAGCAAAAAACTCACAAAGTTCCAAATAACGGAACCTAACGAACAAAATCCGTCCATTAATTGTATAAAAAAAATCGCGTAGATCATAATAAAACCAAGTATAACCATGTAGTGATATACTATTTTAAACAAATCGTTTTAAATCAAATATATGTATATCGTCATTTTTCGAAGACTCTCGAAGCAAAAGTCGCCCGGTTCGAGTCAATCGAATTCAACAACCTCAACATCCACCGAGATTAATGTGCATCAGGATAAGTTAAAAATGAAGCCATCCGCACAGAGTCTAGATCCAAAGGCCAGGGCTGCTAATATGAAGAAGTCGCAAGTGGCGGCTCCTAAGACAATAACAAAAACATAAGCAAAATGTAAACAACAGCAAAAGGTAAAAACTCCAAGTAGTTAGCTGCCGAACCATACAAATTGTGATTAACAACAGCAAAAAGAACTTCCCCCCAGCTACCAACAAATGCTACTAAGTATCTCACCCACTTTTCATATTTATCTATTTCACACGCCAATCGCTATCTATGTAATAAAACGATTTCTAATCTCATGTAAATCAATTCAAATTAAGCATTAACAATATTAGCTGATAGTTATCACTCTCGCTCTCTCCGATTTCCATTGAATAACAATCGTTTCCAGCTAACTTGCGATAAATACTAATTAATCGGTTTTTCGGTGCTTTTGTGTGTTATCAAACAATACCCCAAAATAACGACTAATCAACTTATTGTGTTTTGCAATTTAGATGTTCGAGTGCGCGCGATGGAAGCAATCAGCGTCAAAGTCAATATTCCACAAAGACCACTTCCAGCAGTGTGGCCAATTTGTCAATGCACGAGAAGAGCTCGGCGGAGAAGCCGCTCGTTTCCACCACGCACAATCCAAACCCCACACAGCAACAACAACAACAGCACACCACGAACTTTCGTTAAGTTGGAGTTGACCTTCAGTTGAGTGAATATTCACCACACACTGCGTTTAGCGGTCTAGTCCATAGGATGACGTCATCATGGCGTCGTGCTTAGCATCGAATAGCTGGAATATACATATTCTACAGTGCCTACAATTTCAGCAGCCATACTCTTATATCGTAGACTTACAAAAAGACACTACTTCTATCTATCTATATATATATATATATACAATATATATAGCAATCATATCTGCCTGTTTTTTGTGTTTCTATGTCTTGTGATTTATATACTTCCACCGAAGGGCACAACATTTATTTTTATAGTTCTTAGTAACATACATATATATCTGTTTGTAATCTGATATCTGATTAAGTAATGTAACTCTCAGATCTCCCAAGAGATCAGTTTTATACAAAAACCCACAGAAAAAAATGTAGATCGTGCATTGTTAATCGCATTTGCATCACGCACATGTTATATTTCTGTATGTGTTAAAAAAAATGCTTTTTAATGTCAACTCTTAATTAAATAATAAAGCCAAAGAAAATTTAAATTCACTTAGATCGTTTTTTACTTAAGATTCTATCAACTCAAATTCGGAAAAGATGTAAATTTTTATTTAAAAGCATTTGTTTTTAATTCCTTTTTTTGACTTTATGGGGTCGGAGATGCTTTCTTCTGCCTAAATATTTATTATTCATTATTTAACTTTTCTTATATGTTATTTGTTCGTCCTAAAAGTATACAATGATTTTAAAGGTGCGCCACACAAACTGTTCCCGTTAGCAAAGACACTAACCACTGAACATAAAAAGCCTTTTAAGTGCGCAAACAACTTAAAATTGTTCCCATTAAACAGCACAGCTCGTTAGCAAAGACACAAAATCTAGCTGCTGCTGCTGCTGTCGTTCGTTGTTGTTGTAATGATTAAACCAACCAACAGCAATGACTTTTAAATGAGACTCACACTCAAACCAAAAACTGAGATTCCGATCCGAATACACCATACAATGCGAGGTTTACCCAACAACAATACATGTGTTGCTTCGCAGCTGCAAAGTTGTTCGCTGCCGCTGCCTTTTGTCGCCTTTGCTGGCTGACTAGCTAATCAGTTTAGTCTGTTTTTTGTTCTTGGCCGGCATGGAGCGTTGCCGGTTTCGATTTTTGTTTCGTTTCGGTTTTTAAGCAGACGCATCAAAGTTCGTTCCCCCCACTCCACACACCTCTTTCGCACACCATTTCAAATTATTGTCGTTGTTGTCGCAATCATAAAAAGCCGTTTTTAGACGCGTCGCCGTCGCCGTCGCCGTAGCCGTCACCATCAACGCCGACGTCTGCGTTCGCAGTCCGCAGTCCGCATCGGTATTGTCAACTTTGATTGTTGTTGGCTTAGCTGTCTGTTTGCTGTTTTTGTTTATTTGTATATGAGTGTATATGTGTGTGTGTGTGTGTGTGTGTGTGCGTGCGACTTTAGTTTTTAAATACATATGGCGAAACCAAACGGATTTTATTTATTTATTTAATTCTCGCATTGTGACGTCACAGTTCTGAATTTAACACCGATAAAATAAAAAATAAAGAAAAAACAATTACCACACCTGAACCTAAAAGCCCAAAATTAAAAGCAAACAACAAAATCTACACCTTATTCGTTAAGCGTGTTTAATTGTGCAATTAGCAGAAACCAAATATTCTTGAATCATAAAAATGTGGACGAAGCTCGTTTGCTTGATAATTGTGAGCAGAACAATAACAGAGGCTGCAGTAGCCATAGCTTATGGAGACTTTCCTTGCCCCTATTCGGATACAGTGAACATAACGGATGGCTTACGGCTCAAGGATGGCTCGTATTCCTTTGCTGGCGTCGTGGTGCCCATCGATCTGATGGCTGAATATAACTTTAAGGTGATTAACTGGCTAATGCCTGTAAACATTGATTAAACTGGCATCTGTCTCAGTAAGAGTTTTGTTTATTGTTATCGATAAGTTTTGAAAGGTTCTCAATAGACTTTCGTATGATTAAGTTGTCGGTAAAAGTATCTGCTTACTGTTATTGATAACTTTTCCAAGTTTCCAACCAATTGGGACTTTTTCGCAAGAACAACGTAAGAATACATAACCTTAAGTATTTCTCGTCTTCAAAAATCAAAGGGCTCTTAAACTTCTACACTAAAGTAAAGTGTATTCATTGCTTAAAAGAGAAACCATGAGACCAAGAATAGCAAGATTAATAATAATATTTTGTAAACTGATATTTTCACAATATTAACTTAAAGGTCATTGATGGTGTGGAGTATACGGCAGCTCGTCATCTGCGAGGCTGCGTTTGCCTCCTGAAGCCCTGTATTCCGTTCTGCTGTCCACCGGATATGGTGTTCAGTGCGCTGAAATGGAACTGCACGCGACCGGATAAAGTGCGTCAAATAACGCACATCGAACTGAGCGGCAGCGACAATGACAGCAATCGAAGTGTGAAGCAGGTGAAGATTGCGGATCACTTTGTGGTGCGCACTCAGTTGGGTTGTCGCAACAAGTTCGTGGATAAGAAGCATGACAGCTTCTGGCAGTGGGATCTGCAGGCGAATGGTTCGCTCCTGCGAGATGGTCGTCTCTGGAGCACCGATGAGTATTGCTTTACGCCAATCGAACACAATTCAGCCTGGGAACTAACGCCTTTGAACTGTGAGCGTTTTCAGCGTGGATATAGAGTCTGGATCTATGCTATATGTAAGTTTATGCTCGATGATCGTTATGAATCTTTGTTGAAATCGTATTCTCCTTGCAGGCAGCATTATTGCCATCATTATCAACATCTTCATACTCGCGCTGCTGAGCTCCATCAATGAGGCACGTCGCAGTCATTATGGCAAATTGATTATCTATTATCTGCTATCTGCAATTGCTGGCTACTCCCTACTCGTCTATCTAACCCTTAAGAATCCCATGAATCTATCGCATGAATCCTGTCGCAACATAGGTTTGTTTCTCACATTCATATTTCTTGACTACCTAACTGGAACCTACTTTTTCCCCCTTTCAGGTTTCCTTGCATACTTCTTCATCATGTTGTCCTTTGTCTATTTGGCCAACTGCAGTTTGGACTTTCTGCTAAAGTTCAAATTGATATGCATCAAGGATTGGGTGCGCATCTTGTGGTATTTAATATGCCTTGTCTGCGTGATAGGCCTACGTTTTCTGATCTCCCTTGCTCAGGATTCGAGTTTGCCTAAACACCTCAAGCCTGGCATTGGTGGAGACTATTGCTGGTTCGATGGTAAGTTGTGAGAAATATCTTTCATACCTGGAGGCTTGATTTCTCCTATACTTTTACTTTCAGTGCGCATCTGGGGCATTTTGATCTACTACTATGTACCCATTCTTCTGCTTCTGATCTTCAGCATTGCCTGTTGTATCAAAGCTTATTCCTGCATTTATGAGCTGCCAGAGGACACACAATATGTTCTGGGTACCCAGCTCAAGATTATGAAAACTCAGTAAGCAAGAGAAACTTTAAAACTCTAACTAAATTTCATTGATTAATCAATATCCTCCCTGCATTGCAGCTTTTATGCCTTTACTGCCTATTTGGTTGGTGTCTTCTGTGTTTGGACGCGTGAAATGATTGTCTATATCTTGGCGCGAGTGAGGGAACATTTCTTTATCATTGATTTCTGGAGTGGAATATGTATTCTGGCGTTAGCCATAGCAGGATTCTTTTTCCTACTGGGCAAGAATATGCACGTGAAATCCTGGTGGTCCATCAATGTGTAAGCACAGAGAAGAATATCTATTTATAATACTTCCCAGTATTAATACTGCATGTTCTTTCTAGTGAATCAAGTCAAACCGATCTGAGCGTTATAAATGCGCGTGTTTACAAATTCGATGAGAAAGGCGATCTCAAATCGCCGGGTAAGTAATGGACAATTACCCAAAGCTAACTCATTTCTAACCACATATTCTTTATCTACAGATTCACCCTATAAGCCAACAGTGACATCACTTTAACTGCCACAACATTTGCTCAACTGCGATTTCGTGTTTTCATAGAGTACTATTTATGATTCATTCTACTGGTTTTTATACTCAGCTTACTTATGAGTCACATATTGAATATGGATAGCAATTAAGCATTGTTAAGACTTGTTTATTATTAATGATTAAAAGTCAGAAACTTAGCTTTAAAATTTCGGTTGTTACTCCTAATAAAAAATTCTAAGCCTTTACTACTTTCTAAATGACATAGAAATGAATACTAAATAATTTTTTAATTGAGCTAGCAATAGAACCCAATCGCAATCAATGTCACCTTTACTCGTTTGGTGTAATTAGTAACAGTATTGTTATTAAGTCATTTTCATTTCATTTTCTACTCCCTCCCCTAAATCACTGTCATTTGAAACCGTTGACAGTTTAGCGTAGTTAACATAAATAACTTATGTGATGAAATTGTTTGTGACCAAACAAAAGGACTTCCTTCCGAACCCCTTCTACATGCCAAAGCAAAACAATATTCAAGAAACTAGCGCGGAAACGAACAAGTCGCCACGTGGCAAAAGTTGAGGTAGTAAAGGTCGTTAAGTTGTTGAATGGGTCGCCATATTCACCCATTGGGCACGCAACAAATGTGCCGTTAATGACGCCATTAAGTGCTGTCCGTCTCTCGGCTACGCGTTCATTTGACGACCTCACACCGATGTGGGCAATATATTAGTATCGTTCTCCGGCATGTTTATAAAGTCTCTCACATGTCGAATCAAGGCGAATCGAAAATACACTAAGCGAGAACACTTTTTTTGAGGAATCAAAATATGGATTCGACTTTTATAAAGGAATTCTTATAGATTTCATAAAGCTTAGGAAAGAGCAGTCCTGATGAAGGGTTTTTACGTTATGAGTCTTAGGGAAAAAAGGAACTTAAGTTAGTATTTAGTTTCCTATTGGTATAGTTTCTTCAATCAAACTAAGCTTTAACTAATGAACTTTTCTAATACCGAATGTTCTTAGAGACAGATTCAGGATTGACTACAAACACAGATACCGTTCCTAAAGAAGTGTAATTCGCCGGCTGAAATGCTAGTCTCAGTTGCCTCTTTGGTTGTTGTAAACAAATCGCCATCGCACAGTAGCACCACCAACAAGAACAAACCACATGTTGTGGTTGCGTTCCGTTTCATTCGATTGGAGGCAACAGTCAGCGGCAGTCAGCAGTCCCAGTTGAACCTGCGAGAGGTGCGGATGATCTGTTGCCGCGAGTTCAGGAGACGTCATCGACGTCGTGCCGTGCCTTTGGATTATTTCTGTTTAGTGTTTGTGTTTTGATTTCTATTTCGGATCTTTGAATACGATACGATTGTTTGAATATAAACACATACTATAAACTATAAACATAAACATAAACACTGCTTGGCTTTTTAATGCACCAAAGATGTCTTTGGCAACGGCGCAATTGTGGTTCATTGGTTGCCTGCTGATTGTGAGTCAGCGTTGCACGTGCGCCTTCCACGAGGAGGGACGCTATCCGTGCGCCTTCATCGATACGGTTAACATAACGGGTAGCTATGGCCTCAATAACTCCTACGTGCACAACTGGACCGTCGTACCCAGGGAGTATGTCACAGCCTATGATTTTGTGATCGATAATGGTATACGTGTGCCGGCTGAGAGGCATCTGCGTGCTTGTATCTGCAAGCAGCGACCTTGTGTGCGTTTCTGTTGCCCTACCGGACAGCTGTACGATCTGGAGGCTCGCAATTGTGTGGTGCCCTCTGTGGAGGAAGCGCAAGCTCCTGGACATCATCATCTACCGGTTGAGTTGAAGAATGGCACGCATCTAGAGTTGGAACTAAGTACAAAGTTCAGTGTCCATGTAGAGACACCCTGTGATCATATGAAGGCTGTCATAAGGGATGGGCAGTACCTTAACTGGACATTGCATGAGGTGCGACAAGAACTGAGTGCCTTTAAACTTTAGCTAAGGACATTCTCTTTCATACAGAACGGTTCGATTATCCATCGGGATCATCTCTTCCCCAAGCATTATTGCTACAGCCCAGTTTTAATTGGGAAAAGCAGCTGGAGCTGGCAGCCTTTGGCGTGCGAGAAACTACACTTTACTTTAGGCGTACGTGAGTGGACTTATGCCATATGTAAGTATTATAGTCGCCCATCTTCGACCATAATCATAAAAGTGTTGGCATGGGGAATCTGCTTACGAAAATAAACACAGACTGCCAATAAAAATAATTGTTCGAATTTCATGCGTAGCGATCAATCCGATCAATAAGTGGCAGACCATTAGCTGATAAAATTTATGATGACCATGGAAAAACTTCAAGGAAACATACCAGAGTGCCGAAATTTGGTATATATATATTTTTGGTCTTTGGTAGTCTGACAACATTTTATATAATTGGGTAAACAATTAGATATACAGGAACTTCTAACTCAGAAAACATGAAAGTAAAACCACAAACGAAATGTTCAGGCTACTAGGAAAGATCTGAAGATCATATAAGTCATTAACTCAAGGAAAAGTCAACCTTAGCAAGGAGAAAGACGTTCATCATTTCTCTTTCGTTATCTCTCTTTCTCACAATCTCTCTCTTCTTTTCCTCAGGTCTTCTCATCTGCATTATATCGATGTTTATCGTACTGATTGTACATTTGATGTGCGCCCAAATGCGTAATAGCTTCTACGGCGTTGCGGTCAAGGCCTATACAACCTGTGTTATTATTGGCTATGCGCTTTTGGCTCACCTCACACTGCACGATCCGGCAAGTCTGTCAACAGCTGGCTGTCGCATCATACGTAAGTATCATCAACAAGTCAAGTATTGTGGTTTGTGGACTAATTTATTGATCTGCAGCCAGCTTTGCGCTACTCTTTTTGGTGCTGTCCTTTTATATACTTAGCTTCATTTCGTTCAAACTGTATCTGAGCTTCCATGGCGTTGTTCTTACCAAGCTGATGTTTTGGATGATCCTTGGCCCGATTGTACTAATTGCCGTTGGATGGTCTGTGTTTGTGGCCTTTAGTTATCATGGAGCTAAGTTAGTTTTTGGCGGAGATACCTGTTGGTTCGATCGTAAGTGATTGGATTAACTTGATTTAGGATCTTTAAAGATAACGCTTGTATATTTTCTAGCTCGGAACTGGACCATTATGATTTATTTCTTTGCTCCCATATTCATTGCCTGTGCAATCAGCTGTTTCTTCTATATCCTTACACTGATAAGAATTGCAGATGAACACGACCTGGATTCGGAAAAGGATTTCGAGTCGTTGGAAAAGAATCGCCTGAATTCATTTTGGAAGCTCTTCACCTACTCGGCTCTGACGTATTTTGTTTGCGTCTGTTCGTTCGCCTTCAACTATTATCGTGGTGAAAAATCACATTTGAATTATGCTGTCTGCTTTTTCACGGCTTTTCATGGATTTTCGGCGCTCTACGCGTTAATCGGCAAGAACCAACAAATGCAATACTTTCTGCGACGCATTGACGAGTATAAGTAAGTTGAGATTTATCAATTGCTGGCAGTTAATATCAGATATTTGAATATTCCTTACAGTGACGAGGACACGTGTGAAAACTCTGTGCCAATGTCCATATATTAGTTGGGTTTCCAACCAAAGCGTCTTCAGCGATTTACAGTTGCGGGGACACTGTGCCAAAAGAGTCATGTCACAGGCTGCAAGCCAATAGTCATCAAACTTCGGCAGCAGCCCAGACACAAACCTAAAGTAGCTTCCATTTTGTTGTTTGTAGTTTCTAAAGCTTTCAAAATAACTAACGGTATTATAAAACATTAAATAATAAATGCATGTAGGTAATACTTAGTATGTAAATGTACTGTTTTTAAAAAAATTTGTTAAATTTGTATAAATTATGACATTTTTGTTAATTACGGACTGTCAGTCTTTTAAATATCTTATTAAATTTACTGATGTATGGATATAAAGTTTTTAAAATTATAGTTAAGCGATAGGCAGATGCACAGCTTGTAATAAAACATCTCCTAAGTGCACTTAGTGCACTCAACTCACTATCTTTGTAACCTGCCAAAGGAGAAATCATAAGCGATTAGATTTTGTGATCCATTTTACAAAGCTCAACATTCAACAGATTTCAACAGGATAACAGAATCACGGCAAATGAATTAACCGAGCTTAAAGTGCTTACCCCGCCCATCCTCTCTCTCTGTCACACTCTCTCTACCAGCCTACATTGCTAGAAATGCAAACACAAACACACACACACACTCATACAAAATACAAATAGAAAATTTGTAGCCAAGGCTCCATACGCTAAGAGAGCGAGTTTAGCACAAACCCCAAAAAGTATACACAATACCTAACGTAATTTACACAACAAAAGCAAACTGCCCGTGGGCCAACAACAAGCAACTGCTACTACCTCGAGAGTCCACAAACTCCCGATCCCCCTCCCCCTAGCCCTATCCCTACCCCCTTTAACATCGTTCCCCACCTTCAGTTCAGTAGTAGCTGGCCAGCATCGGTTTTCAACCAGCGATTTGAAGTTGCCACTAAAGTTGCCACGCTGGAGTTGGGAAGTTGGAGTCGCTACTGCTCTGGACCATGGCCGAGACCCCAACCCCCCGCCGCATGCTTACAGAGCCTGGTATATAATAAGTGCACGCCGATTTTGTTTGACATCAGAGGTCAATGGCCGTGCCAAGAGAGCAAAAGAGAGAGACAGAGAGAGAGAGAGAGAGAGAGAGAGACTGCTTTGCTTGCCACAAGGGAATGCCAGGAACAGTCGAGTAACAAACACCATGCCACATGCAGTTGCAGCAGCAGCACTGGCACCAGCACTGGCATCATCATCATTCCCACCCACTGCCGCCCAATGGTTTGGCTGTCAAGCGCAAGGAATCAAGTGGAAAGTGAAACGAGAGACGACTCTGCTGCTGCTGCTGCCTGCTGCCTGCCACTTGCGTTGCGTTGCGTTTAGCTGGTGCTCTTTTGGTGTGGCCTCGCCCTCGGCCTCGCCTAACCAACCATGCAACCGAAACCGAAACTCAAAGCCACCCAACCACCCACAACGAGCATCGTTCGGCTCGCAGGACAAAGTTCGGGCTCCTGCTCTTTTGGCTGGGCATACAGCAGCCAGCCAGCTGCGCTATGTATCCAACACACACACACACACACACACTAATACTAGCACAATGTGGCACTTGGATCGATAAAACGTAGTAAAAATTCGTAGTATTGGAAGCTGGAATCAAAAAAGGCGGCTGCTGCATCCTGAATAACGACAGCGGCATTTTATCCTTGCTGTTGTTGTTGTCGGGATAACTGACGTGCGCACTGGAAATTTATGCGAGGTAGGACATGTTTGGCGCGTTTTTCATATACATATACACATACATATATATATATATGTATGTTTGTGTGTATTGAAAGCCGCTTGCGAATGCAAAAATTGTTGAAAGGAAGTTGAAGTTGCATCATATCCTTGTGTTGGCTTTCATATTGCTATCGGCTATGCCTACCATTTAGCTGTGGAGACCGCACCTCTACTACTTCGCCCTCGTCTTCTCCGCACTTTGCCCCGTCCCCGCGCTCAAATGGCAGTCGTCAGGACATGAAAATTAATTACTAAATGACTTTATGCTTTTTAATGGCTTGCCCTGGCAGTTAAAGGATATTAGACAAGCCATTAAATAAGCTACTAGCTATCTCAACATTGCTGTCACACCTCTCCCCCCCCCCCACCTTGCCGTTAAGAGGAGTTTTTGCTCATGCATTGATTGGAAATTCTCAGTTTTTCTCTACTTTCCTTGCCTTTCCTTCCCCTTTCGATTTGGTTTCCTCAACAGTGCATTTGGAATTGCAGCTCGAATTCAATGGGAAAACAAACT
Source organism: Scaptomyza reducta (assembly GCA_035044485.1). Lineage (NCBI taxonomy): Eukaryota > Metazoa > Arthropoda > Insecta > Diptera > Drosophilidae > Scaptomyza > Scaptomyza reducta. The sequence continues at coordinate 105,606 of JAWNNV010000548.1, forward strand.
AAAACTAAGTAATTAAAGGTCTGTGTGGATTTTTGGTTAATCTTTATTGGAGCATTACCAGCAAAATGAAGTGTTAACTTTTAGTGCTAACTGTTTTGACACTTTGGTTTCCAATTGAATATAAATTTTTGGTAATTGAAGAGATTACAATCTGTTTGCCTTCCCATCTTGGTTTGGCTCTAAATGTGTGTGGTTTTAACGAATGGTTGCATTTGGGAGAGTTTATCGGCACATATAGAGTAATGATCGTTAAATTGTCGGAACAATAAAAACCTGTTTCTTAAAATGCGCAAAATTGTTCACTTGGTGCGAATTGATTTTTGGCCGGAAAACTGGTATGCAGATAAACAAAAACTCAAGCTGATAAATTCCAGTAAAATGCGTTTCCCTTTCTTTTTTTTTTTCGTTTTCGTGGAGAGTTTCCCAAAGCATGCATTAATCGTTGAAGTTCCGCTCGATTTCAGATCGTGGGAAGCAAAGCGAAAACAAAGTTGAATGTTGGTCAAAACGTTGCGTTAGTGTTCTCATTTCCGGTCACATCTATGCTTTAATGAGTTGTTTAGCACCGAAGAATCTAAATGACGATTGAAATGCGACGCACGCAACTCAAATCAAATGCCATAAATAACTTATAATTAAACATTTCGAAATAAAACGAATTTACAACTCGAATTATTTATGTTCCTCACAATGTTCAACGAGCAATTGAAAAGAACTTTTTCTCTCACTCCCACTCTCTACATATAAGTTTCTATAATTTATGAATTAAGACAACAACAGCAACAACAAGAAACTAAACGTGGGCTCAAAACTTAAACAGCAAATAACCCAAAAGTGTGTGTGTGTGTGTACGTGTGTACGTGTTTGATAATAACTCAAAAAACAAAAAGCCACAGTGGAATGCCCCGAAGTTGGGACACGGTGGGGCCTGCCCCGTGAGGCAATCATAAATTCATTCATGAAATCGCAGCTCGAACACTAAATTGTTTGGGTTTGGGTTGTGCCTATGAAACTGATGATTGAAACTGGCATTGTCAAGTGCCAAACAGTTGACGCCAAAAAAAACGTACAAAAATAGATGAAAATAGCTGCACGATCCTCAGCACGTCGTAATTTACTCTTGCTCGCCTCTCTTTAAGCTCAATTTCGGCAGGTGTTAGAACTTTTGACAGCATGTAAGTTATGGGTTTTTACTTAATATGAAATATCAAATGCTTTCCAATAAACGAAAGATACATTATTATTACGTAAAGAATATTCAACTAATATTCAAGAATATTCAGGTTAATATTCAAGAATATTCAACTAAATATTCAATTGATGTTCTCTGTCTTCAGATTTTGTAAACCACTTTCTTTAAAGCACTTTTTATTCTAATAAGTTCCAATATTGCTCTTAACTTTAATTTTTCAAATAATAAATTGCTAAAAACCTTTCTACCCTTTTAAAAACCATAAAGTTCTACTCTTTTTTGTTGCTACTTCCAGATTTAAAATCATATTAATCTTGAAATATTTTTTTTCTCAAATTTTTTAGATTTTTACTTTAAAAGATTGTTTGTGATAACATAAATATTATTATGGAAAATATTTGAAATATATTTTAATCATATTAGCCGTTCTTTAATAATGATTATTATCATTGTTCATATTTTTAAATCTTTAAAGTAAACAACCCCAAGAAATATCTTTAGCATAATTAGACTTCCAACATATCACATACCCTGCAAAACTTGAGAACTTTTACAGGGCATTTCAAGCAGTTTTCACTTTTACACTTATCGGTCTTATTTCTTCTATAGCTTCTTTTTCTTCTATAATGACCACTGACGATGCCCAAGTGGTTTCGTCTTTGGGTTTCGGAGTTTTCGATTTGTGTTTTGGTGCTTAGGTTTGGTGTTTGTGTTTGTGTTTGTGTTGTGTTGTGTTGTGTTTGGGGTACACGCGTGTGCTCCCATTTCTCACCTTCAACGACACCTAACCGTAATAATCATGAAATGTGTATATACATATATATGATGTCGGGTTTCTTCACTCACAATTTCTTAACATTTGTATGCAATGTTGTTGTGGTTGCTGTGTTTGTTTGTTTTCTTATTGCTGTTGTTATTATTATTGTTTTGTTGTTGTTGTTGTTGTTGCTTGTTGCTTGTGTGCAAGACTCTTGAGATTTATAATTTCGTGCCTGGCTTCAATGTTTCGTTTGTCCAATTTACGCGCCAGCAGACTTTGAAACTCTCATTTATTAGATCTCACCTAACAAGTGGCGCTATATTATGGAACATGTGAATGCTCTAAACTTTAAATTGGTCGAGGAATAAAATCTTTTAAAGGTTTGAAATTACCTAAGGAATGACAAGCAGAATGCTGGAATTAAGGATGATTTTTTTATTTTATTATAAATGTTTTTTAATTGTTTTCTTAAAGCTTTTACATGAAAGCAGGTGAAAGATCGTTGAATACAAAATGCATTTCAAAAATTGTTGGAAAACATAAGCAATAAATATTAAAAAATCGCATAATAAAATAGATATAGTTCTAAAGACTTCAATCTACAATAAATCCCCTTTAGTATTATCGAACTATTTATCCATACGTCATTTCTTTACCACGTAACCTTATTCCCATCACAAATCCTCACCTTGCAGTTGCAATCATTAAACGTTCATATCTCGTTTTAATTGTAGGGCAAATTCCAAAACAGTTACCTCCAAAAACCAAAAAAAAAAACATCAAACACAAAACAATAAACTCTCAGCTGTCAGTTTATGGCCAACGCGCGTGTAAATACTTAACACCATTTTTTTTTGTACCATTTCACCGTTTTTTGGGGGGTTTTTGTTGTTGTTGTTGGTTGCTTTCGTTTTGCTTTCTATGACAATCGTTTTAACCGTTGAAAATTATGCGAAGTAATTAATGTTACAGATACAAAAAAAAAATTAAATGGCACAACAACAATACAAAAAGATGACTTAGCGATTCTAAAGCTTGAAAACGATTGAGAGATTGAAGAAAGATTTCGAACTGAGATCAGACAAGGTTTAGCACTCAATTAAAATGCTCGCGAAGTGACAACGGCAATGAGCTGCAAGTTTAAAGCTTCATGCTTGCCTGCCACATTCCCATGCAACAATGTTGCAGCATATCTGAAACACATCATCAGCAAACGAAACGATGATGAAGACGATGCCGACAACAACATGCTGTTGTTCCTTTTCTGCTGTAGTTGTTGTTGGGTCAAAGAGTTTTGTGCTGTTGTTGTTGTTGTCATTGTTGCGGATCCATTAAGCCAAATGATGTGCAGCCCGAAGCCTAAAGAGTTTCCTGAAGGAGTTTGGAAGCTGTGAAACCGAAAGACGGGATGTGCAATGCATTAATGAAGTGATTTGCACATTTTTTTTCGAATTTTCGAACTCCTTTTGACCACCAAGCCAGGCTAAGCAACAAGAAGAACAACAACCACTGAGCGGTGTAAGCCACCAAACGATTCCGGGAACAATCCCATCAAGTGCCAAGAGAGTCAAAGAGCCTCAGGTGAGATTTATGACAGCCTTTGCTGGATCACTGTCACTGTCACTTCGAACAACAACAACAAGAGCCAAAAGAAAGGAGAGAATCATTAAGTTTATGAGTTGGCGCAAGATTGAAAACACTCCGAGTTTTGGAGTACCTCAACTAATTAAACGGATCGCATTGCATTTTTGGCAGCCAAACACAATGAGAAGGTCTCAAAAAGAAAGAGTTACTTTTGTTTTTTGGAACTAAAATCTTTGCAGGTAATTGATTTAACAGATCAAGTAGTAGGGGAATGAAATGAGCTAGAAAAGCAGATAGAAGAGTTCCTGTTGAGACAGCTCGACTAGAAGGTACCCTGTTTGTATGTATGTTTGTACCTCAATAGCAGAAAGCTAAAGTAAATGTTCAACTTTGATATTTTTTGTGTTTCTTGACCGATTTTGAAGAAATTTTTATCAGTGTTATGTCAAAAATGCAAATAGAAAGTTGTAAATTTTGATAGCTAACTATTTTCACGTATGTCGATAACGATAACAAACGAATATAGATACCGATTAATAGACAACTATACGCACATGAGTATATCGACTCGGCTGATGATTGTGTTCAAGAATATATATGTATGTACATTATTCGGACTTGAAGATGCTTGCTACCACATGTTACATACATTTTCACCTAACCATTATACCCTTTCATTTCATTTCATGGGCTCAGGGTATTAAAAATCTTTTTCTAGCATTTCTGTTCTGTTTTGATTTTTTTGTTAGTTGCAAAGTTGCTTTGATCGTGATCTATTGAACTCAAATAATGCATTGTTCTGCTTGTGGCACACGATCTCACGAAAGCGACTCGATCGATTCCTTTATTCGCCTTGCTTGACTGCTTGACTCTCTGCTTGTCCTGTCCTGTCATCACCCAAGAACAAGAACAAGCAGCCGACTGAAACCACATTTTGCACATAATTCACATATTCACATACATATATATATATAATGTTCATTCCCGTTTCCTAATGCCCGTTGTGATCTTCCCCCCCCTGCGGCCCCTTCCTGTCTGGGCAAAGTGGACATTGACCGTCTGCATGGCAAGTCAATGATCTTCAAACGTGTCAACATTAAAAATAGCAACCAAATGCTCCCCAGTTCGACACACAAAAACAACAAAATAAAAGAATACCCCCCGTCACACGTCCCTCCACCCAAATCCCCTTCCAACCCCATTTAGCCAGTCACAGTCGCAGTCGCAGTCTGGTGCCCCAGCCAAAGTCGGAGAGAGAGATATGTAGACGTGCAGACGTTTGCAAAATGCCAAACTGAAGACCAAAAAGACACAATCGCAACAACAACAGCAAGAGCAACAACAACAACAGGCACAGACACAGACATAGCAACAACAACAGGATGTTTGGCGGCGCTATCAACGAAATTCCAGCATTTGATCGTCGGACAAAACAGAAACCCCAGAAACGCGCATCGTATTGAGGATCGCAGACAAGAAATGCAAAAAATAAAGATTCAAAAATTATATATATACATATACTTATGTGAACACATATGTTGGACAGACTTGGGGCACACACACACACACACTAACACACACACAGCAGAGGGAACTGACAAAGCCATTAATTACTGATTGCCGATATTCGCCGACGCTTCCACGCTCAATGAAATTTGCAGACACTCACTTGTTAACTGGTCGAGAGGGGGGAGGAGGGGAGCTGGCGCTAAGCGAAGCAGAAAGAAACACAGAAAACTGCAAGCATAAATCAGCATGCTCCGATTGGACATCCCCTCTCTCCCCCTCCCTTTTCTGACCGTTATGACTTCCGCTCGAGATGAGCTCGCAGCTTCTCTTCGCTTTCGCTCTCTCCCTCTCTCTCTCTCTCTTGCTCTCTCGCAAAAAAGTCAACGATCTCAGCAAATTTTTAAGTCTGCACTTTTCAATAAATACACATAAAACATATACAAACATACATATCTCTCTCTCTCTCACTCCCGCACACACTCGGTCAGCTTGTTTGTATATTCGATATGCGCCGCACATTGTCCTTGAGCATTTAGTCGAAATTTATGAAATACATTGAACTCCGGCAACTAAATTAGTCAGTTAAGGCAACCAAACAACAACAAGTAAACCAAAACGAAAAAAAAACAGAGAATCAAAATCAAAAACAACAACAAGAACAAAACATGACAAAACTTTTGCCGCACGTCGCATTAAAAAAAAGAACAAAATTATTTTTTCGGTATGCTTTGTTGCATGTGTTTTTTTTGTTCTTGTTCTTTTTCGTTGTTGTATTTGTCATTTATAAAGTGGCGCAAAAGACGCATTTGTTAAGGGGGGCATCTGTTGAAGTGGGCGTGGCTGTTTTGGCAGCAAAAACAGCGGCTGCAATCGTTCAATCAAGTCGTTGATCTCAAAGGCCAACACAAATTCAAATATTCTAAATGCAACGGTCATCAGCCTTTTTTACCCGAAGCGTTGCTTCCTATGGGAACCAACAAAAAACAAACAACAGACGAAACGAATTGAGTTATCATTGAGTTTTTTGGGTGTTCTCTTTGTTGAGCTTAGCATATCTGTTTGTATTTGAATAATGAATGAAGTTCACAAATGTTGTGGGATTTCTTTTTTTTCTGACAGCAAGTGAGAGGTGAGCTTTTGAATAACTTAAAGAAATTTGCACATTTTTGTTTCCAGCTCAAAACGCATTTTTAAGATTTATTGTTGTTATATTCCAGAGGAATACTCAAAACTTTTTCAAATATTAAATTTTCTTCTAGTAAAATTATTTATAATCATGATTTCAACTTTTAATAAGATAAAATGTGGTCAAACAAAGAATTAAACGTTTCTTTTATTAAGTGTTTTTTGAGTTTTGAAAAAGTTATGACATCGAAGAGTTTCCTGATTTTTTTTAATAGATTAAGTTCGTATAATGTTTTCAACTTTATAAAAAAATATGGTTTCTAAAGTGTATATGTAGGAAAAGCGAGCTTTCTTTTAAAAATGATAATCACAAATTCCGACTTATGATATTTGATTCAATTTTGATAACTAAATAGCTTGACAAAGTATTACAAATTTCAAAAAATATAACAAAAAAAAGAGTTCATGGTATTTAATATATAAAGTCTATATTTAGGAAAACCAAGCCAACCTTTAAAAATCATAATCAAAAATTCCGACTTATGATATATGATTTAATTTTGATAACTAAATAGCTTGACAAAGTATTAAAAATTTCAAAAAATATATAAAAAAAAAAAGTTCATGGTACTTAATATCATATTATGATTTAATTTTGATAACTAAATAAATTGACAAAGTATTAAACATTTCAAAAAATATAATCAAAAAAAGTTCATGGTATTTAATATCTAAAGTCTATATTTAGGAAAAACAAGCCAACCTTTAAAAACATAATCAAAAATTCTGGCTTATGATATATGATTAAATTTTGATAACAAAATAAATTGACAAAGTATTACAAATTTCAAAAATATTACCAAAAAAAAGTATATACCATTTAATATCATATTAAGAAAATTGTGAAGCTTGATGGAAAAAAGTTTTTATACAGAAACGAATGCGAAACTCAACTTACAAACAACAAAATCAAATCGGTTATGTATTCTAATAATAATAAAACCATTCAAAATTCCAAACATTTTGTACATGGAAATAGAAAACACATTGTCCCTTTATTCTGTGTTGTTGTTTTAGTACTAGTTACCGCATCATATCCCAAATCACCGTTCAGTTTCGTTTTTAGTGTTGGCCTACAACATCGTTTTGCTGCTTGTTACCTGTCCCCTGTTAGCCATTCTGGTTTCACTGCAATAAAAGTAACATCAAAGCTAATGCGCTCCCAAAACTGCAGCAGTTGTTGTGTATTGGCCACCTGGGTTGGCTTGGCTGGACGAGTGGGTGGGGCACGCCCCTGAATAAGCTTAGCTAGCTAAGCGGCTGTCGTAAACTTTGTCCTGGCCATAATCCTTCTGTCTTTTTCTTGTCTTTGTTTGGCGAGTATACACACACACACACTCGCAAAAAAAAAAAAAAAAAACTACAACAAAAAAAAAATTGCATTAAACTTTTTTGAACTGGTGCAGTTTTCTACACGTAATTCATATTTATGACGTTGTTCCGGGCAGGACGCCAGCACCAAAACGCGCCTCAAAGTATGCAACACGAAACGCAAAACGCGCAAAAGGGGATTGACGGGAAAGGTGGGATTCGAGTGGGTTGGGCTGGACGACGGAACTTTGCTCAATTTAAAGTCAAGTGTCAACGCAAACTCCTCAAAGGGGCTCAACAGCTATCGACTCTTCAGGACCTCTTTGGCACTAGCACACTTCACTCTTTACCACTCTTTGGCCTTACCTCGTTTGGTGCTCCTGACTTTTGCCACTTGGCTATTTGCACGCTTTGACATGCAAAACGCGCGCTTCATTTGACATTTTCCCTTATTTCTTTTTACTTTTTTTTAACTTTTTTTAACTTTGTTTTTTTTTTTGTTTTTTGTTTAACAACGTTGGCAACGCGGGCGGGATCGAGTTCTTATGCGTTCTCGAACAGCATGCTAACCAATTTGCCGCCAAGAACTCCCTCCTCAAGCCCACGCATCCAATTTGAGTTCTTGTTGCTTTTGTGTTCTTTTTTTTCTAGCTGTTTGCTCCTCTTAAAACCCTTTCATCAAAGGCGCCCACGTCTAACGGTCCATGGCATTTTCTGCGGTCGCTGTTAATATGATTTTCCGCTAGCGCTTTTCTTTTTCGTCCCTTTTTCTTTCTCTCTTCTAACTTATTCTCCACGTCTTTTTTGTGTGTTCATAGTTAGCTGCTATGTTTTTCGAGCTCGTTGAAATATTAATGCTCAAATCACATTGTCGGCACTAGGCGACGAAACAAAATGGAATGAAACGAACTGAAAATTCAGTTACTTAACTATTTTAAGCTACTAAAACTACGAAGTGATTGCTTTGGACGGTTTCAAATTTAGTTCCTGCTTCCCTGAACACTTAGTTAGCTTATGATTTGTGAATTCTTCAAAGAAGGCGCGACGTTCGCAACGAAATGTAATGGAATGGAACAGCATAAGACCATGTTTCCTTAGTATCGGAACTACCAAGAGATGTTTCAGAGGGGGTTCTATTGTAGTTCCTCCTTTCCAAAGTAAAATGCAACACAACGAATCTGATTATGAATTTTTCCTCCTTCTTAAGGATACAACCTCAAGCCTATTATATTTTTTATTTTAATTACAAGTTGTCAAAGATTTTCTCTGTTTCCTTTTTGAGGACAATTCCTTCTTGTGGTCTAGAGTTACACGCACTTTGGGTCCCTTGTCAGCGCAGGAGTATTCGTCATAGTAGTCGGCAGTACATCAAGTTTAGCTGGAAATTGTCGCCTCTTTTCAACCCCTTATCACTCATAATTCCGTTGCCGTTGCCGTTGCCCAGCTAAGTAATTGGTGATTTCTCATCATCAACTGTTGTCGTTGTCGTTGTTGTCGTTGGTGTTGTCAAGAGCCTAAATAAAGTCCAGTCACAGCCTCCGTACATTAAGTCTGGCAAGGGGATTAAGTGTCACGGCAACAACTTGTATTCCGTTTCCTCTTCTATTCTTTCACTATGCAAAGGTGGTTAACGGCGTAACGAACTAACGGTAAGTACACAGTGATCACACGGAAATTACTATTTCCGCATATTCAAAATGATCCAGCAATTAAAATGGTAAAACTTGTTTTTAGTTCCTTTTGATTGTCTGAGGTTCTCCCTTACGGAATTTCCCCCCTTTAACTACAGTATCCAGACATCAAAAGTTATCCTTTGCGAGTGCTCACTGTATGAGCAAATGCTAGGCAATAAACGCTAGAATGAATAAATAAGGAAATCAATTGTTATAGCGGCAACTGGTATTAATCTTAAGGAGACCACAGAGAGGACCACCCGCAGCAGCAGCAGAAGCATTCCCCAAAGGAGTCAGTGCAGCAGCAGCGAGAGAAGGAGCCAAAGTTGGAGCCCAAGTAGGAGCAGTTGTTCAAGTCCAAGTTGCGTTTGGGGCGTGGCATGGAGCTAAACTGAAAATGGGACAATGCGCTTTACTAAACGAGAATCGAGTCGAGCATCGGGTGCAAATACAACAACGATGCGAACAGAAGGAGCAGCAGGACGACGTCGACGACGACAAGTTGATGCCAAAGTACAGTCAGCGAGCGTGGAAAACAACGGCGGGCCCATAAAGACGTCTGCAGCAGCTGAGGCTAAGGGGCGCTTTGGCGGGCGGGAATGGTATGACTCCACAACCATCTCCCCCCCACATAAATGGGGGCCCAACAACGCAGACGACATCCTTGCGAGTCGACATCTGCCCTAATCATCAGTACCGTTACCCACCACCACCACCCACAACGTTAGTTTCATGAAAGCTTTTAGTTGTCTGCAAAATTTTCGGCGCCCTTTTTTTTATGGTATACACACACATACACATATATGTGTATTTGTATATGTATGTATATATAGATATTCGTTGCTTTTTTGGGGGTTGAATTTTTGGTGTTTTGTGATAAGCACCAAGACAGGCGCACAGACGACGCGGAGAGAATGCTTCTGTCTCTCTGTCTCCCTGACTGTCTGTCTGTCTGTGTGTGAGAGTTGTAAGCAGGGCATTGCACTCGAAGCTTCACACTCCACACACACACACACACACACACACATATCACAAGCACACTCACATGCACACACAACGCTTTCGCATCCCGTTTTGCAAAAAGCTCAATTTTGTTGTTGGGTTTCGTCCCTTCATTTTTTTTTTGGTTTTGGTTTTTGGGGATTTTACTTTCTGGTTGGTGAAATTTATGCCTGGATATAATTACAAGATAAACTTGGCAAGTGAACGGCGCTCAGACTTGTCAGACAGGTGTCGATATACCGTTACATTCTATTTCATATAGTAACAAGAAATTACTACGACAACAACAACAACTATTCGAAGACTTTGTGAATGAAAGCGTTTAGTTGCCGGCTCAACCCGTATAGTAAAGTATCGTATGGCAGTATATTATAATAAGCAGTTGTAGTTGTAGATTAAATAAATACTGTCAGTGGGTGAGTGGTGCTGCTGCTGACCACACACACACACACACACACACACACACAGAAAACTCAGTAAAAGCAGCAGGCAAAGCTGTCAACTGAGTTGGTTATAAATTACATCAATAACTTCACATAATAACACACAGGGCGAGAGTGTAGTGTATACTTCTAGTAAAGTTCATAAATTTACAGCTTTCTGCTCTCACACAAAGTGTGGGCAGACATATTTAAGGCTTGCTGATTATAGAGATTTATATTGATGTTGCTGTCTTATATAGAGAAAATGACTATCATAATGTTTAGTGTGTATACAATCGAAAGCAACTCTGTGTTTCACATCCTTTCCACACCAAACAGTTGGAAAATAAAATATTCTTTACACTTCAATGCACATTTGAAAACAAAATCTAGATATTGAACTCAACGCCAGTTTCAAATGCAAGCATTTAAGACAGCTTGAATGCTGTCAACACTAGAGCTAGTAACATTGTAATCTCTTAGGCACTATTGACAACCCTGCCACACTTAACAATGCAACAATGTGCCTGCCGATCTACTGTGCGCCCATTCTACTCTCGTATTCGGTGGCTGGACCTCGCATAACAGTTACATTTGCAGTTACATTTGAGCGCCACAGTTACACAGTTACAGTTACATGGCCTCGTCAAGGATTTTGAGGATACGGCGCTCAGAAATCGTTGACAGGCTCTGCTTGCCGGAAACTGCTCTAAGGAAATGGGAATTAAATCGAGCTTTTCTGCGGGTGGTCGGGCAAAGAGGGATGTTGTGGTAAGTGTAGAGAAAGCAGAGGAGCAGGACCAAGCAGGAGCCAAGTGATTTCCCGCGCAGCAGCAGCAGCTGAATAATGTTGTGCCAAAAGGGAAGAATGGCGTTGGGAAAAATTATCGATTGGTTGTTTTTGTGCTCACTTTTCGGGTTTGGTTGGGGTTTTTTCCTCTACTTTTTTGGAAGCTGCACTGGAAGGAGGCCTGTTGGAATGTCAGTGTTGTGTTTGCTTTATGCGCGGGAAGTGCTAAAGGAAGGATAGATTGAGGTTGGGGTTGGGGTTGGTTGGATGCGTGCGTATCCCTCAACTTTGGCGCGAATTTTCGATTAATGAAAACGCGCGCGCGAACACCGAAAAATAAAAGAAGCGAGGCAGTTGCAATAACACAAGTGCCACAAGGAAAGCAAACGTCAGGCATGAAGTGGGGAGAGACTAGTTGAGGCAGGAGATTCGAATGGACATTCCAACTGCGCTTTCAACTGTCAGCCGATGTAGGCCCGGCGTACAGAGAAAAAACAGCTCGAGCGAACGGGAACCGTTACTTTTTTTTGCGACGAGAAAATCTGGCAGCCAGATTTGTTGACATTTTGCACAACAACAACGACTGTCAAAAGGACAAAAGGGAGTACGGGGATTGCATACGATTGGATATGGATATACATATTTATGGTGTTATCTAGGTAGAGGGGCGGAGCGGGGCGGAGGCGACTTGAATGTCTTTGCGGTAGGTTTGTTCGCTCTCTCTCTCTCTCTCTCTCTTTGTCTTTGTCGTTATGCAAATTTTATTGATATGGTATGGCAAACGATTATGTAAAAGTTGTGCATGGTTAAAGCGAATTTTAATGCTTACAGTTTATGTGGCGCTCCGTTGTTTTTGTTGTTACGTTACACATGGGAGCAATCGTAGGAACCATCCAATCCCACCCCACCCTACCCCTCCAGTTCACTCCAGCCCCTTGTCAAAATGGCACTTGAGCTAAGCAGCTGAGGACTTTTCATGGATAGCTGATTATGACATGGCTAGGCGAAACATAACGGGCAATGGGCATGGAGACGCCTCAAACGCTGCTCAACAGGATCAAACATGTTGATTGGATGAGTGCGAGAAGTGAGTTTGGTTGTGGGTATTAAATTGTTTGTTTATAAATAACCCAAGCGGCTATTGATTAAAATTGCACTTTAAAAATTCATTGAATGGTCGCTTAGTCTAAATAGTAGACCATACACAAACAAACACACACACACAGCTGCACACACACACACACACACACACACACACACACACACACACACACACACAGATGCACACAACTATGTTTACTTTTGCATACATATTTGATGAGTTCCACATGCTCGAAATGGTGGTTTGCATTAAGCTGACAGCGTTGAGCTGCGGTTCAATGTTAAAAGTTGTGTGTGTATGTGTGTGTGTGTGGAAATTGTGCTTAAGGAGATGGAAAAGCTGCTAAACTTTAATTAAATGCATTTAAGAGGGTGCAGGAACGAAGAAAACTTAAAAATATAGAAAAAATCGTATGGTTCCGATTTGTAGTAATCAGAGTTGTAATGCATAGTTTTGATGTAGTAATCAGAGTTGTACTGTATAGTTCTGATGATTAGTAATCAGAGTTGTAATGTATGGTTCCGACTTGTAGTAATCAGAGTTGTAATGCATAGTTAATATTTCTAGTAGAGTTTTTTTGAATGGTTCCGATTTATAGTAATCAGAGTTGTAATGTATGGTTCCGATGATTAGTAATCAGAGTTGTAATGTATGGTTCCTATGATTAGTAATCAGAGTTGTAATGTGTAGTTCCGATGATTAGTAATCAGAGTTGTAATGTATAGTTCCGGTTTGTAGTAATCAGAGTTGTAATGTATAGTTCCGATGATTAGTAATCAGAGTTGTTTTGAATGGTTCCGATTTGTAGTAATCAGAGTTGTAATGCATAGTTACTATTTGTAGTAATCAGAGTTGTAATGTATGGTTCCGATTTGTAGTAATCAGAGTTTTAATGTGTAGTTCCGATGATTAGTAATCAGAGTTGTAATGTATAGTTACTTTTTCTAGTAATCAGAGTTGTAATGTATAGTCACTATTTGTAGTAATCAGAGTTGTTTTGAATGGTTCCGATGTATAGTAATCAGAGTTGTTTTAATGTATAGTTCCGATTTATAGTAATCAGAGTTGTAATGTATAGTTACTATTTGTAGTAATCAGAGTTGTAATGTATGGAGCCGATTTGCAGTAATCAGAGTTGTTTTGAATGGTTCCGACTTGTACTAATCAGAGTTGTAATGTATAGTTACTATTTCTAGTAATCAGAGTTGTATTGAATGGTTCCGATTTATAGTAAGCAGAGTTGTAAATTTCCGAGTTGTAGTAATAAGAGTTGTAATGTATAGTTCCGATGATTAGTAATCAGAGTTGTAATGTATGGTTCCTACTTGTAATAATCAGAGTTGCATTGAATGAGCTTAATGTGAGGGCATATTGTACAAAAGTCAAAAAAGTTCCTTATTTATTAAAAAATAATAATTGAATAGCAAATAAAATAATACAGAAAAATAAAATTTATCCAAATTTGATATCAAATTAAGCTCTTTACTCTTAACATCCTCAAAGCATTAAACTTTACTTAGGTTTCATTTTTGTTTCCCCAATGGCTGAACAAGTTGATCGATGTCTGTCGCGATTCGGTGAATGGGAAATAAATTTCAATGAAAATGTTTTCACGCACTCAAAATGCTTTTGAGGTCTTTTATCAGCTTGCCGAGCGGGTGGAGGGGAACGGGGCACAGATAAGGGGGCTGCGCTTATCAGCTATAAATGAAATTCCCCAAGCATTGCGCAAACTTACAAACAACTCGAAATAGAATTTATACGCTGGAACTCAAAAAAAAAAAAACAAACAAAATTCATTGAGAAAAAAAATGTGAGAAGACACAACGGGGGGGGAAGTGGAGAGGGAAAATGACGAAAAATGCCAATAATCAATTTTGAGGAAGATAAGTAATCGAAACAGCAACAACAGCAACAACAATGAATGGAGTAAACTGTAAATGCAACGAGTGCAATGGACAGCGGACTCCGTCAGGCTGATTCCATGCCACCCACGGTTGGTCTTTTCGGTTGAGAGGGGAGCTTGTGGCAAGTGGATGGATTTGACATTATCTGCAATAAAGATTACAAGTTGACTTCTTGTTTGGCTTTGGCTTTTGACTGCATGTCATAAAAAGGTTTTTATGATGCCGACAACTTAAGACAGCGGGTAGAGCGAGAGAGAGAGAGACAGGGAGAATAAGGAGGGAAGCTTAAGATAGTGAAAAGCGGAAGGAGGGCGTGTTGGAGTAGCAGCAGCGCCTGAAGGTGCCCCGTTTTTTTTTTTTGGGGGGGGAGCTGTTTTGTTGCATGTCTTTCACTCGATTCGTTTTAGAGCTGTGATTATGTTATCTTGATTTACGTTTACATTTTATTTTACTTTTATTTATTTTTTTCCCCAACTTGCTTCATTTCGGTATGCAACGTAAGACGCCCCCCAGCCCCTTACTCCTTACCTAGTGAAAGTGCAGCGTCATGCAACAATTTGAACGTGATGCAAGCAGCCGGGAGGTGGAGACACATAAACTGAACAGTGGGAGTCATTTCGTTTATTTTTGAGGTCGTTGCAGACAATTTGTGAGGTTTATCTTTTATTTGCACTAAAAAATATATTTACACAGCACTGCGAATGGCAGCAAGTGGTAAGCGAGGGAGAGCGCAGCGGAAGGGGTGCAAGTTGATGTTGCAGTGGCAAATACTTATGGCAAAACGGTCGAATAGTAATAGTAATAAATGCGGCTAACTTGGCCAGGATAAATGAGCAGCAAAGCTTGATAGGAGAAATAACAAAAATAAAAATATATATATATTAAAATTGCCTAGTTGAGTGCTGGGAAAAAGTTGAAGCATAACGTAGAAGCTTTCATCATAATAAAATAGTTTATAATAGGCAGCTATTTAGTTGGTAACAGCGCAACTCCTTAACCTCTTTTGAGCTTGGCATGAAATAAAATATGAAAAAAGTTTAAAGAAGGAAAAATGTTGAAGTTGAAGCATAGGAAAGGTTAGTTTCTAAATTTTCACAGACCTATTTTTAAAGGCATTGAAAAGGTTTATTTAAAAAAAGAAACTCTTAGTAATGCTTCCATGTGGACTGTGCGTTGATAGCAGTCAGTCAGTTAATAAGAAACACATTCTTTATTTCGCTGCTCCTTCTGAAACGCAGTCGAGAATGTTTTGTTATAATTAGTTTAACTATCTGCGCATAATTTCGACGTCATCTATTTCACTTCCTTCTTGTTCGTTGCCTTCGATAACCAATTTAAATGCCTGCCACCAACATAATCAACCCCAACCACTCACTTACCCAGTCGTTTCGCAATCATTAGCAACGCCATTGGCAATTGGGGAAAAGTGAAAAGCGTTCGCTAAGGAACAGGAACAGGAACAGAGAACTGTGAATGTGGCATCCCTTTGGGGCAGCAAAGACAATGACAGCACTTAGAGAGACATCAAAAAGCAAATGCAAAACGATACGCCGCCAACAACAATGCTGCCTCGCAGACTCAGCTAGTTCTGTGTTCCATTTTTCACCACTACTCCCCACTCCCTGGAATCGCTGCCTATACTGCTCAGGGCTAGTAGAGCCACTCTTAACCATAATGCTAAATGCGTCGCCCTTTTCATTTAATATAAAGCAATTTTCCTCTTAAATTCACTTCAATAAACAATTTTCACAGGCATACACAGAGTCACACACACACACACACACACTCACACATACACATAAAAAGCAAACAAAAGCGCGACTTTTGAAAGGTCCCACCGCGAACTTGGAACTTCCCCTAACCTCAGCATCACACAACACCCACTCATCATGGCGTAATGCATCACAATTGTTCGGTAAGGGAAATGTAAGGGGGGGAATAGTTAAACGGCAATACCATTACCAAAGAAAATTAACTTTGGATAGTGTTATCATTAACATATTTATAAGTTACAGCTTTGATGGTGGTAATAGTTTTGGAAACTGTATATGATATTCCGATTTGTAGTAATAAGAGTTGTATTGAATGGTTCCTATTTGTAGTATTCAGAGTTGTATTGAATGGTTCCCATTTGTAGTAATCAGAGCTGTAATGTGTAGTTCCGATTTGTAGTAATCAGAGTTTTAATGTATGGTTCCGTGTTATAGTAATCTAAGTTGTATTGAATGGTTCCGATATATAGTAATCAGAGTTGTAATGTATAGTTCCGATTTGTGGTAATCAGAGTTGTATTGAATGGTTCCGATATATAGTAATCAGAGTTGTAATGTATAGTTCCGAGTTAAAGTAATCAGAGTTGTATTGAATGGTTTCTATATATAGTAATCAGAGTTGTAATGTATAGTTCCGAGTTATAGTAATCCGAGTTGTAATGTATAGTTCCGTGTTATAGTAATAAGAGTTGTAATGTATAGTTCCGTGTTATAGTAATCTAAGTTGTATTGAATGCTTCCTATATATACTAATCAGAGTTGAAATGTATAGTTCCGATTTGTAGTAATCAGAGTTGTATTGAATGGTTCCTATATATAGTAATCCGAGTTGTAATGTATAGTTCCGAGTTAAAGTAATCAGAGTTGTAATGTATAGTTCCGTGTTATAGTAATCTAAGTTGTATTGAATAGTTCCGATATATAGTAATGAGAGTTGTAATGTATAGTTCCGATTTTTGGTAATTAGAGTTTTATTGTATGTTTCCGATGTGAAGTAATCAGAGTTGTATTGAATGGTTCCGAGTTATAGTAATCAGAGTTGTATTGAATGGTTTCTATATATAGTAATCAGAGTTGTAATGTATAGTTCCGAGTTATAGTAATCAGAGTTGTAATGTATAGTTCCGAGTTATAGTAATCCGAGTTGTAATGTATAGTTCCGTGTTATAGTAATCAGAGTTGTATTGACTGGTTCCGAGTTATAGTAATCAGAGTTGTAATGTATAGTTCCGTGTTATAGTAATCTGAGTGGTATTGAATGGTTCCGATATATAGTAATCAGTTCCGAGTTATAGTAATCAGAGTTGTATTGAATGCTTCCTATATATACTAATCAGAGTTGTAATGTTTAGTTCCGATTTTTAGTAATGAAAGTTGTATTGAATGGTTCCGAATAAGTTGAAGCGAACTAATCGGTAAATCGGAAAGAATGAACGAAGTATCTTCCTAGTTATTTAAAAGTTTCCAACTTATTTAAATTGAAGTCCTTGCCCTCTTTATCAAGCATCTCTTATATATCTATTAAGTTAATTTATCGACTTTAAATTGCAGCTTATAATTTGTGAGTAGCTGAGGATTAATAATAAACGACCTATCCTCTGTGCAACAGCATCCTCATCCTCAATCTCAATCTTATCCTCATCATCATCAACATCAGCAGCTTCCATTGCTTGCTCTTGGCAATTATTTAAAATTATCAACTGTGAAAACAACGCATGTTTCACACGGCATTCAAAACGACAGGCACCAAATTGACAGGCAAGTGGATAGAATGGGTGGGTTGGGGGAAGAAGGGGTAGAACTGTTTGTCCTCGTCAACAGCTAACAAGCAAAAGTCGCCCATTTGCGAGAAGCCTCGAGTCCTTGCCAGCCTGCCTGCCTGCCTGCCTGCCTGCCTGACTCGTTTGTTGTCTGTCTCAAGTGGCAAAAAGAGAGAAAAAAAAACGGTGAAAAACGTTTATAAAGCACACGCACACACACACGCACGCACACACATACTCGCAGGGAAAGAAAACTTGACCCAATTCGTTGTGCATATGCGTGTGTGTGTTTGTGTATTTATCCTTGACGCTGGGTGAAAAATGGCGTTTATGAAGCGCTTATTGTGTTTGGATTGTGGCGCTCGTCCGGCGCCCGCTTTTGGAGCTGCTTCCGTTTCCGCACTTGAATGGCGTGCGCCACAATGGACACAAGGCATCAACCTACAACCACCCCCTACCACCGCATCCCCTTCCACTGCTGCTGCTGCTGTTGTTGTTTGGCATACGACTACGCTGCCTTTTGTCCAGTTTGTCGCACGCTTTTCCAGTGCCCCAAGTTGACACACACACACACACGTACGTAGTGCCCCAACTCTGTCACATCCGAAACATTTTACGCATCTATTGGCATAGGCGTGCCTGTGCTTTTGCGGAGAGTGAGGCTAGATGCCTGACTCCTGGGCCACTTTGACAGGCAACGGGAAACGGAAGCGGAAATTTCGTGCCCATGCGTTTTCATTTTTCGTGTTGACGACTGCCCTTCCTAGAGGGGGGTGGGACGGTTAAGTTAGCACGACATGAGCGTGGTGGTTATATTTGTGGTTGTAGTTTCGATGCCATCCTCCCTTCCATTTAGGCTAAAGAAATCCTCCTAACAAGCAACTGCAAGTGTTGAAAAGTCCGAAATGTGTGGTTTGGGTCAGGGAAGTGGGTTTTTAGGAAAAAACGCTGCAAGGTCCTTTATTTGATTTTTGAATTTTTGTTAACTTTTGTTTCGATCGGTTTCATTTGATTTGTGGTCACAGCTACAAGGGTGGCAGGCACTGACGGGGAGGACCTGCAGGGGGTTCAAATAGAAGATTCTCTACTTTCTTTAAATTTGTATTCCTTTTGAGCATTTGGAGTTAGTTAGTTCTCTATAAGTTCGGCTAATCAGATGAATACATTGAACCACAAATTTTATTCACTTTTCTTAGCTTCTTTTGGCATTTTTTGCATATGCTTTGGAACCTTTTTCTAGCTAAGTTGATGTCTGTGTATTTTTCCTGGTTTCCTTTTTTTTGATAAGTTTTTCGGATTATGTTTAAATAAACTTCAATTAATCATTTATCACAAAAATCAAATCAATTAACTTCTCGCATGTCCAAATGTCCTTTTATTTATGAATTTTACAGCTCATTCTCAGTTTCTATATAGCCGAATATCAGAGCCATTTAATAAATGTATCGCATATCCCATTTCAAGCAATCTTTTTTTTAATAAAATGTAAATTATGCGTCCTCGTTTTGATAAATGTCCATTGAAAAAGTTTTTTAGTTCAATGTGTTGCCTTTTTTTTTTTTTTTTGCTTGGGATTCTTGTGTATTTTGTTTGTTTTTTTTGTGCGTATTTTTGTGGCTTTTGAGTTTGGCTCCAATATTTTATTCATAGTTGACACGAAATGCGTAACAAATCGTTTCAAAAGTCGATGCTTCTGCCACGGCATTAAATTTATAGTTCTTGAAAACACACAACCACACACAGCCAAGGCCAAGGAGGGGGCAAGGAGGTAAGAGGTAGTCGGGTTCAGCCGTTGTTGTTGCCTTTGCGGTCGTTGTTGTGGCTGGCGCTCAAATCAAAAATAAATAAATATAAAACCAGTGACAGCCAGACAGCTATAGAGATGTATTGCGCGGGTGTGGATATGCGGGGAGCGGCGGGAGCAAGGGTAGCTATTGGATAACTAGAAGCAGCTGGGCTAATAAAAAGTGAATTTGCATTGAATATCCACGCACGTCAAATCGAAGGAGAAGGGGAGACTCAAATTTATATAGGCCAACTAAACTAGTAAACGATTCGTTGAATACCCTATCAGAGCGTGATAGTGTTGGATAACGATACAAAAAATACAGTTTAACATTTAAATGCATAAATTTGTAAGCCAGAACTTAAATTAAAAAAGGAATTACCTGAATATGAAAATATATATTAATAATTTTTACTTTCTAAATAATAATTACATAATTTGAACTTGAAAATTTGATTATTTTTCTATAATTAACAAACAATTATCCCTAATATTAATACATTTTACTTTTTAAATAATAATTACATAATTTGAACTTGAAAATTTATTTCTCTTTTCTATTATTAACAAAAAATCATCCTTAATATTATTAAAATTTACTTTTTATAATTAACAAAAAATAATCCTTAATATTATTAAATTTTACTTTTTAAATAATAATTACATAATTTGAACTTGAAAATTTATTTCTCTTTTCTATTATTAACAAAAAATCATCCTTAATATTATTAAAATTTACTTTGTATAATTAACAAAAAATAATCCTTAATATTATTAAATTTTACTTTTTAAATAATAATTACATAATTTGAACTTGAAAATTTGATTATTTTTCTATAATTAACAAAAAATAATCCTTAATATTAATAAATTTTACTTTTTAAATAATAATTACATAATTTGAACTTGAAAATTGAATAATTTTTTCTATTATTAACAAAATATCATCCCTAATATTATTAAATTTTACTTTTTAAATAATAATTACATAATTTGAACTTGAAAATTGAATAATTTTTTCTATTATTAACAAACAATTATCCTTAATATTATTAAATTTTACTTTTTAAATAATAATTACATAATTTGAACTTGAAAATTTGATTATTTTTGCTGCAAAAGTAAACGAAAATTCTACCTAAAAATTTTAAAAAAATATAAAAATTATAAAATCCTTTGAGCAAATCTCTTTTATGTCTTACTACCTTTACTTTCTTTCGTTTTATTTGTTGCCCTTCTGTCCCTTTCGTTGCCTAATTTCCTTTTAATCCTCCAAAACCATATTTTGTGCTCCTAACTTGCTTTTAACTGGCTTCCCTCCTGTTCCTACTAATTATAAGAGTTATCTTATTAAACTGGTTTTTAAGTAGAGGCATGAACAGACCGCAACAACCAGCTTTATCACAACCCTTACATCTGTCAACCCCCTCCCCCCACCAGCCATGGCTCTTTCGTTACAACTTTTTGCCTTCAAGTAAAGTTCCCAAAAACCAAAAAACCCAAAAAAAAAAGAAGCTACAGCAAAAAAATGGGCCATCAGCAAAGTTGATTTTCATTTCGGATGTTTACAAACAAAACACAGCGACAAAAACAAAAGCAAACAAATCACCAACAAAATAAAAAAGCTAACCGAAGAGTCCAAACAGACTCTCGGCCCCTTCCAGCTTCTACACCCCTGCACTAATCCAGCGAAAAATGCAACTCTGCATTTGTCTGAGCGCCGCTTTCGGGCATTCAATTTGCGCGCCAAATGCAGATAAGGCAAAAGAAGGCTGAAGAAGAAGGTGCCGAAACGGGCACAGCAACAGCTTTGGCTCCAGTTGTGAGTATCGGGTAACAGCGCCATCCCTCCCCTGCACCCCTTGCACTATAATGTACCCCTGCTACTCCTACACTTCTGGCTTTCTGCTCATTCTTCTGGCTTTTAATTGAAAATGCCCGTGTGAGGCGTCATCGTTGTTTTTGTTATTGTCGCCTTTTCGTTTTGGTCGTAACTTGACATCGTCAAAAAGTAGGCGACTCTGGTTGGAGGAGGGGGTAGGCGGGGCGACATTTGATTGTGGCATTTGCGGCAGCGCACGTGCAACGGCTTTTGTCAAAGTGTCGCCAGGCGTCGACGACGTTGCAAATTTGGCCGCGCTCTTTTCGGCGGGAACTTTTGTAAACACTGCCCCACCACACCCCCTCCCAACACACACTAACATTTTCAAAGCTTGCCTCCAATCTCCAGTTTGTGGCTTCATATTTATACAGCGCCAAACGTGGACAAATGTTAGGCCAGAAAGACAGAGATGCGAAGCTTTTAGCTGTTTTAGAGCTAACTGAAAAGCTGGTAGTTTTTTTTTTTAAACCATTTTATAGCTAATTCCATAGTAGAATTTCTGAAGACATTGAAGTTTAAAAGGTTTTTAAAATTATTAAAAGTTTGCTATTTGGTTGAGACTTGAAAATATTAAAATTAAATAAATTGAACTTAAAAATAGTAAAATTAAAAAAAAAAAAAATTATTTTTTTTATGAAGTTTAAAAGGTTTTTAAATTTTTAAAGTTTGCTATGTGTTTAAGACATGAAAATATTAAAATTAAATAAATTAAACTTACAAAAAAGTAAAAATCAAAAATAAAAAAAAAATAAAAATTTTTTTTAAATACCAGAAGTTTTTTTTCTTTCAATAAACATAAATCACTATTAAAATCATGAGTGTAACTTGGGTGTTTATTATAGACTTTAGACAAAAAAAGATTACTTTTGGTTTGTTTTTGTTTTGAAGTTGAGTTTTAATATTTAAAGCTGCTTATTTTTTTTATAGCGTAATAAAACATTTATATTCGCACATTAACTTACTACCTTAAGCCATAAATCAATTTAGCCGTTAAAAAAAAAAGCTAACTAGCTGAGCACAAATGACAATCAAAGAGTGGGGAAGGGGAGGGGACAGCTGTTTAGGTTAGGTGCAGGGGGTTCGGTGCTGGGGGGCTGGGATAACATGTCAGCTTTTATGAAAGCCAAACATTTGGTCGGTTCATGTGAACCCACGCTAATCCATTTTCGCAAACCGACGGCAAACAGAAAACTGAACTTAAACTCAAGCTTAAAGTGAAGCTGAATAGGGGGGAAAAGGGGAGGAAGGGGGGCAAAGGCAAACAGATCTCTCTGAGCCTTATCAGACAGTTGGGGTCTGTAGTCTGGTCTGCAAATGTCTGCGAGTTTGGGTGGCGACCGGTTATGTAAGCCAAGAAAGACTCAACGAACGAACGAACGAGCGAAAGAGAGAGAGAGAGAGAGCGAGAGAGACATTCTGCATCCTGCTTACACGCATAAGACTAAATTAGTTTTATGCAAATGCAAAGCACATAAATTTGCTCTATAAAAACTTACAGATGAATAAAGAAGGGAGCATAAGAGTTGGTGGGGCGTTGGGAGGGGAGGTGGGTTAGGGGGGGTAGGGGAGGTAAATGCAATTGCAATTGGTGACCAATTCGACTTGGACTTCCACTTTCGCCTTGATGTCTTTTGTGGCATTATAGATTGCGTTACAATGGGAAAAGACCAGGCAAGACCAATTTGCCAAGCACCAGGTGGGCCACCAGGTGGGCAGCATTTGGAGGCGCCTCCAACCACGTAACCCGATAAAGATGATAGATACAATGCGAGTGTGAGTGCGAGTGCGAATGCAAGAGTGAGATGGAAATGGAGATGGAGATGCATAGAAAATGCATGAAGAAAAAAATAAGAGTGAAATTTTAAGCAGAGCTTAAGCAAAAGTGTTGAACAACGAACTGAATATGAAAAAACAAAATGTTATGCAATATAAAACAAAAGATACTTCTTCAAAAGTTGATTTAAATTAGTAGACTACTACTTTTGGACTAAATTGGAGTAATAAGAATAAAAGTGTATTCCAAAGATATAATTTTTTGACTAAATAACGATTTTTGGATATCAAAGAGTCATGATTTCACAAGAGATTATATGATGTTAGTGGAATATTACTGAAAAAAAATCAAATAAAGTTTTTGAAAACTGTTATATAACTGATACATAACAAACTTTCCGATTCAAGTGGATTTACTGGATGCTAGATAACTGTTATATAATTGTTATATAACTGTTATACGACTGTTATACAACTGTTATATAACTAATATTCCGATTTTAATGGAATTACATCATACCTTAAGACGTCTCATATGCTCGAAAATAAAGTATTCCTTAGCTATGCAAAGATTCTTTACTCTTGTCTAGTCTTTTCTCAATCTACACAACTTTTTCAATAATTCACAGCAGCAATCAAAGCTTAAAGTCAAAAAAAGAAAAACGTTCATCATAAACAGTTCAAACTCAACGTTTTTCAATTCCTTCCTCTTCCCTATTTTTTTTTGTTTTATCGCATAAAGATATCTGAAATCTAAGCAGGCAGCCAATGTCATAAATCAGCTGTTGTCCCATAACTCAACTCCAAAGGCTGCGTGGTGAAGGCGAAGTACGAGAGAGTGAGGGAGACAGAGCGAATGAGGTGGAGGTGAAGTGGAACTCATTTGGAATTAAACGATCGTTTAGCTGTGTTTCGGAAGGAGCAGGAGGAGGAGACGTAGGAAGAGACTCAAGAACACACACGTGCAATAACAGAGTGAGAGAGGGAGAGTGGGGGAAGGAAGGAAGCGCAGTTATTGGTCACCTTTTGCACTGTCAACTCAATAAAAATCCGAATGAAGTTGTGTATTGTTGTTGTTATTTTGGTTTCAATGAGTAGCGTGTGTGTGTGTATGTGTGTGTGTTAGCGCTTTGTTTACATATACGATATTGAAAATGTAGTTGTGTGTGTGAAGTAGAAGAAACATGAAACGAGTGTCTCAGCACGTACGCAACAACAACAACAAACCGGAACACAATTACAATACCTTTAAAACAGGCTCCCCCTGAACCCACCTTCCCCTCCGTGTTGAGTACAAAGCTTGCGACACATTAAATCACATTTCCCATTGATATTTGTTTTTGTTTTTTTTTTGTTGCTGTTAATTAAGCTGAGATTGAATTCCCACCTGCCACACACCAGGATTAACACATCCAGCTAAGGGGCACATCCATCAAATGGATTAAGCTGAAAGATTTCTTCTTTTCCAAATCAATTTCTTCATGTCAAACACAAATCTTATTTACTTAAGAATTTACTGCACTCTAACAAACAACAAAAACTACCTAGTTTTATGAGTAATAAAAAATATTTCCTTTTTTTTATTACTTCAAAGTTCATAAATTTTGCAAAGCGTTGCTATTTTTGTGAGTCGGAGTGTACCTGAAAAGAATATTCATAGCTCTTCGACTCTTAGATTTTTGAGATTAGCATTTAGGATATGGTTGTAAATAGATTTCCAAGAACAACTTCAAGTATGGGTTTTTTCCATTTCAACTTCGCAGATGTTTCTCTTTTTGTTGTTGTAGTTGTTTTTGACAAGCTGCTAGATTTTTCTATCGGACTTATCTATCGAGAGACAGGGAGAGAGAGAGAGAGAGAGTGAATAAATGTAGTCAGCCCCTGACCCGCAGCACGCACTTCATTTCCCCCCACCCCATCCCCTTCGAAAATTCCATTGTTCCCCTTTCACACTCTGACTTCCCACACGCAGCAAATGCGCGAAGAACGCAATCTGCACAACCACAATAACAACAACAACAACAACAACAGCAGCAGCAGCAGCAGCAGCTATAGCTAAGCATTCGTCAACAGTGTGTGCTGCTTCTTCTTCTTCTTGTCTTCATTTTTTGTTTTTATTTCGCTTTTCGTTACGAGACCTTTTACACGCGCACACACATCGACGTACCGTCTGCTGCTGCTCTAACCCACCACGCCGCCATACTCCCCACTCCACAAACAAGCATAGACACGCACACAGAGCGTAAACGTTGTAAAATTACAACAGCGAACGAAGCACAAGTGAAATTGGCACGAGGCGCTCAGTCGGCTGCTGGCGCTGCTGCTGCTGCTGCTGCTGCCGCTGCTGTTGTGAAATTCCCATTCCAAACACACACACTCGCAAAAGCACACACACACACATAGGGAGAGCGACTTGCATCGTGGAGACTCGCTCACACGCACACAAATTATAATTGTTTGTTATTCTTTTGTCTCGCTCGCACGCTGGTTATCGGATTTCAGAAAGGCACAGAAGAAGCAGCAGCACAACGGGCCAAACAGAAATGGAATAAAGAAAAACAGAAAAAAAATACTCAAATACTACTGCATACTACGACAACAACAACCAGCACTAGCCCACCACCAACACCAACAAAACTGTTCAGTTCGGTTCACATCGTTCTCTCTTTGGCTCTGCACACATACATACGTATGTATACAGACGATGTGAAACGAGGCCCCAACCATTCCATTCATACAACGCGATGTTGGGGCATCGCGCGTATTAGAGAGAGACAAAAGACCAACAGTGACGCCGTTGCCGCAACGAAGAAGAAGAAGAAGGAAAACAAAATTATTTACGATTTATTTTGATCCAGGGCCGATAGGCGAGGGGTTTTTATGTCAGCGGCAAGTTGCGGCGGGTCTCTGTGTGTGTGTGTCCATTCGGAATGGAAACACAGCGCACAGGTACAGTTGGCAATGGTACGACAGAGAGTGAGAGCGCGCCCAACCAAATGCTAAGAGCGCGCCGCATAAATGAATTGTGGAACGTAAGTGTGTTCATTTGCGACATACTCTTCTGGTCCAATGCCAGTGCATTCCTATGGCGCTACAAATTGGCAAACGGAACGCGCGCGCTATTGCTCTCTCTTATGCTATGCATACACTTTCGTAACATTGCCGCTCTTGCGCGCAATAAATGCTTGCTCTGTTTTTGCTGGCATTCTGTCTCTCCCCACTCTTGTTCGTTACAAACTGCTTCTTCTTGCTACGTCGCTGTCGCTGCCGCTGCCGCCGCCGCCGCTGACACCGCTGCTGCTGCTGCTATTGTTGTTGTAAACTGTACGCGAATGGTTTTTGTCTGTTTTGTGTTATTGTTATTGCTTGTAAGTACATTTCGTATGTGTTCCGTATACCATAAAATTTGGTCAACTCTCCCATATTCCCATTCCCCCCTCCCAACCATTTGCCAGAGTACATAAAATTAGAAATGTTAAGTTTATTGAAGCGCTTTACCCCCACCCCCCTCTAACAAACATTAGGTGTGTACACATTGTCTCTGTCTCTCTCTCTCTTTGTCTTCTTCTTCGTTTTTGGTGTTCTCCTGCTGCTGCTGCAGTTGAAATCAAAATAAACAACAAATCTTCTTCTTCTCCATCTATTTCTTCCTCCTCTCGAGTTGAATGAACCCGCGCTCCGCTGCGCTCCACAAGCAGACGCTCTTGTTGTTGTTGTTTTTGTTCGGGAAATTTCGAGTTCAATACGGAACACCAGCAATGAAATCGTCCAAAATCGAAATATTATGTCGCTTTAATTGCCCATTTTACTACAAACTAACAATAAAAACAATGTCAAATGGAGGCGTGGCAGCTAACCTTATCTAACTGCCTATTAACAACAGCAACAACAACCAGAAGGGGGGCGGGGTCGAAGAGAACTGTTTGAGGGGGTAGCCCAACACACAGATAAGATATTAGATATATATACGGATAGCTATATAGATTTGTTTGTGTAACGAACAAGTGACTTCAAGTTTATTATAAACAAAATCATTTGAATATTTATTAGCAGACAAAAAGAGCACTGAAAGAAATCAATCAAAAAAACAACCCTGAAGAAAGTAGCAACAACAAAAAAAAACGTTGACAGTAAAATACATACATACGCACATACACACGCACATAAATAAAGAATTGTGCGTGATGAGTGGGACACAAATACAAATGTACGCACATATATAACTGTAAACTTGCGGAGAGTTCAGTTTGTCAACGAAGACGCCGGCTGAAGGGGGGAGCAGAAAGCAACTCGACTTTAGATAGATTACTTATAATGAATGTTCTTGCAAGTTGGTTTTAAAGCAGTTTTTTTGTTTATATTTTTATATTATTTAGGAGTTTTAGTCGATAGCAAAACTTATCGAAGGATCATTTCGCTTTCTCTCTCTTTGTTCCGCATTTGGTATTGGGCCTCTCTTTGCATTCATCTCAAGGTTTCTCTTAACGATCGTTAACTTTACAAAAACACACACACACACACACACATGCACTTACCTACACATAGCTTTGAAGAGTTTTGCAAACGTTAATCCGCACTTGAATTTCCCCACTCCCGCTTAAGTCTCCAATTTTGTTGTTGTTTTTGCATTGTGAGCTTGTTCCAAAGTCCACGAAACGACTTTATTTCCATTCCATTCATTTCCAGCGACAGCTTCAGTTACAGTTTTGCAGCTGTTGTTGTTGCTCTTTTTTTGTACGTTTTTGTTTTGTTTTGTTATCTGCTTTGGCACATTGCATAACGGTTTATTGGCGAAGGCTAAAACAGCAACAACAGCAACAACAAACACAAACACAAACAAAACAAAAACAATAACAAATGCCCAAGCACGTTTCCAACACAATTTCCAATGCCAACATGCTCTGTTATTGTTATTGTTTATACGAAATTCGTATGCTTTTCCAATGCAATTTTTTTTGCTGGCCTTACCTGAATGAAAAATACACAAAATAAGTATAACTGAATTCTATAGAATATAAAAATACTTTAGTTAAAAGTAAAAACCACAAAAACGATTTAATTTTTTATTTTATTTCGCTCGGCTCTCAAAGCCCGCATTTTTGGTTAGTTTTAATTAACAATTTATTTGATATTTGCGTTTTTATTATTGTTGTTGTTGTTTTCATTTTTATCCATTTCCAGCAAAGCCATTAAAAGCGCCAACTTTCGGAATGCTCAATTACAGCGAAAAATGTATAAAAATATATATAAATTATCAATGGCATTTCAGCAGAAAACAACAACAATAACAAATGAGAAAAAAAATCATCAAGCTGAACGCGTCGACAACAAAAGCAACAACAACAACAACACAAATAAAGTCATTTGGGAAAAGCCAAAACAGTTATACTGGAAACCTGCCCGAGAGAGCAAGATCTGTCAAGAAAAAGAGAGCGAGAGAGAGAGAGAAACAGCTGAAGAATAAATGTTGTTGTTGTTTTATTTTTTTATGTTATTTGCCGTCAATTTGCAATTCTTATTCGTAATTGTTTTGTCTGGAAATTGGAATGTGCTAAGAACTGGAATTTGAACTAAGCGAGGCAAGAAGAAGACAATGCTTGTGCAAATTTTATTCTCCCATATCTTTCGTGTTTCTTGAACGATCTTAATGAAATTTTCTATGATGATCGAGTTGACTTCACACTTTGTAAAGACAAAGCCAAATGTTGGAAATTTTGGATTTGGTTGTTATCGATGGTATGTAAAAGTTATCGAAAACTGAAAAACAACTATTTTTATACCTTTAACCCATTGAAAATGGGTAAAAAGGGTATAATGGTTTTGTGACAGGCAGAAGGAAGCATCTCCGACCCCATAAAGCATATATATTCTTGATCAGCATCAACAGCCGAGTCGATATAGCCATGTCCGTCCGTATGTATGAACGCGTCGATCTCAGAAACTATAAGAGCTAAAGACTCCAGATTTGGTACATAAGCTCGCCTAATGTCCGAGCAGTACAAGTTTGTTTTAAATTTTCGATAACTCTTCCCGTTTCCGATATACACATGTGATCGATAACAACAAAATCTTGAATTTGGAAAACTTTTTGATGCAGTTT
The DNA here is from genome assembly GCA_035044485.1 of Scaptomyza reducta. NCBI lineage: Eukaryota > Metazoa > Arthropoda > Insecta > Diptera > Drosophilidae > Scaptomyza > Scaptomyza reducta. The sequence continues at coordinate 135,116 of JAWNNV010000548.1, forward strand.
GAAAGATTAGACGAAATAATGACAATCTGTGAAAAATTTTATTGAAATCGATTGAGAAACGCGGAAGATATGGAACATTGAAGTTTACTCAAGCGTTAAGTATAGGGTTCAGGGTATCGTCTAGTCGGGATTTCTCGACTAGAGCCTTCTTACTTGTTACCTCTGGCTTAGTTAGTTTAGTTCATTACAAATTTGAAATGTTTAGCATCAATAAGCTATGAGATCGGCACTTTAGGAAGATTTACATGCTGATCAAGCACATATATATATAAGTTAGTTCTGTCTTTGACCCCTCCGTATCATTTAGAAAACACTTCATATCCCATTTTCAGTGCATTCAGGGCACAAAAAAGTGTCATATTTTATTTAAACTCCAAAGATAAGTCTTTCCTCTTTCAGAAACCGATCAGATATCAACTTAATTGCACTTCCTGAAAGAGTTGCCCCACCCAACCAGCTGTTAAATGTGAAAAACGCTCTTGAAATAGATGCTTAAAGATTCATCTGCATTGCATTTAAGCAATTTACACAAACAAAAAGGGGACCACAAATATGATTTTCTATTCGGGAAACTCAAAAACGAAACTGAGGCAACTGCGGAAACTGAAGAGGGGTTGTCTGTGTGTCAAGCATTGAGACTTCCGGGTATATATACAGTATATAGTATGACAAATGATGACATGAGAATGTTGCTCGTTCGGTTGACATGTGTGAAGGGTGCGAGTCCAAATAGTCAAAAAGATTTCAAACAAATAAATACGGGTTTTTTTGTTTGTTGTTGCCAAAATAATACTAGGAAAGTGCAAGAGTTTTCCCGTACACTCCCCCCCCCACCGCTGTATTCTCTAGAGAGCTGTCAGTGGTTTTGAGGCGTACAGCAGTGTTGACCAATTACTTGCAACAATGTTGCAAGCCATTTAAAAATATATTTAACTACACGAGAAAATGCACAAGTTGAGTTCTTTCTCTTATTTGGCGGTCCACAAATGTCAGCCATTAAGTGACAAGCCAAACCGAACGAGCGAGGGAGGTGGCGAAGGGGGAGGGGTTTGGGTTAAGGCCGGATTGTTGCAAATTCAATTTCCGCAACAAAAACAACAACGACCATGCTGCAACTGGCTGTGGCAGCCACTGAAACCTCAACAGGCCTTTCCACAAATGTCCAACTTTGCACCCCTTCTCCCTCTCTCTCTCTCTCGCTCTCATCGTTTTAGCATTTTGGTGTTAATTGCTGTCACATGGATGTGGCAAGGATGCAGCTTTGGCTTCAGTTCCAGATGCGGGCAGAGATGATTGCTACAACTGCCTCCTACCCCACCCCTTTCTGCGCTTTTGATGTTTCAATCTGAGAGAGCGAGACACTTGCAACAAATTTTGCAGCTTGCCACTGATTTTAACAAAGTGTTTGCCTCTGCGTAAATTGTTGCGCTTTTTGTTCTCGAGTGGGTGGTGGGGGCGGTAGTGGGGTGGTTGAGGGTGTTGTGGCACGTGACATTCGTCAGACACTTAACGGACACTTGCGCTTGCCTCTTTTGTTCTACTTGCAACCTGTGCAAAATTTCAGCTTTTAATACAAAAGGGTAAAAAAAAAACATATATCTGGAAATGTTCTTAAATATACCCTGTATATATTATTGTTTTTTTTTTTTATAATAATATTATAAAAAATTAAAAATTTAAAAATTTTTTTAAAGTATTTTTTATCCTAATTTTTTTTCCATTTTATTTCAATTTCAAACTATCAAAAGGGGAATATTATATGTTTTTGCTTAACTACAGTTGAACCTCCATATAACGAACTTTTATATAACGTTGTTTTTATATTTCCAGAACACTTCGATTTGAATCCATCGAAAAATGAATTCTGTTTTTGGAATTTTCTCTATAACGAAGTTTTTTCTTCTCCCCTTGAGATTTGTTATATGCAAGTTCGTTATGTGGAAGTTCTACTGTAAGTGCACATTGTTATTGGAATTACCTTAATGCTTAGATATTCTTTGTCTAAATTTTTTTGTTTAACAAATTTTTCCTATAATTTTTTTTCATATCTTAAATTATATTCACAGTGAAACCTCCCCATAACAACCTCAACTGGAACACAGGGTATATAGATTAAACGCATGCAAATTTTGATTGGAAAAACACAGAGCATTGAGGGTATTCCCCGGCGTAACATTCTCGCTTCATCTGTTCATCTCGTTAACTTTGTTGCCACAGTGCAACATTTGCACTGTTAGTTCGACGGGGCATTCAATGGCAATGGAATTTGTATTTTTGCCGTTGCAGCAACACGAAAAGTGTCGCACGACCAAGAAGCAAGAACCTTGAACAATTGCGCGAACAACGCGGCGTATGAGGAACAACGATAAAACTTGGCCCCAACTACAGCCACCTCCGGGATTATATCACCGAGATGCTGGCGATGATGATGATGATGCACACGACTGTGGCGCCACCAACAATGACAACGCAAAAAGGCAAAATTCACAAATTGGGAGTGCAACAAAAGCGTAATAAAAATAAATTAATGTGACAGGTTGCGGGTGAAATCTCAATTTGAACCGCGGAATGTTAATTAAATAATCCTTAAATAATAATAAAAGCCAAACATATGTGTCTAAAAGATGTAATGTAAGTCGAAAAAAGGTTTTTTTATTTTTAATTTTATTTTTTTCTCACTTTTTTCCAATTTTAAATGCTCAAGAAAATTTAATAATGACCCTAAAATGATAGAATTTAATAATATTATTATTTTATGAAAGCCTGTTTTAAACTACACAACAAATCGAAACAAAATCAACGATCCACGGCGTATACGTAATCTTTGTTATCTCGCCCAACTAAACCCTCTTCGACCTTCACATCTCTCTCTCGGACTTGCTGATAAGCAACAACACTCAATGCTGTTGTTTTCCATCAGTTTCCTATTCGCATTGAACGAGGTGATTGTTTTCGATATGTTTCGTTGTTAACAGAAAGCCGTTGACCTTGGCGCAGTGTCGCCACCTGTCGGCCAAAAGAAAAATTACAGTTGCTACGCTCATAAATACAGTTACGGCCATTCTCGGCATGCATGGCGCCGAATTGATTGCAAATAAACTATGCGAAATGTTTGGCATGTGCATGGGTCGTATACGTATTATCTCTCTCTCTCTCTCTCTGTCTTTCTATTTTGATATTTATGCACTTGAGACGCCTTCGAACGGCACTCGAGTTTGCCTACACGCGCAGCTAGTAAAATGCATCCACTCCACCTCACCTCACCCCCTCTCTCGCACCCTCTCTCACCATACTGCCAGCACCACCTCATTTATGATCTATCTAGCCTGCTTTTCCCACCCCCCTCGCACAACAAGTCATACACGCGCCTCTCTTTCTTTATGTGTTTGTTGTTGTTGTTGTTTTGTGTAGTTTTTTTTACGAGGCAAAAAACTTAAAAACAAAAAAACCGCACAGGAAAAAAGCATAAAGGCAAACACTACGATAATGGCAGCAAATGGCAGCAGATAGTGGACGCCAAAAAAAAACAGAGTGTGTCCCCTTCCCACCAACAGCACCACCCAACAACCTAAGTGGCAGCGAAATATATTTGTTGTTCCTCGATTTTACGCGAGCTGCTTACTGTTGTTGTTGTTGTTGTTGCTGTTGTACTTTACTACAAAGTAAATGTCAAGTGCGAATCAGTAAGCGAGTGAATGACTGACTGAAATGTACGCGTGTGTGTGTGTGTGTGTACATGAGCATTACAGCCGAGTCGCTCGTGTGTAGTAAATGGCCTTGGGAACGTTTGTTAACCTCGTTTTAATAACCAAAACAACAACAACAACACGAACAACGCTCAGCACTAAACGGGCAACTACTAAAAACTGTTGCTCGGCACGCAGGCAACACGCTAGGGAATAGTTGGGGAATGTTAAGTGCTGGGAGGGGGCTTGGGGGGGGGGGGGGGGCGTGGTGATTATGTAAAGGGTGCGGTCTGGGTTACAAAAGGCATAAACAACTTCTACATTTGTTAGTTAGTTACTTGGACTAGCGGAAAAGAAGATAAAAACGAATACGAGTAGATGACATAAAAAGAGAATAAAAAGCAATAAGCGTTGCAGGCAATTAATATTTGAGCAAAAACCGTATATTGTATAACTAAAGCAACAAAGCACACGAAACGAATACAAACAAAACTAATTGCAAGGCAGTCAAGTCAAGCCACTGAACTTAAATACTCTAACAAAAGTTAATAACCATTGAGAGATATACAAAAGATAAACCAAAATGAAGTATTTAGCCTTTGGTTAAATTATTACAGCTATAAGAGTTAAGGACACAGTAACATAATAAATCAATATGACGGAGAAACTTTTATAAGAAGACAAAAAATATTGACATGAAAGATATCGAGTTCAAAATATAACACGTATTAATATTAAGCATAACATATTTATTGAGAAAAGTTCGTAGTCTTAAGTATATTAAATACCTTAACTACAACACGTTGCAAACTTCCTAAGATTTCCATTAAACTTTTTTATAAGTCAAAAAATATTGACATAAATATATATGTATTAATATTAGACATATTTATAATAAGTATAAAATATGTATAAAATAAAGTTTATGATCTTAAGTGTATTAAATAAAGCAAACTTCTGCTTCTTTTTATAAGACAATAAATAGTGACATAAAAGCATAATGATCAAAAATATATATATTATTATAAGACATATTAATAATAAGTATGAAATATATTTAAAAAATATATATATATTAATAAAAAATATATATTTATTACAAGACAATAAATATTAACATAAAAACATATATATATGTATATGTATTAATATTAGACATATTTATATTAAGCATAACATATTTGTCCAAAATAGTTCATAGTGTTTAAGTTTATTATCTCAACTTGTTCAACACGTTGCAAACTTCTTAACATATTCATCCTACTTATTGCTTCTTTTTATAAGCTAAAAAATATTGCCATGAAAGGATATTGAATTAAAAATATATGTATTAATATTAGACATATTAATAAAAAGTATGAAATATGTTTAAAAAAAATATATATATATTAACTTTATCACAAGACAATAAATATTAACATAAAAACATATATATATGTATATGTATTAATATTAGACATATTTCTATTAGGCATGACATGTTTATTCAAAAAAAGATCATTGTGTTTAAGGTTTTTATCATTATTATTATTATTATTATTATTATGTATAACAATTCCATTTCACTCTTGCTTCTTTTTATTAGACAATAAATATTGACATAAAAAAATAGCTAGCTAAAAATATAGGTATTAATATTAGACATATTAATAATAAGTATGAAATATGTTTAAAAAAAATATATATATATTAACTTTATCACAAGACAATAAATATTAACATAAAAACATATATATATATATATATGTATTAATATTGGACATATTTATATTAAGCATGACATGTTTATTCAAAAAAAGTTCATTGTGTTTAAGGTTGTTATCATTATTATTATTATTATTATTATTATTATTATTATTATTATTATTATTATTATTATTATTATTATTATTATTATTATTATTATTATTATTATTATTATTATTATTATTATTATTATTATTATTATTATTATTATTATTATTATTATTATTATTATTATTATTATTATTATTATTATTATTATTATTATTATTATTATTATTATTATTATTATGTATAACAATTCCATTTCACTCTTGCTTCTTTTTATTAGACAATAAATATTGACATAAAAAAATAGCTAGCTAAAAATATAGGTATTAATATTAGACATATTAATAATAAGTATGAAATATGTTTGAAAAAAGGTCATGTTCTTAAGTATATTAACTTCATAAGACAATAAATATTAACATAAAAAGATATACACATGTATGTGTATTAATATTAGACATATTTATATTAAGCATAACATATTTATCCAAAATAGTTCATAGTGTTTAAGTTTATTATCGCAACTTGTTCAACACGTTGCAAACTTCTTAACATATTCATCCTACTTATTGCCTCTTTTTATCAGCTAAAAAATATTGTCATGAAAGGATATTGAATTAAAAATATATGTATTAATATTAGACATATTAATAATAAATATGAAATATGTTTAAAAAAAAAGCTCTTGGTCTTAAGTATATTAACTTCCTAAGACAATAAATATTGACAAACACAAATTACTAACTAATAATATATGTATTAATATTAGACATATAAGTATTAAGCTTGACATGTTTATCAACAATAGTATATAGTGCTTAAGCTTATTACCTCAACACGTTGCAAACTTGCTAACATATTCTTCGCACTCTCTGCTTTAGTGTATTGAAAGCGTAGCAAATTTTCTTCTTTCTGGGCAGCATTTAATTGCACTCGATAAAAAGCTAAACCAAATAAAATCGTTGATTGCAAAGTGGATGAAAACGAAAAACAAGAAACTAAGACAAATGTTAAAGTGAAGCAAAAGAGGGAATAGCTTTTGAATTGAGAGAAGTGTGGGGGAGGGAGGAGTATTCAAAATTCGAGTGCTGAGAATGGAGAATTTATAGAGTGTGTTTTTGCTTTTGTTGTTGCTTTTGTTGGCCACTTGGCGCGCGGCTTTTGCTGGCTTAACACTTGGCAAATATTTATGATGCCCGGGCAATAAACAAAAGTGGCGTTCATTGAGAGAGGGGGGAGGAGGGGGGCAGGGTGGGTATCATTGCATATATGCCATTGTAGGTGTGTTTCAGTTGTTGTTGTTTGCATTTCGCGCCACGTGTGGCGCCTCTTATCACATGTGTTTTTTGTATTGAGTTGTTTATTTTGCTTCTTTTTTTTTGTTTTTTTTTTGTGTTGGCCAGATCTTGTGACTGGGCCAACGATAAACGAAAATTCCTTGGGAATGTTGAGGGCATTGCCATTTTGACAGCCTTAATCGGCTCATCATTATGCAATGTGAACGAACCCCCTCACTCACCCCCTTCAATATATACACAAACCTGATAAGCGAACGGAAAACAGCTAAATTACGTATACGCCGCGACTGACGTAAAGACAGTTGGGTTCAGTGGCATAAAATGTGTTGATCCATCAAATTCTAATCTCTCTGTGTGTGTGGCATTGCACAAAGTTCAAAGCGCACTTTTCACAATCCTAATCAATATCAAAATCGACTGGAAACGAACTCGACTTCAAGTTACTTCGTAAGAAAGAAGTTTCTTAACAAACAACTTAAAGAAAAATCCTTTCAAAAACTATCAAAAGGAAAGGTGAAGTTAATAATGAATATATTTGAATATTTCGGAGACCATTTCCAATAGATTTCTTGATTGTGCTCAAACAGTTGCTGCATTTATAAAGTATTTTTGGTACATCCCCCCAAACACCCTTGTTAAGGCTTCGAAGCTTGCAGGGTATAAGCAAAAGTTCATTGCCTTTAACATTTTGGCGCCAAATCTTTAATGTTCGACTCACTCCATGTGCTTAATGTTGTTGTTATTGTTCTTATTGTTGTTGCCGGCTCGTGTTTTGCTTTCGCTTGCGTCTTGCATGTGTTCTTGTTTTTGTTGAGTTTATTGACTTGTGCGCCAAAAAAAAAAGAACAAAACAAAACACAACTCATTTAGTAAGTAGTATATAATATGCTGAATGGAAGCAGCACCAGCAGGTGGTAGGGTGCCAGGGGGGGTTGACTGGCAAGAGAGAGAGAGAAAGCGAGAAGAGGTCGGGTCTGGCCCCTTTCTGGAATTTGCCACATTCAGGGTACGCCTTCAACTTGTTCTTTTGCTGATCATCGCTTTGGTGCTTTATGTTTGACCGCACATGAACCGAAGCTTGTTGGTGAATGTGCCACAAAGCTCACCCCCACACCCCACACCCCAAAACCCTGGCCAACCCTGTGAAGCGAATGTGAAGCCAAAACAAAACAAGGCAGAGATATACAAACATATAAAAACCGAAATGGGGAAATACTACGTGCGAAAAAAAAGCGAAAATTTTTTTTTTTGGTGTTGTTGAAAGCCACAACAGAAAAGTGCTCGTTCCCAGAGCGCCGAGTGGCAGGTTAATGACACCAACACCAATAACAAAACCAACAACAATAACTGCCAAAACAACAAGAACAATCGAGCAAAGTGAAACAAAAAGTGTATTTAATGCCGCGTTGTTTTGGTTTCGTCCCAATCCCAAAAACACCCCCCCATGATCTAGGCAATCTTCATCTCTCTCTCTCTTGTGCACTTTTCTGGGCGTTTTGCTTGCCTGCTCGCACTTACTACTTCTTCGGTGGGCTGGAAGAACAACAGCAATCTCTTTTATAGCTAAGAACCTGTTCGACAAGTCCAATCCTTCAACCCAGCTCCCTAACCCCAAAGCCATAACTAATGCTAACCAAAGTTCTTTGATCGCATGCAGAATACTTGGGATACGATGATATATCAAACACTCTATACAAATTGTTGTTGCCTTGAGGAATATGGGATTAGAGGAAACCCAAAGAAACATTTCAACCTTAGCAACAATCCCTAAACGAACTAAAAGGAAAAAATATCTTAAGCCAAAGTTAACACAACTTAAATAGTTAATGAAGACAATAGGTATCTCAATTATATTGCATAAGCTTCAGATATGATCTTCGCTTGTTCATGGTCTAGTGGTAATACCCTGACAGAACGTAGGGTAAACGCTGGTTAAGCCAAATAGACAGACGCAATAGACCGGCCTTGGGTTTGAAACAGGGGCGATGCCAATGTACTCTCTATAAGTAGTTGTTGTTGTTGCTGCTACCAACAAAATTATCTATTTTTTGGCAATGTTCTCTCTCTTTGTTAATGTGGCCTGTTCCCAATTTTAACTGGGCTATTGCGACTTAAGCTCAAATATCAAAACAGACCGAAACAGAAACCAAAAAGATGGCCAAGAAAGAGTGTGTGTGGAGTGAAGAAGACTTAAAGCTAACTACTACAACAACTACCAAAACAAACTATGAGAACGCTTCAAGTTTTATTGAACTTTGGCAAGCTTAAGCTTGTTCTCTCTCTCCCTCTCTCGCTCTCACTCTTTGCGATATCTGCCCCCTCGACCTCGCTCGTCTTCTTCTTCTTCTGCTTCTTGTTGTTGCTGATTTTGCGAAATTTATTTAAATTGTATTTTGGTTGTTGTTGATTTTTATTCGTGTTGTATGCTCGCTTGCAACGTTGTTGTTGTTGTTGTTGTTATGAAAAGCCCCAAAACAAAGGTAATGATGAAATATTTGCCAGAGTTTACACTGCGCAGTTTCTGCTGTGTATAAAGTATTGGCTCTTAGCTGCTTTTTGTTATTGCTATTCATTTCTTTTCTTTTGCCCGAGTCGAGCTCAATACTGACTCTCTCTTTCTCTCTCTGCCTGTCTCTCTCCTTGTCTCTCTTGGTTGTGAATGCTTTTGTCGCATTCTTGGCGATCTATGGCTTAAAAACCCGAGAGGGGAACGTGCCACAAATTGAAATAGTATGGAATGGAATGTGGAATGTGATGGAAGGAGGAAAGGTGTCAGTTATAATGTGTGTGCATTCCACACTTGTAGTAGGTGGTAGACGGACCCACAGGTCGTATGTGTAATATACGAACGTATATGTTTATAAACCTTAAGGTTATTGACACTCTGTGAGTTGAGACTTTGCTTCCAAGAACTGCGATCGAGCACATGGAAAAATGAGCTCATAAATGAGTCAGCTCTTCTTCACAATAATAAAACCACAACAATGCTACTTGTGTGCATGTGTGTGTGTGTGTGTGTGTTTGTGTGATTGCATAGATCTTGGATGTAAAGTCTAAGGTCTAGTCATTGTTTATGAAGCGTTAGGAAAGAGATTAAATAAGTTTGCCTAATAAGATGGATTGATGATAGCAAGAAAAAAGCTTGAAATTGAAAACAAATTGATTTGACTTTGATAATTAAATGCAGTAAAAGTCAAGTAAACAGCTTTTATTCTAGTATTTTTTGTTATTGTTCTCCTGCCAATAATAAAAGATCTATATAAATATTTTTTTTTGCATAAATAAAGAAAAGGAATATAGAAATATCTTAGCCAAAAAAGTCAAATATATCTAAGCAATGAATATTTAAGTAACAAGACATTAGATGAGTAGAAAACTGTTGCAAGTTTGTATTTTTTTTAAAATTCTAAACAATTCTTAATATTAAACGAGAATTCTGAAGGTAAGTGAAAGTATTCACAATAGTTTCTCCCTCGGTTTGTTAAGTTTTTAAAATATTTGTAATAAAATGGCATTAACAACAAAGTACAATAAGCAAATTCAAGATTTCCAGTAGTTTTTCCTTCTGCCCATCAAGTTTAGCTTGAGTAAGTTTACTGCTTTTCCAACGATTAAGACTCTTTCAATAATTAACTCATTATTAAAACTCAATAATTGATTGATCCATTAGGCTGATCATTTCTTACTTATCTCAGAGCAATACTTCATTAAGATAGCTCAATGAACTAGCATGAATGTATTTTGCCATACCCATTCACACATCTAAGGCATTTATCGATTGATTGAGTTCGTTCAAAAATTCGCACTTTAAACCAATGCCAATTGGCAAAAGGTCAACTCTATTTGTGTGTGTGTGTGTGGCAGGGGGAGAAGAGGGGTTGTTGTGTTCGCAATTGGCTAACAATTTGCTAAAATGTATTCGCACTTGAATTTAAACTAAAAAATGACGCAGTTTTGAGATTCCCACAAATCAGTCAAAAAAGTCGCGAAATCAGTTAGACAAACGGATATTTGCTGTTTGTTGTTGACGACTGCTCATTAACGCCAACAAAATTCGTGGAAAGCTTTAGTATGCACTTGTTGTTGTTGTTGTTGTTCGAAATCACTTGAAAGGCATTTCGTTTGGTTGTGAAAACAAAGCGCGTGCCGCAATTTGACGCGGATTTGGACTCCAAGTAATTCACACACGGACACTAATCAAGTTGTTGTTTGCCCAATGCTTAGTTCGTATGTAATTAACGTGATCACAACATAAGCGAAGGTTAGCGGGGAGGGGTAAGATCGCTGCGTTGTTGCATGACTTGACAGAATTTTGTTGTTGCTGTTGTTGTTTTTCGACAATTTTAAAAACAGTGCGAAAATCGTCACAACGAGTTGAAAAAAACAAACAAAACACATTATATTAAAATTGTTTTGCTACGTTTCGATGTTGTTGTTGTTGGTTGTTGTTTTTGACAGTTTTTCACATTATTGGGGATTTTTTTTTGAGTTGATCTTGTTGTTCTTGTTGTTGGTATGCCAAGTGAATTTTGTGTTGTGTTTTTAAAAGATTTTTTTTTGTTGTCTGTTTTGTTGCTTCTGCGAATTGCGATGAGTTTTGTTTTGGTCGTGCACAACGCACAATAAATAAGTGAATTTACATTCAACGCAAATACAATAACAAATGCATAAATAAATAAAAGCAATTCCAAAAATTCGCACACGACCTCAATGAGTCACAGCAAATGAATCGCCAAAAACGCAAACGAGAAAAAACAGACACACACATGTTGACTGGGCCAAAGAGACAGAAAGTGCCACACAACAACAACGACAAGAACAACACCTCAACACCATTTGCCTGTCATCGAAACCCCAACTCCTTGCTTCCTCCCGCCATAATCCTGCTGCACTAACACATTTGGTTTTTTGTTTTTTGGGTTAATAAACAATTTTTGGGACTTTCCAAAACGTAAGCAATTGCCAACAACAAAGTAAAAAAGAAATAATTTCGCAAAGCATTGACAATGATAAATTTTGAATCGAGCGAGTTCAACATTCAATTGGCTATAAATATGAAAATATGGTCAATTAATTCGAAACGTTACGGCGAGGGTTCATTAAACTCTCCGGTGTGTGTGTAAGACAATACGTTCAATAATATTGTGATTATTATTGTTTTGTTTGTATTATTATTGCTGTTGTTGTTATGGTTGTTGTTGTTGGTGGTGGCAATTAATCACATCAACAATCTTTGATCATGCCGTGACAGATCCAAAACATACAACGTAAAATGTTTCTCGGAACCGTAATAAAGCTATAAAGATGCGACTAGAAATAAATGTGAAACTTTTTTATTATTAAGACAGCTAAAAAAAACAAATATACACGCAATAAAGTTGAGCAATAAAAGAAAACTATAAATAAATATGATCTACATATTAAACAATAATCTAAATATTAATTTTAAATGGAAATACAATAAAAATCTTAGCTTTTTTTAATAATAACTTTCATGTTATATCTAAGATTTCTTAATCCTTATATTTTCTCTGTATTTCTATTCCTTGCACCTTTCTGGTAGCTCTGTATGTTGCACATATAATTGCAGCTGCAACACCGAGGCGAACATTATGCATTATGATGCGTGCCTTCAGGCGACCACCGCAGGCTCAGCAACAAGCACAACAACAACAATAAAAACAACACGAACAAGAATACAATACGAGAACAACAAGAACAAATGCTTAAAGATGCGGCAGGTGCGCGAAATTTTGTTGTTTGTCGTCGTGGCACATTGAAAGACTTATCGAAAGCGAGTTGAACTCTAAACAATCAAATACCCTATAAAGAAACATGTCGCAAGGGTTGTTTAGTTAAAATCATAACTTAGAAACCTTTAACAAAGAAATATTAACAATAAAATGAAAGATTTATAAAACAAATCAATCTCGTCAAGTTGAACATTAACACATAAAAAAGGGATATCAATTAAGTTTTGCTTATCAAAGGTATATAAACAGTTGATGTTGCTGCTGTTGATGTTGCTGCTGTTGATGTTGCTGTTGCTGCTGTTGTTGTCAGCGCAAATAAAGTGGAAGTAAGTGGAAGTAAACATTGGCCAGGTCGCAGCCATGTAATTTGACGTCTGCCTAAAAAAAGGGATGTAATGAACCCTAAGGAAACTAACACAATGAGCAGCGAGCACCTGGGACTTAAGGAATTGTTGGGGCTTAAGGACGAATGTTGGACTGTCTGGCTGGTGGGACTGAATCGTGAGCGTGGGCCAGCTGTTGCCCCTTTATATATGTATATATATATATTGTAAATGCAACACGTGGCAGGTGTGGCTGCCACTACTTTGACGTCAATCTGCAGCTGCTGCTGCTGTCGTTGCTTGTATTGTTGTTGCTGCAGCTGCTGTCAGACAGACAGACAGAGAGACAGAACGACGCATTTAGCAATTATAAAGCGGAGGGAGATCTGTTTTAAGGCGCAAGGATAAAGTCAGAGAGCTGTGTGGCATACAGTGACTTGAAGCGCCGCCTCATGTTGCACCTGTCCTTTGTGTTGTTGCTGCTGCTGGTGCACCTGTGCAGCTGTTGCTGTCGCGTGTTATTCTTAATGTTCGTTGTGATTGTGGCAGTTAAAGTTGCCGTTGTTATTGTTGTTGTCCTTAGCTGCTGCTCACTTAAAAGGAAAAACTTAGTTTAGCCAATTAACGCTGCTTGTTGTATTTGTTTTATTATTGCTGCTTGTTGTAACTCATTTGTAGCCATAAATGTCGAAAGAACATATACCAGCAGCAGCAGCAGCAGCAGCAGCAGCAACAACAACGAGCAGCAACAACAACGAGCAGCAATAACAAGCAACAATAAACATCGAATTGATATCAAAGGACGGCGGGGAGTGGGCCAAAGAACTGATTGCAGTTTGGCGTGTTTGTTAAGCTTGAGTTTGCCGCTCGAGCTTGTGGCTTTATTGTTACAGTTGTAGCAACAACAACAACGGGTTGCTGTTGGCTTTTGCATTGTTTGGAATGTGTTGCTGACAAACAAACAAACAAACAAACAGACAGACAGACCGACAGACAGACAGACACTCACAACCACATTGTTTGCTTCCGCATTCCTCTTTAATAAGTCAGTCAAGTCGATTGCAAAACAATAACAATAACCCGCAACAATAACAATACCAAAATTGTTTCCATTCGTTAGACATGCAAAAGCGTGTTTTGGGTTTGCTTGAAGTCTCTTTTTTTTTAATATAAGCAAAAATCGTTTATTGAAGCTGCAGCTTAATTAAGCTACATTGACTGGGTGAAAGTAAGTAAAGAAAAGATTTCAATAAGATATTCAAAAATCAGTTTTTTGTAGATATTTTGAACACTATGAAATAAAAATAATATTTTATTTATTTTTTTGAATCAGTTTTTAGTATGTTTCATAAGGTTTCTATATATTTTTTTTAGATTTTAGTTTCAGACTTGGATTTTGTTAACCCATTTCAACTTAAACTTTATTAAGTTATATCTATTATCTATCTAAACATTTCATATGAAAGTTAAGTATCAAACTTTATTAATATATATATATATATATATTATCTATCTGAACATTTCATATGAAAGTTAAGTATCAAACATAGAGTAAAACTTTTCTCAATGACTTTTTTTTTGTAACTCTTCCATTTCGATTACACTTCGCAGCTTGAGTTCTTGCAGTGCAAATCAGTTGAGCATACAAAGAATACTTCAATGATCTGTGAAGAAAATATGATTCTTAGCATGATGTCATTTTCTTTCAATTTTCTTAGCCCATTCATTCATCGTTAGTCGAAACGAATCAATGCCAGAAGACTTTCAAAAACACAAACATCAACGCCTTCAACTCAACTGCATAATATGTATTTAACTTCAGAGTAATTCGCTTCCTGGCCCAAGAGCCCAACAGATTATGACTCAACGCAAAATGCGATATAAATTTAAACAATCCATCACAGAAATGATAACAAAAGGCGCAAATAATCGCGACAAACGTCACGAAAATGCGAAAATAAAAAGCGGCTAAGATAAGAGACAGGGGAATAGAGGTAGCGGGGATGGCGCGGAACGTGTGCTCTTACGTCATTGTTGGCCGGAACCATGTGATTGCAGATTTCAAGCTAAAAACAAGCAAAGCTAAATTTGGCAAGAGGTGGGAAGCAGTAGCAGCAGCAAAAGATACAAAAAAAAAAACTAATTATATACACTTTAGTCAATTGACGTCACTATTTTGCAATGGATATACTTGAAAGAGTATTCAAAATTTGTGGCTTATGGCATTAGGTAAAAGGTCAAGTGGTATTAAGTAGATTTTAAGGCTAAAAGTAAAAGTTTTAAAGCAGCATTTAATATGCGGCATGCCCAAAAAGTATCTTTTGCTCATACTACGACTAGATGGAGGCCCTAACAAATGCAAGAATGAATGAATTATGAGTTTTACGCTTCTTCTCTCTTCTCGCATGCTTCTGTCAGCTGTGCGGGCGGGGGGAAGGCGAGGCTGGTTGCCAAATCGTATGAATATTTTGCTCACGCGCTGCCAACAATCACTCATTTTGTTTCTGGCGACAACCGCACAGAACCATCATTCCTGTTGCCCTCTTCACACCCGCTAGACATTGTAGCCCGCCGGCGTCCAATCTTCATTGCAAAGAAGTCACGTTTGTTGCCCGCGCCTCCCTTCGCCCCTTTGCGTCGTACAAAGTCAATTAGTTGTGATGCCCCGACGAAGGCTTCTTCTGTTGTTCTTGTTAACATTGTTGTTTTTTTGCCTTGTTTTTGCCACTGTTGTTCTTGTTTAATATTTAGGCCAACAATGACGCACAGCCGACTGACAGACAGACAGAGTGAGAAAGAAAACAGTATTGGAATGTTTCCTATGATGTTGGCACCATTGTCAACGCACTCACCGCCACCCTCCCACCCACACACCCACACACCGCACTCAGCCGGTGTCGTAAGGCCTCAAAAATGTAATGTGCCTAAGTATAGGGTATATAAGAGCGCTGCCTATACTTTAATAGTTGCCTTGGCGTATGTGGTGCCAAAGTGTTGTAAATCAGGAAACTTTGAACGCAACTTTCACATATTTTAAAGGTGTTTCTTTTTATGTGCGTAACATTGTTTAACTAGCATATCTTTCACTCCATAAGCTGTTAAGATTGCTCGTTGTGTTCGAAAATCTGTGCAATGTAACAACTTCAAAAGCAATTAACACAGCTTTTTTATGTGTAGTTCACTTGTTATAGTTAAATGCTTTTCACTTCATTTGTGTTTGTTGTTGTTGTTGTTGTTGCCATTTGTATTGCAGCCGCTGAAAAGACGTCGACATATTTTTAGCTGGCGCCGGAAATGCGAAAGCCTTTTAAATGCCATTTTTTCCCATCATTTATTTTTCTATTTTGCTGTTGTTGTTGCTGCTGTTGATTCGGCCTTCTGTTTGGATAGAGAACATTGCATAAGCTGGGTGGATGGCAAGGAGAGCGTGAGGGGGGACAGTACCTTGTACCTTGTATTTTTAGCTAATCACGCGGATAAGCCGAACACACACAAACACACTTTTTTGCTGCTTCTTTGAAAGCAAAAATATATTAAAAGCATATAAATAACATTAGACATAAGTTAACAAGTAAGAAGGTTCTAGTCGATAAATCCCGACTAGACTATACCCTGAACCGTATGCTTTGCTATACTTTACGTGTACAGGCAGTGCTTGCAAGTATGTGTGTGTACGCGTCTACTGCATACTTGTCTTAACTTGAATGTTCCATATCTCCGGAGTTTCTCAACCGATTTCAATAAAAATTTCTAAGATCTTCATTATTTCGTTTATTGTTTTAAATGCCATCTCCAAGTTTTCCAAATTCTAGATTTTGTTGTTATCGATCACATGTGTATATCGGAAATGGGAAGAGTTATCGAAAATTGGAAATAAACCTATAATCTAGATTCTCTAGCTCTTATCTCTGCGATCGTTCATACATACAGACGGATGGATAGACGGACAGACGGACATGGCTATATTGACTTGGCTGTTGATGCCGATCAAGAATATATATACTTTATGGGGTCGGAGATGCTTCCTTCTGCCTGTTACATACTTTTGCACAAAACCATTATACCCTTTTTACCCATTTTCTATGGGTTCAGGGTATAAAAATCTAAGCTAAAGTTTATGAGATGCCCTGTGAAATTAGTAAAAATATTAAATTAGTTTTTGAAATTTAGTAAAATGTGTTTCAAGCTTGATTAACACTGACAATTTCTATTGAAATCAATTTAAAAACACTTTTGCCCATATAAACAATTAACCCCATAAGGGCAACAGGGTATTGTTGTGCTCGTAAAAGTCAATTTTACGTTTGGGAAAAGTTTTTAAAGAGAAATGATTCTTAAATTTAATGTGCGGCAGAGTAAACAAGCGATACTTATGTACTAACCAAATTGCTTCATAATCCAACACTCGTAAAACGTTCCATGTGTGTGTGTGTGGGTGTGTGTATGTGCTTTGGGATTAAGTGAATGATTATTATTAGAATGCTCATAAGAATTGTTTTTAGGGGGCAAGCTTAGCTGGGGATTTGCCAATGCTATAAAATTGTACTTAAAATAAATAGAAATGTGTTTAAATATTTATAAATCAATCGTAACTATTACGAAAACATTTATAAAGTCATTAGGGCTTTTGGTATTTTTGGTTTGGTCTTTAAATGAAGATATCTCCGTTTGTGCCACACACAAGGAATTTCGTTTAGAGTCAAGTTCGTCCTGCCTCAGTCAGCTTGGGTTGAACGTGAGTGGATAACCCAATGACAGGGCAGCTTTTCCTCTCTTTCCAACACTTTCCCTCTCTCTCTCTCTCACTCTGGTCAGACTCAAAACCCAAACACAAACCCAAAACCAAAATCGAAATGTGCCAAAGGGGCAAAACGGCTGTACAATTGAAGTTTTTGGTCGATGACAACTCCATTTGACCAGACCAGTAGTATACTATATATTCTGTGGTCTTCTTCTCCTTTAACGGTCCGTGCTGGCCATAAGTCACCCTTCAATACCGAGTCGACTTCAAATGAAAGTTGCTGGACTGGCACAGAGTTAAGCGATGACAGCCGCAGTTTGGGGCACGGCCAGCTTAGCTGGGAACGTGCGTTGCGTTAAGTGAAAATACAAGAAAATTGAGGCACGCGACGAATTACAGCTAAAAATGGTAGTACGGACGAGGGGAGGGTTGGAATTAGGCGCCTGAGTGAGTGGCCAATGGGTATACACACCACAAATATATGTATGTGTACGTGTGTGTGACCCGATGAGTCTCTCTCTCTCTCTCTGTGTGTGTGTGTGTTTGTCAAATGTGAGAAACTGTACGTTGACAAGATTTATGTGGCAAGAGCAACAGCAGCAGCAGCAGCATCTGGCAAATGGCTGGGTCAGAGTAAGTGTAAGCTGATGTTGTGTGGCTTTTGTAGTTGTTGCTGCTGCTGCCACAACCAACATCCAAATGAGTAAAGGACAAGGACAAGAGGACGAATACGAGCAGAAGACACGGAGTCAACGTCAACGACAATGGCAAATAAAAGATTTTTATTATCACATTATGCGGCAGCAGATTTTCCCCTTAGTTTTTTTCACTTCTATCCCCCATCCGAATGTCGCATTTGGATTGAGGCCAAGTTGTTAAGTTTTCTGACTCGATTTTTTTTTTGCTGCCTCTCACTTTTCGCAGGAGGGCGCCCAAAAGCAAAAGGCAGGCCAAATTCAATTTGCTAAATGAAATTTCTAGACACGGGTCCAAAGAGCGAGAGCATTAACTAAAAATGCCGAACCGAAACTAAGTTGTCACATAACAAATGACTCAAAACATATCCTATAAATGAGTGAGAGAATCATATATATATTTTGATGGCAAAAGAGTCGTCGAGTTATTTTAATGAAAGTTGTTTGAATGGAGTTGAAGAAAGATAGAAAGACCTGAAAGATCAAAGAAAATATTTAAAAATCTATATATATTGGATTTTGACTCATAAGGCTTTGGAGAGAGAGATATGTTATATATGATATGTCTGTCGCAGATATGTTTTATATATGACTATAATAAAGTGCTTAAGTCTAGCCAAAGGGAAGCAGTTTTTCCTTTACTTTAAACTTTTAAGGATTCAAGAGTAATGATAATGAAGTATTTTCTTAAAATTTAATTCATAAAAGAATATAATAGTAAAAACTATTTATTTTTCTTAAGAAACTGTGTTTTATATTCCAACGGAATGCTTTCTTTATAAACAGTTTTTCATATTCAAGTTGAATGCTTTCTTTTTCTTATTATAAAAACTTCAATAAACAAATATATCTCTGTAAAAATAGACACCACATAGCTGAACATCTAATTACAGGGTATATAAATGGAGCATTAACAACGGCAACGACGTCAGCAGAAGCAGCAGCATCAGCAGCATTGCAGACATATCGTTAAGTTCCTTTTGGTTGACTCGTTGTCGTTGCTATTTTTCGCCTCTGTCGAGTGACTCGACTCGTAGTCGGGAATTACTAATTTGGATGTTATGCTCCCGGATTTGTTGCTGCATTACATGCTAATTATACAAAAATAGATCACGTGAGCCCGACAGATACGGAGACTCTTAGATTCGAGGGGGTGTCAACTGTTGCATGTCGTCGCCTGCTTAGAAAGGAAGGGACAGCAGCCAAAAACTTTAGACGCCTCGTGTCGCATCAGTCAAGCGAGCAGCAGCATCATCAAGATTGATGCGACGCCACCTGAAGAAACTTTGGGACTCGGGGCCTGGCTGGCTGGCTGGCTAACTAACTGACAGCAGGAAGGGAGCAACAGCTGCCGGAACGCTTGCTATTTGGGTCAAACTTGGACCAACTACTCGCTCTTTTGCTCTCTCTCTCTCTCTATAAATATAGACCAAAAATGAGCAGAGCAGTCGAGCGCGGTGTGATTTGGCTATGGAGCAAAACTAATGACGACATAACGCCCAGCCAGAGCAGGGAAGGGGGCAGGGTATGGGGAGCGGGAGTTGCTTTTGGGGAAATTAATAAAATTTTGCGAGCAATTGCAAAAAATTAGGCATGGCCAATGATTGTTGATGTTGCAATCATTAATAATGTTGGTAAAGGAAGTGGCAGTGGCAAGAAGGATGCGGGGCAGACATGATTAATGCTTGAATTGTGTGAGTGGCATACCTTATACCATATATATGTATATGAAGCAAAGGTAATCTACAAGCAATGAACGTTTATTGCTGGTTAGAAGGTATTTAAGGGATGAAAAATAACTACGAAAAATGTATTTATATATACAATCGAATTCGTAATTGCACGCCGTAAGCTAAAACAATAAATTTATTTAATGATTTATTAGCTTTGTGCATGAATTCAACAAACATTTTGTTGATTGACATTGATTGTAAAATTTGAATATAGAAATTTTGATTATTTCGCGCAAAAAAACAAAAGTGAAATAAAATCAAACAAATGTTGATCAATTAATAAGTTGAATGCCAACTGCAAATATTTGTTTAGAACACGAAAAACAAAAAAAGTTTGATAAATGAAGGAAAAATTTTGAATACATTAAATTTATCATTAAACAACAAAAATATATGAGAACAAGAAAAGGTAATTATTCTATATAAATAATACAGTAATGCCAATTGTCAGTAATTGTTTATAGCAAAACATCTAATCGTTTGATGAAATGAATTATTATACGCATAAAAGTTTGTAAATATTGGCAATTGCAAGCAATTCTTATAATTAATGATGTGCCAAAAGAGAATTTTAAGTTTAACAAATATAGCAATGAATACTTTTTAAAAGGCGCTGTCAAAATTTTGTAATTTATTGAAAAAAATCTCAAATGCATTTTATGAGCATGTATGCCAAAAGACCCCTATATAGTCAAATATATATATATACTATATAGTATACTATTCGCATTGAACTACTCAATTATGATTTTTCTACTTCGCATTTAATAAGCTTTATAAATTGTTTTTAGTCATTTTATATGTTGTTCTCTGACAATTTGACAGGCGGTGGCCAAAATCAAAAACCATGCTAACCGGACAGTCAGAGAGGGAGGAGGGGCGAATAGAATACCCCTTCTGCGTCCCACCTGTCAGCTGACAATCAAAAATGTCAGACAGCGACATCCATGAATGCGAATGGAACTTCGAGTTGGATTCGATTGCAGCAGCAACAACAACAACAACAGCAACACACACAAACTGCAACTCTAGTGTGGTAGGGGGCTGTGAAGGGGCAACGGTGTTCAGTGAGGCACGCTTATTGCTCTATGTATGTATGTGAATGTGTGTGTGTGTGTGTAATCCGTCATTTGTTCGCATTCCATTCAAGGCTGCCTGACTGCCACCAGATCCGCCTCAGTGGCTCTAAATCACCCAACTCAACACTGATCTCTCACTCGCTCGCTATTTCTAGCTCTTTCTCGCTCTCTCTCTGTCTCTCTCTCTCTCTTTGTTGCACCTGGGCAAGTAAGCGTTAGCCATTTGGCAAATTGCAACTTTTCGATAAATTCGAATCATTTGTCATTGACACAAATAGCTTTCAAATTGCACACACACACACACACACACACAGCTAAAGGAGAGGTGTGTGTGTGTGTGTGAGAGGGAGAGAGGTGTGATTGTTGCAACTGCAATTGTTGGCATTCTCAGCGGAAATTCCCAAATACAGCCAAAACACATAGTACAGAGATCAGAGACCAAACAGCTACTCTATATACTCTATGTTTAAGGGGCGGAATATTCGCTACGAAGTTGTGCTTGACTTAAGCAAGAGAATGGCTAAGCTAGCGTTGGATTATTGATGCATATTTCAGCTTGAAAGTTTTTGGAAATTGAGTTTCGATTAATAAAGCTTAAGAGCTAACAAAGATTGCAATTCTCTTTCAGGTCTTAAGATATGAAAGAATAATAATAAAGGATTAAATAGTAAAACATATTTAATATGAATTTAACTCGATTTGCCGAAAAAATCCTTGAGTTCAACACAATAAATATATTTTATAACTATGAAAAGCTAAAACATAAACCAAGCATAAAACAAAAAACATTTTTTTCGTGTTATTTTAGCAACACAAATTTCTTTGAATCCTTTAAAAACTTCACGAATAGTTTCTCTCTTTGAAGAAACTTTTCTATCGTGTCGAACTTATTTAATTAGTGTATTTTGAGTCGTTGCGAGGATACCTTTAACCAATTTTATGTGTTGTTATTTTTTCAGTTTGTTGTTATCTTTCAGTTTGTTGTTGTAGTCAACGCCGCTGGTGGCATGCCGCATGTTGCCGTCGTCGTCGTTGTTATATTGTTGTTGTTGTTGCTGTTGGTGATTTCAAGCTGCGTCTCTCAGCGGCAGCAACAATCGCTTTAACAATGTGTTGCCATCTCTGTTGCTCGCGCTCACAATGACCCAGTTTCCAAGCGGAATGTAAACAAATTTGACCTGAAAAAAAAACGTTGCTGCTGTTGTTGTTGTTGTTATTTTGTAAACAAAACGCAAACGGGCGACTGCGACGCCAACAGAAGCAGCGGCGGCTCAATGTTGTGGCAGAGTGCTGTGTGTGTGTGTAAATTGCGTTTTCATTTTGGCCTTTAACGTCAGCGCCAACAACAACAACAACAACACTTTTTTTTGCGCTAACAAAGTCATTTTTGGCCAATATGAAATAGTTGTGGTTGAAAATGAGGGATGTAGATAATGAGTGGAGGGGGGGAGTGATTGGTGTTTCGTTGCATGAGCAATTCGCCAAGCAGCAGCTGCCACAGCCACAACAACAACAACAAAAGACAGATACAAATAATCATTGCGCAGCATTAAATAAAGAAAAGGAAACCAAAAAAAAAACATCACAAAAAAAGATTGCAATGAATAAATATGAATATGAATAATGCGGGGGGAAGAATGAGATAAAGAGAGAGTCAAAAGCAAAATGCCCAAAATAATAACAACAATGGATTAGTAATAAACAATGCTTCATTATATTTTTGTTAAGTTCAGTTTGTTGTTGTTGTTGTTGCCAAAGGCGCCGCAACCAAAACCAAAAATCTTGCAAGTTTAGGACACCTTTCGAATTGGCCTCAGGATTGTTAATGTGCTTGCCACGCCCTGCCTGCCCCTGCCCCTGCCTCCTGCAGCTCTGCTCCTCGCCATATCAAGCGCTTCGTTTGTTCAATCAAAAAGATGAAATTGAAAGGTTTTCAACTTGTCCAATTTGCAAGTTGAAAGTTTTGAAGTTTGAAGTAGCGAAAGGTTGCCTCCAAAATATGTGGAGCTGTGCCCGTATTCAATGTTGGAGTTAGCTTGAAGAATTTTATATGTATTAGTTGGATTCAAGTTAGTAAATTTAATTGATGATTGATTTTAAAGATTTAGCAGATTTTTTAGTGATTGACAAATGAAAATTAAGCTTTATTACAATTACAACATCAAGATAAAGAAAATAATTAAATTATATAATATTTTTTTCAAGGTCCTATGAGCTAATAGAAAAATAAAAAATTAAAAAAATTGCCAAATGAAGTTTATAATAATCACAAAATTAAGTTAAGTCCAACAACAATGTGAATAGCATTTTTTGAGTGCAAAAAGCTAAAAACCGTTTTAAAAAAAAACAAATTTCCTTTACATTTTATTTAAAAGCTACATTTTTTGTTGCTTAACTTTCACAGTTATTGTTTTTTCATTGTTGTTGTTGTTTAATGTTATTTTTTTTTGTTAAGCTGCGTTTCTCTGCGTTCTTCTGCTTCGTCGTTGGTTTTTCCCATAATTCCTCATTTCGTGATTGCAAAAAATTTTCACCCATGTCTCTCGTTATTATAATGCTCTGTTGTTGTTATTTTTTCTATTTATTTTTCTTCGTCTATTTTTTGTTTGCATAAAAAAAGAAATTTCAAAAGCGTTTCATTAATTTTTGTATCTGTCTTTCATTCGTTTCGATTTTTTTTTTTTTTTTTTTGCTACTTTTGCTATTTCATTATTTTGTTGTTATTGATGTTGCTTTCGTTGCCTTGTTTGTTTTGTTGTTACTCAGCTGTTTTGTTGTCCCCCTTCCTTCTCTATCGCTATCTATCTCTCTCTCTTTCGCTCTTTCGCTGTGTATGTGTCTTTTCATTGTGCGGTCGGTTGGCAAATTTTTGCGAATGGCTCACGTAATAAATTCCATAAATTGCGTTTTACTTTGACACACATAACTACTCTCAGTCTCTTTATGTTGTTGTTGTTGTTGTTGCTGTCAGTTGTTGCTGTTATTTTTGTTTTTGTGGCATGTAGTTCACAGTTAGTTGACGCTCGCTAGCTGTTGTTATTATTGCTGTTTTCACTTGAGTTTCATGTTCAGCTGTTTTTTGTTTTTTTTTTCTTCATTTGTATATGTGTTTGTATGTATGTATGTATGTGTTTGTGTGCATGTACTTTTTTGCAGTCTCTGTTTTTATCTGCACATTTGTTGTTATTGCTGATTTTTGTCCGCTTTCGCCGCACATTGCGTAGAGCAGCAACAATAACAAACAATAACAAGGGCAATGACAACAATAACAACAGCTGCCTGCCAAATTGCAAGCCAATTGACAGCAACATGTATCGTGACAGTCAACCAAATGTCATCATCAACATCATCACGATCATTGTCATCATTAGCATTATTATCTTTAAAACATCATTATTGGCTACGTGGGCGGTCAGAAGGTCAAATATGGCAATTGTTTTTTCTGCGCCGTTGTCTGGTTGACTCATTTGGAACATTTGCCAAAATAGAAAAGTCGAAAAAACGTTCGCCCAAAAAAAAAAGAAAAAGGAAAATCATTGAAAATGTTTTTGTTTTGGGTATCACGTGGCGTATGAGTAATTTTCGTTGCTCAGCTATGCAAGTGGGTGGCGCAACCCAAAAACCCGTTAAGAGCACTTGAAGAGCAGACCGAGCAAACCGTTTACAGGGGCAACACGTGGAAAATGTGGCAAGAGGCGCGAGCATTGTAGACCAAAGCTCACTGAAATGCGCTAAAAATACACAAAGTGGCAAAAAATGTTGACAGGCCATGGCACCAAAAAAAATGAAGAAAAAAGACAAAAAAAACAACAACAACAACTCGAACACAATCGTGTCTGGCAGCGAGTATTGTTGTTGTGGTTGCTGCTGTTAGCGTTGCTGTTGTGTACACAATATTTGCAACAATGTTGCAGACACCGATGCAATGGAAATGGATGAATTGCATTAATAATGCGCCCCAGACGAGAGACGACTGGTCGAGGCCGTGAGCAAAGCGAACGAGGCACAGACAACAGCAACAACAATGACGATTGCAACAACAACAACAAGTGCAAGAAACGGCGTATGCATGCAGAAAGTGAAAGAAGATCAAGTGAGCAAGAGAGACAGAGAGTGAGAAAGAGCGCGCAGATATTGAAAATGAGAGCGTGAGTTGGCAACATTTGCAGTTGCAGTTGCACTCTGCTGTTGTTGTTGTTATTGTTGACTATGCAAAAACAACAAAATATATTTCACTTTTCAAGTGCGCGCCCAACAATATAATAAATATGTAAACAAAAAAGAGCTCAGACTAAGTTGAGCTTGAAAAAAGATTCGCAGACAGGGCGGCACAGATAAGAAAGCATTGGCTCAATGCAACCAATGGAAGGGGCAGCAAGGGAAATAAACAGTTGTCCAGCACTGTGAAAAAGATTTACATAAATGCAAATAAAGCTGATAAGTTGCAACGAATCGAAAAACAAATCTATTCTTTAACACTGATGAACAGTGTTGCTCAATGGCTGTAAAGCATCGGAGTAAAATTGTAAATCCCCCTTAAGCTTTAAGCATGATTGACGTTGACACACACACACACACGCACACACATCTGAACAGCTTTCACATATTTCTCAAGCTAAGCGTTTTATTGAAAAATTCTTTTGGACACATGTTAATTAATATAAAACTGTAGTTTCTTTAAAGCTTAATTGAATAAATTAATAGTTTATTCGGTTTATTCGTTTAACTTCAACAAGCAAAGACAAGCACACAAAAGGGAACACAAAAATACTTCGTCACAGAGAGAGAGAGAGAGAGAGAAAAGCGGACAGGAGATTGAGGGCATTACAATAGTCCTTGCCTGACTGTAATTTCTTAGTTAATGGCTCAACGATTATTCGGCTACTTTCTGTTTGCAATTTGCGGCTGCTGAACGGCATGTTGCCCCCCTTCAGAGGGGTGGTGGAGGTGGGTTGATGTGCCTGCCAACTGTTGCAAATAGACAGGCAACACATATACACACATATGTGGCATGTTTTGTATGCGCATAAGTGTGAGCGAGTGAGAGGCTCGTTAAGAGCATCATTAAGTCTTTCGTTTCGACTCGTCTCGTGTCGTCATTACAATATGTTGTTGGTGGTGTTGCTGATGATGATGGTGGTGGTGGTGGTGGTGGTGATGATGGTGGCACAGGAAACGGGGAAGGCGCAGACTTAAAATAAATAAAAACTTCAACTTCAAGTTAAGCGTTTAAGTTGTTTGTTCCTCCGCCTCTTGAGCATTTCCCAACTGCAACAATGTTGCAGCCGACATAATGAACGCAGACGACGACTTGACTGACAGGGAGATAAAGAGAGAGAGAGAGAGAGAAACACCAAAACGAAGTGCAATCCGCTTGATGAAGCACACAATATCTTCTAGTTATCTGCTGTATGCATGCCAAGCGACTGTTAATAGATCAGTTCAAACAGTGTGAACTTACGGACACAAACATGGGACAGACGAAAAAGACAGGCAGGCGGACAAAATTCCAGAATGTCAGACAACAATTGTTGGAGCCGCTAGTTCAAAGGCTTTGCCAATACGATTTCTGATCTTCTGGATTCGGTTTTCTTACATAAATCTTAACAACGAAATTTGGAGTAGAATATATATATATATATATGTACAATAACTTTGCAGTAATAAAGAGTTCGAATACGAAACTAAATGAAATTTATGGGAACTTGTCTTCAACTATGCTCTCCTCGTTGTGCCTTCATAATTATCATAAATAAGATTTTGAAAACCTTTCAGGTGCATTTAATTTGTCTGCCAACTCTCTTTCTCCTGTCACATAAAGCATTCAAACTTTTACTCGAGTATTTGTTGCTGTTTTCTTTTTTCGGTCATTTTGTTTATGAATTGTGGAGCAGTTGTTTTTGTTTTTGTTTTGTTTTGCTTATCGATAAACTGGTCGGTCGGACCACACACACAGACAGCTAGTTGGAGTTGCACTTCAGTAGATATACGACCACAAGCCTTCTGACACGCCTTCCATTCACTGCACACGATTCGGCCACAAACTAACAAAAACCAAAACCAAAAAAGCTACAAACCAAGGAAAACAATTCATAATTTGTGCAGCAGTTTTTTTTTTTTTTGTATTTTGCTTTTCTTCCACCATTGTTGACTGAGCTTGAAGATGGGAATATCCAGGAACACGAATGTGTACTGGACGGTTGGTTATTTGTGCCTCTCTGGCTAGCCCACAAGACAATTATGCAGCAACAATGTTGCAAAGTGCACCAACAGCAAACAGCAACAGTTGCTGCCGTCCGGAGTTTTTGCCTGGTTATGCGAACGATTTTTGCATGCGCAATGCAAAATTTAGTCAGCTGTAAAGTGTTCATGCCCAAAGAAAGACACAGAGAGAGCGGGAGAGAGAAAGAGATAGGTAAGGGTAAAGGGGTAGGATGGTGCAGGAATGAGGGGAAGCGCACTGCCAGACCGGAAGGCATGCAGACACGGCACGCCATAGTCAAACAGAATTTATTTATTTTAATCTACCCAAAAGAGAGAATATCAAACAAAAAATGTTAATTAAAATGTCACAAAATAATGCGCACCACAAAAATTCCTCTGCCCCGCCCCATTCCCCTATCGAACCATCCCGCGTCACGCCCATTCACACGCTCTGAGCGATAATCAAAAACCAATATCCAAAGCTGAACATCTCGCCATCTTTCCATCTGATATTCATGAGGCTCGCTTCAAGTCTCCAGCACGTCCTGTGACCCCAGCAATAGAAAAAAAATTTAAATAAATACGCAAGTTGTTCAAACTGACGCTTAGTATACTCTATAAGGAGTATATAGTTCGTGATGAAGTGTGCAACGCTTTGGTTCCATCCAGCAAAGAGCATTCATTCGTTATAGTCTTGTCATTTCTTTTTTTCCTGCAGCATATTCAGAGTCCATTAATGCGTCCAGGGGAACAAGACTCGTGTCATAATCACCTTGTTTGCTGGGCGGAACACCAATAATGACAGTCAACAGAAAAGCTGAGAGGGGACTGTCGGAAACGGAGTCGTTAGGTCGGATAATCATTGCTGGCGGCATCATCTCCGAATCTCCCCAGGAGCACACAGCCATCAAATAAACGTAATTCAATGCACAATATGACAACATTTTCATTTTGACTTTTCAAATCCTCCCCCAAACCATAAATGGAATTTGACAGCTGTCCGGACTTTGGCAGGGAGTGAGAACGAACGAAGGGAGGGATGGAGGTACTCTTTGCCCTGCCATTTGCATATGGCCAATTGGGCAATGTGGACAATAAGTTTTGGGGCAGCAGCGCTGAAGTCAGCTGAAAAAGGGATCCAATGATTACGCATTATGCTTATGGGCCAATCTCATTACATTCGTAGCTCTTGTCCAAATTAAGTGTAAGTAATTTGTTTAGTCATAAGAATTTCTCATACAACTTGTTAAGCATATACGCCTATTAATCCGTTTATGCTGATTCTAAACCCTAATAAACTGTTTAAGTATGTGAAACTAGAAGATATGAAGGTTTGCCCAGAACCTCTATAAAACTTGTTTAGTGTTTTTTGATTATAGATAAAGTGGGTTTGGTTAGCAGAATGTTCTAGTTTTTGGCTTTGGTTGGTCTCTTGCAAACAAATTAAACACATTTGATATTCTTGTGTTGGTGTTGGAATAAAACTTTATTTCTTATTGTTGTTTAAACGTTACAAATATGGCAAAAGTTGTCATCAATACAGGATGAACTTGAATGATTAGAATCAATAACTATAACTAACATTCATTTAAGTGTGCTTAAGGACATTTTCAATTAAAACTTATGCACTAACTTAGTCGTGTCACATATGTGTGTGTCTGTGGGTTTGTGTGTGTGTGTGATTAAAGTGTGCTTAGGAATGTTTCTAAATAGTATATATATAATTAAGGTAGTAGAAGTATGTAAGGATTTTACATGGTGAGTTAGTTGAAATGAATTCGTTTCTCGAGACTTTTGCACCAAATGCAGTCGATTTATAACAAGTTGGCCACATCGCTGGCATAACACTTTCTCGCCTTCCCGCCTTCCCGCCTTCTCGCACTTTCTCACACGCACTCTCGCTCAGTCACAGTCACACACACTCACCCCGACAACTGAAAACGTTGCACATACGACCTGTATGCACGCTAGTTGCTTATCCACGCAATCGCACACCCAATCATCCATTAGCTACTCCCTCGACTCCCACTGTCTCCTTCTGGCTCGCTTTCTATTCGTGCTGCAACGATGCAGCCAAGTGTTATGTAACTACTTAAAGGACTTTATCATTTGCTTTTGCTTTTACTGGTTTGCATTGTTTGAGTTTGTGTGATTTTAATGGTGCTGTCGTCTCATCCTTCGCCATCCTAGCTTCTCAGTTTGTCGCCTCCTTAGAGCAAATAGCATTTTCGACGCCAACAGGAGCAGGTGCAGTGCATCTGTCGATAGTAGCGACACAGACACTTCAGATACTTGTATCCGGCACAGCAATGATGCGAGTGCGAATGCGAATGATAATGGCTGTGCGAATAACAGGATAGATCGTGCGAACACGAGTACGAGTAGCAGCCACAGTCGCACATCTTGACAGGATCCCTTTCACTCTTCTCCTTTCACTCAATCAATTAGTCAATTCGCTGATCCTGCGGTTCTTTGCTTGTGTGTGCAATCCTTGCGCCTTGCTTGCCTGCCTGCCTTGGCTGAACTGATTTCTGGCCAACGCTTCGGCTTTCAACTTGGCTTAGGTTAGTGGCGAGGCTGTTGTCCTCGAAAGCGGCGCCTTCGCTAGTTGCCACGTGCAACCAACCAGCTGTGATGTTTGATCGATGCAAGTGTTGTTTTGCGTATTTGGGTGGCCAACATTCGTACCACGCCCCAAATATCCAAAACGAAAGTCTTGTGTTGTTGTTATTATAGAAATCATGTCAATTGATTTTCAGAAACGGGCCCCCCCCCCACTGTGTTATATATATCT
Organism: Scaptomyza reducta; assembly: GCA_035044485.1. Classification (NCBI taxonomy): domain Eukaryota; kingdom Metazoa; phylum Arthropoda; class Insecta; order Diptera; family Drosophilidae; genus Scaptomyza; species Scaptomyza reducta. The sequence continues at coordinate 165,216 of JAWNNV010000548.1, forward strand.
CATACCTGGCACGACGACGGCACTCGAGAATTGTTGTGTGTATGATTAATTCACCATGTTGTCTTGCTGATTTTATGACCGACAAAAAAACAACCAAATATTGTTTATTTATGTGTATTTTTGTATATTTGCTGCCCAAAAATAGACGCCAAAACATTTGGCTAGGCAAATGCAAATTCATGCCTGACCCACATTTGAATCTATTAGTCACACAGCTGCCGCCAAAAACGGATGAACATAAGTATCTGTGTGCGAGTGAGCATGTGTGTGTGTGTGTGTGTGTGTGTGTGTACAAAGTATCTTACTGATACAAATGCAGCTGGCATCGTGATGCAATCGATTGGCAGAAAAACGACACACAGATAATCGATGACACATCCAATGACGCCAGATGCAAGTTCCAAGCCTCATTGACTGACGTCATTTTCGCAGGTAACACACGCTGCGTATACGTCATTTCATTGATAGCACAACAAAAACAATAACAAATACAGCTGAGCTGACATTAGCCTCCTTCCCTTTATCGCATCAATTTGCTTATTGCATTTGACGAATGAGATCAGTTCAAAAATAGTTCTTTCGCTTTGCGAGTGAGATCATGATCTTGTGGCTAAACAGATGTTGTATTTTGCTTATGAAACTGCTAATTGCTAAATGTTTGAATATATGCAGCAAAAACTGTTTCCTGGTTCGCTCAATGATCTTTCTTTGAGTTTGATTTGTGGCAAACTTTATCTTTACTTCACAAACGAAATCGAGAGTTTTTTGAATGGTTCGCTGCATCGCAGCTGCTAATTGAAAATATAATTTGTTCGCTAAATGCGCTAACACATGTTCAAGATCAATTAGGGTCTATGCTTGAAGTTGAAACTAAGCTCAATGATCTAGCATTGCATGAACTTCAACATTATGTTTGAAAGGGGAAAACGTTCGATTGTTGTCAGTGTATTGTAACATTTTAATCTTCACTATAAATTCCCACACTTTCTTTCTCAAGCTTTCGTAACGTTAATGAATTTAAACTTTTTTAAACTTTAAAATTAATTTAAAGTGCAGTGTTAAAAACTCTCACACCCAATTATTAACAGCAGGTGTTTGTTTTGAAAAGTCTGCGAAAGATCAACGATCATTTACAATTACAAATTTTGTGCGGTTATCTTTTAATAGGGTTGTGCCCCCTTTTTAATGAGTTTATATTGGGCTAATTTGCTGGACAGTTGCAGTTGCAGTTGCAGTTGCTCCAAACATCAGTTGCAGTTGTTGCAGCTGCGTGTTTCTTATCGGCTGTTGTTTTCTTGACTCAGTCAGTATGTGTGCTGGCCTTATAGCCGTGTTGTAAGCTCATTAAAGACACCGCTGGCTTGATTCGAGGGCACGTTAAACGTTGCTTTAAAGGTTGAGTCTTGTCAGTCAGGGGCACCGAACAGATAGGATGAGTATGAGTATAAGTATGAGTATGAGTGTATGAGGTCACAACCGTGCGTTGCTTCAAGTGTCCTTGTGCGCTTGCAAGTCTTTCGACACGTATTCGCATTGGCAAAAACTTTGAAATGAAGAGCAACACTGTCGAGTTTGAGTTTGAGGTTTGAGTTAGCCAGGTGAAAAGTGGAAGTGGAAGGGTCGCAAAATGTGTGTGCGCGTGTGTGTGTGGAGTGCAAGTGCATGGCTTTCAACCGTTTAGTTCAAGTTGTTGTTCAAGTAACACTTGAAGGACACAAAAACGGGGCGACCAAAAACTCAAACTCAAGCTCGACAAACTAGAGAAAATTGGGAGCTAGCTGGCAAAGTTAACCGCTGGACCGGGAACAGGACGGAAATGCCGGCTGTCAGTATGTGGCAAATAATGGTGTTGCGTGTCGTATTTGGCCACCACACACACACACTTAAATGATAACCCAAGCAGCTAAAATTTGTTACAAGAGCAACAATAACGACAGCTGACTCTTGCCACAGTTGCAACAAAAGTTCCTTCGATTTCGATTACTCCTAGACTTTAGCTGGTGGCAAGTGTTGTTGTTGTTGTTGTTGTTGCAACAACGTTGTGAAAAGCGTAACTGACACTTGAATTTAATTTGTTTTCACAGAAAGAAAGCAAGCGAGAAGAAGAAGAAGCAGAAGCAGAAGCAGAGGTAGACATAAAGTCAACGCGACACTTTCGTGTTTTGGGTAGCCAAGAAATCAGCGCATGAAAAAAGCCACCAAAAAGCAGCAAATGCATTTCGCAATAAAATAAATTAAAACGAAAGCAAAGCAAATTTTTGGCCAAAAGCTCAACGGGGCGTGCAATGGGAACAACTGGGAACTACAACAAAACACAACACAACAGGCAAAAGGAGGGGATTGCTGGCAAAGAGGAGTACACTTCGTTGTGTGTGTGTGTGTATGTGTGTGTGTGTGCCTCAGAGCCAAAGTGAAAATACTAAACCAAAACAGTTTGTGACGCGCTCCGCTCTTTACAGTTTGTGTTGTGAATGTGAACGTTGACGCCCTCTGGCGGCCAGAGTTGTCGACATACATCCAAGTACAGTTGGATCTGTGTTCCGATAATCTACATAAAATATTTGTAGTCTGGTTTTTGCAAGTTGCTTTAGGGATTTAGCTTAAGGGTTGCAGTTTTTGTTTGATTGACATGTTAAAGATTCTTGTTTCGATTAATTTCCCCTTTAAAGATTATGCGAAAATATACTTGAATTAATCGTAAACAATATTCACAGTTGTTTTTCCACTGTCCTTCGAGAATGTTGGCTATTTTGCGCGAATGGAAAAGTCACCGCAAATATTGCAACAATTGTTAAAGCTGTTGTTGTAACTACATAAATAAATACATGCATGCATATACACGTACACATTATGTGCATGTGTGTGTATGTAACAAGGTTGCAATTACTGTTGCCCGGCTTTGGCATTGGCTTGTGGCTGCGCACCACTAAATACTTCAGGCCGTCAACATCGCTGCCAAACGGAGTCAGGAGCCAAAAAATAGGGGGAAAAATCGCAACGTTATATAGCATCTCAACCATCTCGACTCATCTGAACGCATCAAATCTCCTTTTAGTTCATGTCCGTGTCCATCCAATGTTCAGATTCCGATTCTGGATTGTGTTCGTGCCAAAGTGATTGCCCACAAGTGAGTTTTGGGAGTTTAGCTTCCTGATGGTCGGACATGTTGGTTTTTCCTTTCTTTTTCAGAGCCCCCAGACCATTTATTGTTAAGCTTTGTTTTTATCTGCCTTTATTCCAAACTAGCTGCTATGCTGCGGAGAAGACGGGGGTTAGGGAAGTTGGCAACAACCAAAGCCGCAGCCAAACAAACACATTTCAATCAAAACGCTTGACGGCTCGACGTGCAATACCAGCAAGTGCAACAGCAACAGCAACAACAAACAGCAACTGAAGCCACGTGGGTGGCAAAAGTCCAAGTTGGAGCTTGGTGGGGCTCGCTAGAGGCAATGGTACTGTGGTGGAACACTATTGAAAATGGAAACAAGGCAACAAGGAATATGTATTCTATAGTTTATTGAACAGTTATCGGTTTAATAGCATAACTATAAGTTTCTATATACTTTTGGAGTTATTAAGATGGATCTTGTGTCATATAAACTCCACATCTTTGTTTTATTTTTGTAATTTTCGAAACATTAAGTTTTTCATTGCATTAGAAGCAATGTGCATTGACAGCATACAACTGTTGCTGTTGGTGCTGCTGTTGCTGTTGCTGTTGCTGCTGATGCCGTTGTTTCTGTAGTTGCTTTTGTTATTGTTGGTTTAGCTTGTTGTTGGCCATGGCCAATGCCACAACTACCGCAAAATGGCACTTGCCTAGTTTTTGACACAAGTTGACGCGCGTGCAGCAAGGACAACTGTGTGCAACTGTGACTGGCAATGGCGATGGCAACTGAATCTGAAACCTGACATTGTCGGTGCCGGGCACATGCCGCATGTGCCGCACATGCCACATGCCAGTTGAACATTTTCGTGTGCACAGCCAGCTAGTTGAGGAGTTAAAGCATCAGATTCAGATTCAGATACAGCTGCTGCTGCAGATTCTGCTGCCTGTCGCTTTCGGCTTGTCCACGCGCCATCGCCCCACTGATTTTGGCCAAACAAAATGAAGACATGGCAAATAGCAAATGCCAAATACCAAATGGCATAGCGAACAATCCCCCCCCTTCAGAAGAGATTGAATAACGGCCACGACTAACGGCAACTTTGTGCTCAATGGCACTCAGAGCAGAAAGCGGAGAGCTTGGAGAATGTGATGCAAGCAAAAGATGATGCTCTAAAAAGGACTGACATCTGAAGTTGACTGGAAGCAGTTGAAACTATTTGAAACAATCATGCGCTCAAGTGCTAACACCCAAGCAAAGAAAGGAGTAAGCGCACGAACGGAGTGAAGGGAGAGACAGAGAGAGAGAGAGAGAGGACTCTGGCATCGGGTTCTATTTGTTTGCCAAAACGAACAACTTGTTAGTTGAAACCTTTTGATTAGCAGCAGTCGGAGCTCGGAGCTCTTGATTGAGAAAAAGCCAAATACGATTAAGTTCGACTCGTCTTTCTCATTGAAGCTTCGGTGCTATAATTTAACCGTACGTTGTCAGGTTAGCACTTGAAAGAACCGAAAATTCTCGAGGGGCTTCTACATCTATTTTAAAGTATTTATTTTAGAGTCTCTCTTTCTCTCTCTTGAGTCACGCCATGTCAACAGCTCTTAGGGATTTTTGTAGCAACAACATTATTAAGTCAAGGCAACAAAACGAAACGTTTTCAGTATGCAATCAAGGCAGTGTATTAATGTGACTTGCTTTTAATTTTGACTTTTTTTTTTCCTTCTGGTCTTCTCTGGTCTTATTAAAATTAAATAAAAATATTTGGCATAACTCGACAGCTCGTGCTCCCTCGCTCTCTCCCATTCGCAACTGTCTCCTTTGGAGCTCCACTTTGCATTTGCAGTTTCGTTGTTCCGTGCTGCATTCCCTGCTGCATGTGGCACGCAAGAAGTCATTAAAAAGCACTAAAGCAATGTGTGAAGGGAGCTCCAACCGCTCGAGCTCTTGAGGCGCGCGTAAAAAGCGAGGCAGTTGCATGTTTTTTTTTTTAGTTCCAGTCACTCACTGAGTGATGCAGCAAACCATAAAGAACACACAAAAAACATAAAACAACAACACCAACAGCAGCAGCAACAGCAACAACAAGTCAATGACAACAATTGGAGTTGAAGTTGAATGGAAAACAAAAACATGCAAGTAAACAAACTGAAAAATTCTCTCTCTGTGGTGATCCCAATCCCAAAGATCGAACATAAACAACCTGCCAAGCCTCTGAGGCAGAAGCTCATCTTTGTTTACTCTCTGCCTCTCTCTTTCTCTTTCTCTTTCTGTCTCTCTCTCTTTATAAACTGACAGTTCGATTACAGTGCGGCATTTTCTGAGACCGAGACTGTTCCATCTTCAACTTCGTTTACGACTTTAAACTTCGAATGCATTCCTTCATATTTTGCAACGTTTAAAAATGCACTGAGCGGGGGTTCAACGTTTTTATTGTTGCTGTTGTTGCTAGCCTCTGATGATTCTTGGAAATGCGTTTTAGTACCGCAAGTTGTAAGCCTATTGCGTTATTGCTATATGGTATACAACAAGTCGTCTGCGGTATTTGGGTTGGCATTGCGCGTGCGCAAATTTGTGAACTCAGAAAATGGCATTGGACAATGGAGCTGGGCTGAGTTGCGACTGACGGCTCAGACAGAGACTGGGACGGAAACGTGTGGCCGCAGGCAGGAACCAAATGTGGTAATGTCAAGATGATGGTTTGGATGATATATTTATGGCTCAAGCTTCGAGTGTGTGGTGAGTGAAGCCAGGCTCGAGGTATAACGTGGGAATCGCTGTTCCTTTGGGTGGTCACTAGATACTAAAATACACTTTATGAGTCTGGCTGATTTGCATTAGACATACGGAATGTTGAGGTGGGTCCGTTTGCATGGAATAATATAAGAGAGAGGGAGAAAGTGAGAGAGCGCAGTAAAACATTTAAAGAAAATGGATCGTGGAGAAAAGATAGGAAGAGCTAAGAAGTAAGTACGTAAGTAAGTAGTTAAGTAAGCTAGAACGTGAGTAAGTAAGCAAAAATGTAAGTAGTTACTCAAGTTTTGATCAAGTCAGTGAGCTATATCTTTAATATTCCATATTTATAGAAGGAAAATTTATTTTCCTTATAAATAAAAGCTATGACCGTTGATCTCTTATCAATTTTGTTTATTACAATAATAAATATTCTCATAAAACTAATCACAATCATGATGATGATTATCACTTGATTGACTGACTTAAGTCAGGTGCTGTTAATTGAAAAATATTACTGAAATGAGTGACAAACAGCTGTCAAGTGGGTTAATCTGATGTGCTTATGCCATACTTTGTAGCATTGCATTCCACACATACACACACACAAACACACACCTAACTAATAATTAAATCGATAATCAGACAACGCAATGACTTCGGCATTACCTTTAAGAAGACTACACCTATATCTCCCTCTTTAGTTGATTTGTACGGGGATTATCACTGGTCAGTCTCGTGCTTCCATTTCATTGTTATTGCTATTATTGTTGTCTGACGATTGTTGTTGCGCTTCACAGTCAGGCGTCTGGCGTCCGCTTATTGACCCCCAGAGTCACTGTATAAGGCACTTGTTGAAATTGTTGTTGTTTGTGTCTCTTTTTCTGTGCCAGTCAGTCAGTCAATGCGTTCCCTTGGAGTTTGTTTACAAATCGTAATGGAAACTTTTGTAAATCTTTCCATTGCAACGAACAAAAATATTCCAGAAACGTTTTCATTCATGCGAAATGAATAGCACATAAGTACAAATACAGCTACAGATACATATTTTTAACATACTTTACGTACAGATGTACAAATATAAAATGCATTGTTGCAAGTTGCCCAAATGAACGAGAAGGCCATGGCCTAAGTAAATTAATACACTTGAAGGAAAAACTACACACACGAAAAATCAAAATGTGAATGAATAAAGAAACGTGCCAAGTGGGTAAATTTCCATTAGATGTTGGCATTATTGTTCCCGTTGTTGCTGTCACTCTTGTTGTTGCTGTTTGCTGGGCTCATTAGTACGCCGGCTTTCAAATGAGTACATATCAACTGGAATTTAAAGCCGCAAATACTAAGCAATAACAATTGACGTCATGGCGAGTGAGAGATGGGCGAGGGGAGTGATAAGGGGTTAGGCGCATGCTCTCGTTAAATGTCCAAAATATGCGTCTGGCTATTGTATCTGATGGATGCATGCATTGACATTCGCCTCGACTGTTAAGCAACTTTCATATAAATCATAATGAGCGGCTAACAAATTTTGTTTGGGAAGATGACACCTTTTCAATACTCTACAAAGCTCGCAAGTAACTGAAAAAGTTACGAAATTAAAGAATCAATTTATTTAAAATACTTTAAAGTAATTTTTTAATAAATTCTCATTCACTAAAAATGTTTGGCAAAACATTTTCCTACACAAATATCTCAAAAATGTGTTTTTTTTACCTCTTCGCAAGATACTTTATCTTACAATTGGTAAGAGTATATTTTTTGTTAAAAACAACAGGCAACAACTAAATTTATTGTTCGTATACGATTTTGCGGATTCGCGAATTCATTCACCTTTTAATCAGGCAACTGGTTTGCAGTTGTTGTTGTTGTTGTTTTGGGTTGTCCAAAAATGAATTTCCCTTTTTGTATGCGCCACGAAGTTCGTGATATTTTTTTTCCTTGCTGGCGACCAGAGAGCTGGAGACCCGACGATAAGTGGCCAGCAACGTGAGATAAATACACAAAAATATTTAGATACGATTAACCAGCAAACAACAATAACGAGCACCAACAAAACACAAAAAACAACAACTGTAAGTTAAAAGGAGCTATATACAAATACGATGACTAATCAAAAATTGAGTCGCAAGTCATGTCAAGCACTGAGATCTCTCCCATAAAGTCAAAGACCCCCAAAAAACCCAATCGATGAATCGATGGTACATCCCACAGATACTCAGCGATACTCAGATACATTGAATGCAGTGCAAATATACATTTTGCAGGGTACTACATAAATTTCGAGATACTACCGAATCAAAAAAAAAAAAAAAAATCGCTAAAAAATTATTGAACACGTAATGGAAATTACAAATCGGCGCTGTTATTGTTATTGTTGTTACTGTTTTCTGGTGAGCTTATTGTTGTTTTCGCACGAGCATTTCATGAATGAAGCAGCAATTGTTGTTGTTGTTGTTGTTGATGCGTTTCTTGTTACACAGTGTCGATAATATTGAACACCATTGTGATCGACGTCGTCGTCGTCTGTTTGCACTTCACACCACACCAAACTGGCAGTTAAAAAGATTCGTCCATTCGTCGCACTGTCGAGCGTTGTTGTGTTGCGTGGGTATCCACGTTTGTTTTGTGCCATTGTTGTTGTGTGTGTGTGTGTGTGGATTGTGTACGTGTTTTGAATGAACATTTTGGCTCGATGTGTGTTTTATTTTGGCTAAATTATCTCTGACTAAAAATCTACAAAATTCATGAATGAGCAAGTGGGAGCAACAGCAGCAGCGTCAAAACCAAATGGCCAAAAGCCAAATTGTCATTGCAAACAATAAAAACCGAATGGAAGATTGGGAAGATTGGATATTTGATCTGTGCTGACTTTGCATACTATTTGCAATATTTAATCTTTGTTTTTAATTATTGTATTTAAATTAGTATGCGGCAGTTGCTGTGGAAACTATTAAACACTGCATCGAATATTCGAGAAGTTGACAGATAAAATAATTTAATAAAAAAAATTGTTTGTAAAAATAAGTTCAATTAAGTTTATGTGATGAGACACTCTGATTTGGTTTCCAGAAAACGTAAAGTTCAAGTTTTTCCATATTTTTTTTTCGCTTTTTCCCATCAAGTTTTAATAATTTTGTCACTTTTGTCGTTTAATAATTTAATTCGTAATCGAAAGTCAATTTCAATCGGTCAACATAAGTTACTTGATTTTGTTTTAGCATTTCCGTATATCACTTTTGAAGTTTTCTAACATATTTAAAGCTTCTTTTAGTTTTCGCTAGTCAGTTTGTTGAGTGTTTTCAACTTTTACGATACATTTGTGCCAGTTCGCCTTGTTGTGCAAGTATGTGACTTTCCAAAGTGGCAAGTTCTTTACTACTGTTTCACTCTTGTCCATTAGCCACCTAGTTGGCAACCTGATGCTAGCCAAGTTAAGACCCTCGAACATAGTTGTAATATATATATATATATCTATGTTGATCTTTTGGCAATTAAAAAGTACGTCCAACATGGGCCACTTAGTTTTCTCTAAAATGTCATATTTAATTTCGCATTTAGACGTCTTCATTGCCGCTCTAGCGTCAACTAGCTGGCTTGGCCAACTGTTTGCCTGGTGTTTGGTTCAGTGACTACCTGCAACACACATATCATTATGATAGCTTAACTTTGACTATAGTCTTCTTTATTTAATGTTTGTTTTTTTCAGCGATTTCCGGTTTGGTTTCATTGTAAAATGTTTGTACGTTTTGGAATTTTCGGTTCACACGTGCTCGGGTAATAAACTTCAAATGACCGAAACTGAAACTGGGGCTCAGTTTAGCAAAGCTTAAAGTAGACGGGGGGTACGTTGTTAGAGGCACATACACAGACCCTGGACAAAAGCAAAAGCTACAATGCAAAACCCAACATCGAAATCAAGTCAAGTACAGAAAGCCAACACTTTTTGCACTTCGTAAAAAGAAACAGAAGAAAGAACTGTTGATGATGGATAAATACGCTTAAGGTTGAAACTGAGAAAAACTTCTCAAAAAATGATTAGGTAACCAATAAGGTTCTATCAAATCTATATGATTATTTGATTAGATTATGTTTGAGACATCTGCCTAACTTGATTACAAGCTCCATGACCAAGCTAATGTTCCCCTTTGCTGAAGTTAATCCCTTGCTATAGCTGTTGCCCAGCTAAAGCAGCTCATTATCAAGTTTTAGCCCTTTTAATGTATCTTCTGTGTTTATCATTGTCGAATTTTAATTAAATTATGTTTAAGCCACGGCCAAGCCATGAAGACATTGTCGACATTGCCACACGTGTAAGCAGCAGCTACTGTTTTAAACAGTTTAAGCCACAAGTTCAATGTCTATCGGTGCTGGCATGCTCATTGGGCTGTGGCACTTAGGCGATTACTGAAGCATATTTTATTTGGAAACTGCCTTTGGTGCCAAGGTAACAAAAACAAAAACAAAAACATAAAAAAGATAAATACACAAATACACTTACACAATCCTTGCTGCTTTGCTCTAACTTTATTACATCCAGCCCAGAAATAGAATACATAAAATTAGCTTGAAATTGTTCATTAAAATTGCGCATACGCCCAGTATTTAAAAGGGGTAGGGTTAAGTTACATCTAATAAGCACTTTTAAAGTATTGAATTACATTTACATGGAAATTCTTAAGGGTGTGCGTGTGTTTGTATACACTATGACTGGTTGTTGTTGTTGCTGCTGTGTTTAATGCAAGAGCATGCGTTTTGGGAGCAACATTAAAATTTAATTTATTAATAACCCTTGTGTGACCCAATCCATTTGTAGAATATGTTTGCTGTTTTGCGTCGAGGGTGACGAAGGAACGGACTCTCTATTGGCCATTCGAATGGTAAAACGTAAGCGTTTTGTCGCCAACTGTCATTAAAGCAGTCTGTGGCTAATTCAGGATATACACACTTAAGTGCTCAAATGCTAATGCTAATGCTTAATGCAAATGTTTAATGCTACCATTCGGTTTATATCCTGTCAAAGCTTGCTCATACTGCAGCACTTGACGCAAACTTACCACATGGACAATTTCGTCGAAAGAATTTTGTGAACAACTTGATGAGATTTTAAATCGCATTATGTTAGTAAAATAAAAAAACTTTGTCAATTGCTTTCAAACATTCAAATATGAAATGCAATTGGTATAAAGTAGAGTCTTATATTTGCTATATATTTCGCTATCCTTGCCTCACTGTAAACTCTGCTCCGCCTTGTTAAAGTTAAAGTTTGTTTAACTCCGTTGCTAATAGACTTCACAAATGATTTGGTTTCTCTCTTTCTCTCTGGTTTTGTGTATCGTTTTGGTCTGACTGTTAGTTTTATGCAAATGCTCGAGAGGTGTTCAGCTTTGTAGTATAGTATATATATATATATATATATATATATATATATAAGGAAATGATGGTGTCAGCCATGTGTGAGCCACATGTGTTGATATCCTGCTTCCGCATGTTATAGCACCAAGCTCCCAACCTCCTTTGCTCCCTCGCTCCCACGTGCCATTTTCAGTTAGTGTTCTTGTGTTCTCAGCCTCGTTTGTGTTCAGGCTCATTTCCGTTCAATAGGGTTAAGTCAACAAGCTAATTTCACGTTAATTTTAAGTGCTCTCTCTTTGGGATACACGAAATTTTTTTGGTTTTCGTTTTTGTTTTGCTGTCGAAACGATTTTTTGTCCTGTCCAGGGATTAGCTCTTTGCTGGCCATAATCAAAATGCCTTCACGGTTGCTGTATCCTCCACTCGCAGGACGACGAACAGCAGGACAAAACGCTTTCAGTGCTCAGTCGGAAGTAAAATTTTATGCACAAGTTGTTGGGTAGCGCGTAAAATTTGATAGGCTACTAAAATTTCTATAAAAGTGTTTGCATACAATTTTTACCCCTCAGAATTTTCATTCACTTATATATATACATATATATATTGTATATATATATATATATATATATATATGTATTTTTTCCTGTGGTATTAAAACTTTATATGCATTATAAAAATGGATTTTATGTCAGGCTCCAAGCTGCCATTAGCTTTCAGTTTTCCTTCCCTTAGTTGAGACGCTTTTCTTGTTGCTGTTGAAAACAAATAAAGCCAACATCAAATTTTGATAGTCAATTGCGTGCAAAAGAAGTTCGAATGTCGCCTCGATTCCCATTGTTTCCAAAGAGCTGCGACAAAAAAGAAAACTTACCCATAAAGTTCAAAATGTTTCAAACGCCGTGTAATGCATGGCATATCATCGTAAAAAAAATACTTCCCCCCCGCATTTCTTTGCCTCTTTGCTTTTGTCAAGTAACCACACACACACAAAGAAAAAAGAAGCGAAATGAATATTTTTTCTCTGAAAGTGGCTCCAAATTACAATGTGAAGCGAAACAGCTCGTTTCTAAGCTCTCAGTTTCGAGGGTTGAGTTGTAAAACGGAACGTTTTAACGTTTTGTTTCGTTTTTTTTTCTTCTTTTTTTTTTTGTCATATTTGTTTGATACGCATCATTTGGTGTCATTCCCAGGGTTGAACAATGGAAAAGTAAGCCAACAATTTGTAATTGCAGAAACTACTTTGAATATAGTCAAGTAAGTTGAGCTAAGTGGTGGGTTATAGAGACAAGTAAGCATTAGAAATATACTTTGTGAAAAAAATCATCATTTTTAAGGGAAACTTGTTTTCTTTTTTGCATGAATTTTAAGTAATAGGCTTATATTTTGTTGTCCAGAAACTTTTGCATGATTTTCTTTGCGGACTTAATTTCTGAAATTTTTTTTTTCAACAAAATAATTTCATTTTTCTTAATAAACATTTTCATTAGAAGCATAGATGAAAACACAATTTCATTTAGCTCTTATTGCACACAAAGTAAACTGTTGATATTTTTTCCTACTCATTTTTTATGGTTTTATGGTCCATGTAGCAAATAGATGAGTCAATTAAAAACCATTTCTGGAGCTCAATTTTGGGCAGTCGTTAAAAAAAAACACATTGAATACCTCGGAATAAACTTAGCAGCTTCGACATCTGCTCAAGATCATTATCAACATTATCACGAGTTATGTTACAATTGAATTTTATGGCCAGTTACCTCTTACTCAAACAAACTATGTAACGGTTTTGGTAAATGCCATAAGTAGGCCTCTTTTGAAACTGGCCAATTGCAGCCCACACAAACATAACATAACGGCAACAATAAAAGAACCAACACTAAAAGCACCTAAATTGAGAGAGACCTTTTTTGTAATGTTTAATGTTTTTACGAGCATATAAAATTATTATCGGGACAGAAACTGGCCATCTTTGCTGGCCATTACTCATACGGGGTAGTTTTAGATGCGGGCGCTTGGATAGAGGCGCCACTAAGGATGGCAAGGATGTGTCCAGTAGCGACACTTGAGCAGCAGCAGCAGCCACTGCAGCAGCATTGAAGCTAAACGACATTCTTTTGACTTATGAGGCAACATTTGCTGCATTGCCGTTACCGTTGCTGCTGCCACAGATGCTTCAATGCTGATTGTGTGAGAGAGAGAGAGAGAGAGAGAGAGAGAATTAGAGAGGGAGATGGAGAAGGAAAGGAAGTGGAAATGTCACCATTACAAATATGCTTTTGCCAACGGGGCAACGGAGACCAACAAGGCCATCAAATTTGATTGCCAGCTAGAAGCCAGAATAAGGAAGCGCTGGCAAGCAAAGTGCGCTCAGCCTTTTCAGCAGCAGCAGCAACAGCAGCAACGACTCGGTGGCAGGTGCAGGTGGCAACTTGTATTTTGGCCAAACATCATCTCGCGAACCCTCGCGCCGTCTAAGCTGTTGTTGTTGCCATAATAAACCAATAAAAGCGGCCACTTGCAGTTCCAATCAAGTGAGTTTTATTGGGTACCCGAGAATAAATTACCATGGCCCATGGCATGTTACCAAAATAAAGTCAAGTGCCGCACTTGGCCAGGTAACAACAACAATAACAAACTTGACCGCATTTCCAGCAAGACGACTTCTAAATGCTCTATCGAAGGTCAAGCATTTTTCACTTATAAAAAAAAAGATAAACAAAAAATATTTTATAACTTTTCATAATAATTTCTTATAATGAAATATATCTTTCTGTTGGGTAAACTGCTGTTATAGCCAATCTACCCGCTTGTGCCAATCGCAGTGTATGCACGACAACAATAATAAACATGTAATGAGCCGCTTTCTTCACCGGGTCGGCAAATGCATGGTAATAGATTTCGATTGCATGCCGCGTGCCTGGAACCAAAAGCGGCCTCTTAGACACAGTGGAATGGCGAGAGGTTGGAAGTGGGTGTGGGTACCGTGGCTTGGCTTGGATTGGATTGGAGTGGAGGAGGGTGTACAACTTCTTCGACTTTGAGTGCGACTGGGACTTTGGCGATGGACGACGCGCGATTACTTTAGTCATGGTCTGCGGGCCATGTGCGATAATTATGGTTATATTTGCATTTGCGTGTGGCTCCGCTAAACAGTTGAGTGAGTCGGCGGGCGCCATAGACTGGACTATAGACTGGCCGGGCATGGCCTGGACTGGACTGCACTAAAGTCTCGTCTATTGCAGTGTGCAACTTTATTGTTTTATGTACATATGTATGGCGTCCATTGAAGTTGTTTCCCGATATTGCAGACATAGCTTGACGTTGCAGATAGATACAGTTGCATATTCTTGGTTTTCTTTATTTAATAGCTTTTTAAACACACAATTCAATGGTGGCGGGGGTTCGTTTGGCTCTGCGGGCACGCCCAATGCCAAGTCGCGCCTTCAATTAAGTCTTGTATGTGCCTTGTGAAATTCCAATTTCAATTCATAATTATTGAAATTAAATGCGATTTGTGTTGATTGTTAGAGTTTTTGTTTTGTGTTTTAATGGAGCCACTTTTTGACGCATTTTATTGGTCATAAAAATCTAAATTACAAGTAGCCAACGAATTGCCTTTAACTGGGCAAGAGAACACGCCCTCAAATTTATTGTTGTGTTTTTAATTTTGCGTACTATACTTTTTTTCATTTTGTTTTTTTTATGAATGTCATTAAACAAAAAAAAAATACACAAAATTCGACCCAAAAATATGGGTTTATTTATTTTGAAGGTTACATTTTAATTAGAGTGTTTAATCAAGTTTAATTAATGTCGTTTTTGTTGGGTTTTTTGGTTTTTGTTTTTATTATTATATGTGTTGCTGACATCAGATGCCAGAGATCCCATGTCAAATGTCATTTGATGGTAAGTGCTTTCAATGTAATGAAAGCTACCTAATTACAAGCTAAGTATTACAGTTGTAAAAGCTGGCATTAGATAAACATGATGAAATAAATGGTAACAATCTGTTTTTATATTTTTAGAACGAATAAAAAAAGGTTGAAAAAGTCGTTGAAATTTTGTTGCTTAATTAAGTTATTTGAAGTAGAATGAAAACAGTCAAATTTCTCTCAGTAAAATTCAATTTGAGCAGAGTAAAAAGATATAAAGCGTAATCCACATTCTAGACATACATTTTCTTAAGCCTTTTATTAATTGTTAAAGTAAATCTCAGTCAAACATCAAAGATAGCCCAAGTATTAATGATGCCAATTAAAGTAGAGCAGATTTTTTTTCGTTTTTAAGATTCAGATGAGAGATGAGAGGAAGAACGGTTGTGGTTGTCGGGCCCCCAAGGATATATTAAGCGAAAATCACATGGGGCCGTGCTTAAAAGGCCAATCACCCGTAACCAAAACCCAGACAGAGGACCCCAATGAAGTTACCGATGGCAATGGAGGATGGGGATGAGAGTTGCTTGATCCCACAAATAACAAACAGCCAACACAGCAAATTATAACGAGCATTAAAAACGGTTTCTTGGTGTTCAAACAAACTACCGCGCGAGGAGCATTGTTACCACTTCCCTTCCCCTCCCACCAACATGCAGTGCTGGGCTTCTTGGCCCCTTTGCGTAGGCGCACAAACTCACCTGAGAAACTGGGAACTGGGAACGCTGCAGAGTCAAAGTGGCCATAAAAATCATAATGAACAGGCGACTAAAACAAAATGCCATAAAATGCTTTAAATGAAAACAGCATTAAAAAATTTAACAACATCGACAACAGCAACAACGGGTAGAAACATAAAAAAAAAGAAAGATATCCTTCTTGGAATTCTGCCCAGGTCTCTAGCGGCGGCGGCTCAAACCCAAAGGCGGACAACAAAAAAAAAAAAAAACATTCTCGCGCTCGTATGTAGAGAATGGGAAAACTAAGAGCGAAACAATAAAAGGAAGAGAGATAGAGAGAGAGATTTTGAGGTATGGGGCATGAAACGGTGGAATTCATTCAACAGTTTGTAATCAATGTGGACGTGCCAAGAGTTGGAGAAGGACAGACACACAGACAGACACAGACTTGATAAGCAATGCATTCAATGACCCGCACAGGTAGCCTCAACAGTCATCCGTAAACACGCCTGAAAAAAAGGTGCGAGAAGTGCGAGAACTGCCAAAAAAAAAAGAAGAAGGAACGAAAAAGGAATTTTGCATTGTTTTTGGCTATTTTCGGGTGGCGTTTAAGTGGCGTCAGTTTCGGCTTGTTTATGATCGCTTTGTGCAGATTAAGATGCTCACGCATTCCTTATTAAAGGCACATTTAACGTAGGATTATGGATATGGATATGAATTCGATAATATATCGATTTTATAATCTCTTGTGTAAGCACATTCATTTGAAGGGTTTTTGTTTAAAAGTTCTTAGCAAGAAGAAAAACTTTAGGAGTTCAGATTCTTAGATAAACATTATATTTTGCTAAAGTAAATGTTTTTTGAAAATATTTAATGTGTTTCAAAAGTTTAATGAAAATGTTCTTGAAGATAACATTTTAAGTTTGATTACTTTTAGTATTTCTTATAAGGCTTAGGTTTATTTTTAACCTAAGTTTATTAAGTGTCTTTCAGTTGTTATTAAGTTTTTTACTGTTTGATTTCATTATGAAGTTTAGTTTAAGTTCTTTTTTAATCAATCGAAGTACTTCTTTCAAGTACAATTTAGAATATCATTTATATTGAAAGGCTTATGGGCAAAATCGAAAACAGCCTAAGTTATTTTCCGCTCGAATATTTTTATATGTTTTGTTCCCAGTTGAGTCCAAAACATACCTCATTTGCTCTTGCCTTGCAGGTCAATGCGCTGTTGCAAGGTAAGTTCAGACGAAAGGCATCAAATTCCTTAGAATGGCATAACAAGAGGCCCGACCGAAAGCCAAACACACACACACATACACACAGTGAGAGAGAAACACACTCACACACATTAAAGGAATTAAAAACACATAAATGTCACTTTCGCATAGCTTTTTGTTTTATGGAGCATCCTTTGCCGGCTGAATGCTAAAAGCTGCTGGAAACAGGAACGCTGTATCGAAGCCGAAGCCGAAGCAAAACCAAAAACCAAAACACAAAACCAAAACAGAGGAACACAGCATAACTAAACCCAAAGCCGCAGACATGGCCACACTTCAGTTGCAGGCCAAGCTTTGGGTCGAGTCTTCGGACTTCGTCTTCTGCTTATGGTTGACCAG
Organism: Scaptomyza reducta; assembly: GCA_035044485.1. Taxonomy (NCBI): domain Eukaryota; kingdom Metazoa; phylum Arthropoda; class Insecta; order Diptera; family Drosophilidae; genus Scaptomyza; species Scaptomyza reducta. The sequence goes on from JAWNNV010000548.1 coordinate 182,636, forward strand.
CAAATTTTGACGCAAGCGCAACAAAATTCACAGACTTACACACACACACTCTCACACGCGTAAACTTATGCATACTTGTATGTTGCAGACGTTACCTGAACTTGACAATGAACTCGGTCATTTCGAGGGCAACACAGTAAAGGTGATTTACCTTTTATCCTTTCTATGCGCCTTGCCAAACGAGTTGTTGTTTCGGACTACCTACGGACAAAAAAAAAACACACACACGCACACACACATTCAATACTCAGATACAACTACAGATACAGCTTCAAATGCAGATACAGATAAAGAAGCAGCAGAATTTCTGCTGAAATTCATTCAGACGCACTTCGCACATTAACGCCCAAAAAAATAAAAAAACATCTTCTTGTCCCTGGCATATCCTTTTTGGGCCTGTCTGTGTGTGGGAATCTCTATCTTTGCTTTGCTGGCCCTTGGTCATTCCAGGAACTGCGTCGGTCATTTCAAAAGTGTGCCCTACTTGGACGAAAACAGAGTTCTATTTAATCTTGAAAATTAATGCCGCTTGCAGTTCGTCTCTATCTTTCTTTCTCTCTTTCTCTGTTTGTGCAGCGTGTCGCTCTTAATCAATATCACACAATTTCTCAATGATTTTTTGAAAACAAAACACTTAGCTGAAAGGAATTCTTATCCTTAAATTAATGAGCAGCCATTGATTGCACAAGAATTTCACTGGAATAATAAATAAGTGAAGGAATTTTTCAATGCAAGAAGTTTTACTCGGAAAGTGTGGAATCTGACAAAAAATGTCGTTTAGGATGTGTGGGAAAAAATCAACCAAATAAATATGAGGGAAAATTATGAAAAATATACAATTCAGCTGTTTTTGAAAAGGTTTTCCTGTGAAAAATGTATTTTTAGTTTTATGAAACGCTTAAGCTTATAATCTTTACTAACTTAAGTCGAAGCTTGCGGAAAACTCATAATTTTCTTTCATCAAATGAATGTTGGCTTAGAAAAACTTAACTTAATCCTTGCCGAAGTTAATATAAGTCTTCAACTTCATTTATTTTGTACAAACTCCATCCAAACAATCTAATATCTCGGTTCATTATTGAACAAGTTTGTTAAGAGATTAAGCATTAGCGAAATATTGCTTATCTGTATATCAAACATATAAATAATTTGATGGTCAAATGCATTACCCCTAAAACTGGATGCTATTATATGCTCGTTTACCACACAGAGAGAAACTCACACACACACACACACATGATACATATTAATATTCAGCAGACGTTTCACTTTCCAACCCATCCCCCCATCATCATCATTTGGCTGCACTTATACTAACCATAAATTACTAGCTGCTGGCCAACACACAACGCGATAGAGCGAGAGAGGAAGATTGGATTTGGTCTCGGTTAACTGAACTTTCAAGTAGTCTCGATTAGCGATAATATCTCTCCGTCGCATTGTCATAATTCTTGAAGCTGCCCAACACAAAACCCATTAAAATCTGAATGTGTGTTGAGGGCTTGGAGTTTGGGGTCGTTGGGGTTGGGGTTGGGCTTAGGTCTAAGCTAACTAATAATCCGCCAAAATGGCAATGACCGTCCAGAAAGTTTTGCCACTGTTGCCGCTGCTATTGATATATGGCCGCGTTTTTGTATTTATCAAATGCCATCATCAAATTTTCATTAACTTGTTTTTCGGCCAAACACAATAAATCTCCGACTCGAGCACTGTATTTTTCGCGGCAACTGCGTTGTTCAGTTATCGGCTCTGTATACAGGGCATAAATATGTCAATCTCTCTGTCTGTCGGGGGGCGGGGCTCTGTGAAATGTGTCTAATTGCAAAAGTGTGAGAAATGCGAGGTGACTTTAAAAGAAGGGAAAGAGAAAGAGAGAGAGAGAGCTAAGCAAGCGACATGCCGCATCGATGACAAGGACACACAAGGCACTGAGGAAAGTCCTTTTATTAGCCAAGTTTACAGACACATTTGTCAATTTTATGGTGGCAACAACACAGGACGGACGTCGCACCAAGCCGATTTTTGCCGCATTGCAATAATTATGAATCATTTTCAAGAATGTTACAACTTGCCACACACACACACACACACACAGCTGATGGGGCAGGCAGCTCAAGTTGTAGCAGCTTTGAAGCATTCGCAGTTAATTACCAACAACAGGCATCAACTTTTTTAATTCATTTGCCCAAAAAAAAGAAAGAAAACAAACCAAAAAAAAAAAACATCTTTGGCACACATTTCGTTTTGGCCAAGAGATGATCGATGTTGGCATCGGTTTTGACCTCTCTCAGTGAGTCTGATTTTATTGGAAAACTTTTGGATGCTACTTTTGCTTGAGCTTTGCTTGTCGCCACCCTCCGGCCAAATCATATTTTATGGCCATCATTATTACCTAATTTTTATGCGCCCAAACCGTCGATGGACGAAAAACTTAAAAGTTGGTCCTGGCTCGCTTGCTTGCCACTTGCCACTTCTTGTTGCACATTGCAAGCAGTTTCTTACGTTCCGTTTCGTTTCGTTTCGTTCTTTCTTTGCCACTGCTCCGGCTGCCAGCAAACTGATAAAACTTTCTTCCAAAATTATTTCTCCCCTGCTCCGCTTCTTTTTCCTTTTTTTTTTTTGCATTTAAACGAGCGTGGCAGACAAAATGCGATTGCTAATTTTTCATGGCGGATAATGAATGATATATTGAGTGTAATATGCCGGCGCAACTGTTGGCTTGACACAAAGCGGAGAGGGTGGGGGCTTGGGCGCTGACTGAGCTCGTTGGTAGCGTAATTATTCAAACTATTTGTCAGCCATAAGAGTGAGCAGTTGGGGCAGGCCTTATGCAGAAAGAGTGTGAAGTGTGCAAAAAAAAATAAAAGTCAGGATGGTAATTAGCCAGAAAGTTTGGCTTTTCTGAATCCAGAGAGTAGTGATAGATAGCCGATAAAGCGGACAACGATCCACAGATATGACCTATGCAGAGGCAATGAGACAGGCGAAGAGGAACTAAAAAACTGAAGCCAGGATAATGAGAAATGCATTTCTAGTTTTGTTAATGCAAAAGCAAAAACATTTTAGTTAATTAAAAATGTTTTTTTTACGCTTAAAAGGTAAACAGAACTAACTAAAAAAAAAATACACACAAGAACCAACTTGAAAGCAGAAATGTAAATTGGTTTAAGAGTATCTTTCATTTGTGTATAAAAGCATCTTGGGAAGACAGAACGTAAAAATGACGCTCGCTTAAACTCAGTTAACAAATTGTTCAATTGATGGGCCATTTGATCATCTTTCCAGCGCCATGCCATCGCCCTATTCTGGTGCAGTCTGTGGCATCTGACCGAGTTGATAACTGATTTGTGATAAGCCAGCTTTCAAATTTGTTACGCTTTTTTTTTTTTGCTCAAAGCAACAACAAGCCATTACGTGGGCCAGGGACAGACAACAGACACATAAAGTAAATACATAACGTTGGCCAAACGACTAATATGCGATTATGGCAAATCAAATGCCTTTTGGCTCGAGAGTCAACAGCAGCCAACAAGAACAACAACAACAACAACAATGAAAACGGGACCGAAAGGCAAACGGAGTGGAGGGTTTGGGGTATGGGGGTTGTTTGTTGGTGCTATCAAGACGAAGGCGCAGGCGACTTTTCAACATTTTGCACATCTGTTCGAATAATATATATATATATAGAGAAGTTTTTTTTTCTTTTTTTTCTTGTTCCTTCTTCACTTTTTTGTGTTGTCGTCCAGACGACGAAGCAGCGCACACATACATACACTCACAAAAAGGAGGCAAGAAATAAAGTATAAGTACAAGCCCAAATATAATAAGAGCGACAAGGGCTGTTGGCGAAGGGTGTGAGGGGTGCCGCACAAGATCGAGGGGTGTGTGTGTGTGTGTGTGGCAAGTCTGGGGAGTTGCGAGCGGAGGCGACAATGGCAAAGGTTACTGACACAGCACGCACATTGACCTTGATCGCACACCGGGAACGTCTGGAGAGACGAAAAAAAAATAATATATATATATATATATCTGTAGGACAACGGGAAGCGGGAATGGCACAAGGAATGCTGCTTCAGGAGCAGAAGCAGACAGACGCAACAAAAGTAAATTATTTGCGAATTTATTTAGCTGAAGAGCAAGCGAGAGAGAGAGAGGGAAAGAGAGGGCGAGGGAGAGGGAGAGTTTAGCCGCAATTCCCAACCTACCGCATTGTTACATCACGTAAGGCAGACAGGCTGAAAGAATGGCAACACAAAAAGAACAGCAGCAACAGGAGGGTGCAACGGGGGCACTGCTTGCCAATAACGGTGCTTATATTGTGTGTGCATGTGTGTGTGTGTGTGTGTGTGTGTGCGCTTGGACCCAGGATGTGCTCGTTACGTGTCGCAAGTCGAAATGAAACCGAAACTGGACGCTGACTGGCAAATTGCTCATAAGGCCCAGAGAATCGCCAGAAAATGTGAAATAAAAGCAAACCAGGTTGGGGTAGGTGGTGGCAGGGGGTGCGGCTAAAGGAGGGTGGGTCCTTCAACATTCAGTCGGCAGGAAACGCTTAAAGTTCGTTAAACTCATTGCGTCCATTGTTCCCAAAATGCACTAAGCAAAAACATATTTGACTTCAGATAGACCAGAAGCAAATAAATTAAAAGGATTAAGTGCTTAAAAATGATCCGCAGATATTTTGTGTATAGTTTAAAGATCAGCAAAGAGTTTAAGTACAGTTTTACCTGCCTGCCTATAAGGTTTTCCATACTTGAAGTCAACTAATTGCTGACATCGTTTATTTCTTTCAATGTAGCATTAATTCTAGAAGCAAAAAACTCACTCCTAATTGTCTATATATATACAAAGCATGTGTTTGTGTGCTTGTCTGGCTGCCGCCGTATAGTCTTATTGCGTCTCAGCTTCAGGACCTCGACACACTGCTGTCGCTTACGCTTCCTGGCCACGCACAAAATATCAACGCACTTTTCAAAGTCCTCACATTTCGCATTTAGTGGCTCGTCGTCGTCGTCGTCGTCATCGTCTCTCGTGCGTTGGCCGCCTTTTTTATTCGAGAGGTTCGTGGGTATCGTCTGGCGGCGCGACGTAGCCAGGGCAAACTGGGAACCATAGCCATATAGTACATAGAAGGGGCCAGGGCAAACGCCTGGAGCAAACTCAACCACCACCACCACCAGCAGGAACCCAAACCTTAAAAACCTAAAACTCAAACCCAAGCCCAAACTTATACTCAAACCAGAAAGTAAGAGGGCATGTGCGAGCTTTTGTTGCTCTGTCTGGCGTCTGGCGTCTGCCGTTGTCCTGGTCTATGCCTATGCTTAAGGACTCGCTGCTAGACCTGCTTTCGCAAGGACTTCCTGGTGCGTAAGGCGCAGCAGTTCATTCAATTCAAATTTTCTTGCGAAACGCTTTTAATTGCCTAACCCGCCAATGGAGTACAACAGCCAAAGAAATACAGAAAGAGAGAGAGAGGGAGAGAGATAGAGTTGGATGAGTCGACCCCATAAATTACGGACAGTCGCGTTAACTCAGCAAAGTGCTCACCACTCTGGAAATTCGATATTAATATGGAAATTTACTTTTGTTTTTTTGTTTTTGGTTGTTCTTGATGTTTCTGTATGTATGGTGTCATGTCCTATAGATGATCCTGAACGGGCAGTTTGTCGGTTTGTTGGTTTTGTATGACATTAACAAAAATTTTAATTAAAACATATAATGGAAAGGGGTGAAAACTATATGAAATTGCGACTTCTTGTATTAAGTATTAAGGTGTAAGAAGATTTTGTGGATTTGCCAGCGAATAATTTAAGGTGAAAGTTAAGGAGTTTGATGTAAGGATACCCTTTCAAAGGAGAAAATGAATTAAACTTTCCATTTAGTGGTTTTTTGGACCCAAAGCATTTCAAACTACCTTAACAAGACCTCTGAAGAATTTAAACAATCAAAATGCAAATCCGATTTCGACTGAAAAATCTTGCGATCGTAAAATGTTACTTTGCTAAAATATACTTATATATATACTTATGTTGAAGCTTCGTAGAAACTTTCCCAATTTTCTGGACTTGGTTTGACCCATACAAAATTATGAATCTCATCTTCCTGATCTTTCAAACAAAAATGTAAATCCCTCTCATTGAAATTTGTGTAAAAAAAAAACACTTAAGATTTCATCATAAAATTTCATCATACATTATCATAAGGTACATATGCATGTTTATATAGTTGACACGCCTCAAAACTGTACCTGATTGTGTTGTTTGTTGTGTCCCTAGGGGTTCTCACATGCTGCTGCTGCTGCTGTTGTTGTTGTTGTTGTTGTTGACGTTGTTGCGGCTTCTTCTTCTCCTCACACATATATTCTCCTCTCCGCTCTCTTTCTGGTTTCTTCCACGTTCGACAACGCATCCACAAATTAGCAGTCGTCGACCTCAATATCAGTTTACGAGCAAGCCGAGCGTCAATCCATAGGCATATGTAGTTAGTTCTGCTCCCCCTTTCCCCTTTCCCCTTCAACTGCATCTGTCTTTCCCCCCGCCGCTTTACCTTGCATCGCTCTCCCTCTGTTATTCTCTTTTCGTGCCGCGACAGACATAAAAAAAAAAGAATTCCCCCCTCATTATTGCACGTAATGATGTTGCCACAGTTTAGAATCGTCGCTCGTTTCGTTTCGCTTTTGTATCAACTGCACACGCATACACATACACATACTAGTAAGTAAGTAGTATGTGTGTTTAAAGTTCGGGTTTTGGATTTGGATTCGGGTTCGGGTTCAGGTTCCTGTGTGCTCTGCTGCTGCTGCTGCTGCTTCTGTTCCCCTGTTCAACAACGTTCTGGTTTTTTGCATTTTGCGCCTCGGGGGCTGCGCTTGGTTAGACGCCCAGACAGACAGACAGAGTGAGAAACTGATTAAGTAAGTATATGTGTGAGTGAAAAAAAAGATACAGAGAGAGAGAGAAAGGTAAACTTTCAATCCACCTCCGTCTGCTGTGCTGTCTGGGGCGTATTTTATGTTCTGTTTTGGCTATATAAATTCTGTTGTCGTTTTTTTTTTTTTTTTTGCCCACCACCGATGGATGACGAGTTTGGCGACTCGACGCTTAACTTTTTCCCGCCAAATGCAGAAATGCGAAGCACCAACAACAACACAAAAACACAAAAAGCAACAGGGAACGTCAGCAGCAGCAAAAGCAGCAGACAATACCACATGGCAAGTCCTAGGTCGGTTACACCACAACACTCAGAAAAAATATATATATTTATGCACAACTCCTTTAAGCTTGCAAAGTGAATCTAAAAGGAAATTACTTTTATAAATCATAAATACCAAAGATTTTTCAATAACTTTTCAATTTTATTGTATTTTTAAACTTAAAGTGTTTCCAAAGAAACCTATTTTCGAAACCTATTCTATTAAGATAACATCTTTTTAAGTTTGAATAAAATACTCCAAACTTTAGGCATATATAGTGGAGAATCTGAAAGATATAAGGCAAACTCCTTTTGGCCGCCAAAAACTTCAAAGTCTTATTAATTTTTCTTCGAGTGCACATATCCAGACACCGAGACAGACAGACAGATGCGTCAACAGAGAGGGTTACTCAGTCACTCTCACTCATTCATTCGCTCACTCACTCACTCAGTTAGTCAGTCGCCCAATATTATAATCGGCAATTCGAATGGTTAGGCCATAATGAACGAAAATCATCCAGAACGCAGAGCAGAGAGCAGCTCACACAATGTGAATGAACTCCGTCAAGGACAATGATCTGCACACACCACACAAACACGAAAAGCAACAACAGCAACAACAACAACAACGGTCCGAGTATACAAGTCCGAGTGGAACATCCACCCGTGCCAGTGCCACGCCCACCCGTCACCACCAACGTCTCCCATCTCCTTCGGAAGCGCGGCCTTTGCCTTTATTGCGATTTATATTGTCGAGGGTTGATTTTTATGAGAGCAGACGAGCGTCAGCGTCGAAGTCGGCGGCGTCATTGACATTGCAAATTTTAGCAAGCAGCAGACGAGAAAACAAAACAAATGGTGAAACTGACCTCCGTCCCACACTCCCACACTCTCACACACATCCCGCCGCTCCGCTCCGCAACCCAATCGTCAACTAAGCCCGAAAAGCAACAACCTGATGGATGCTGACTGCAGACAGAAGCGGAGACGTAGACACAGACACAGCTGAAACTCAAACCAAACGCAGCATAAAACCACGTGGCTGCAAACACTCAGAGAAATCACAACATGCACTAGATTTTTGGCGCCAAAACGAGAGATTTGCTTGTTAAGGAAGTTGAGGATTAGTTGAACTTAAAAATTAGCTTGAAAAATGGCTTGTATTTAACTTTGTTAATAATTGGTTTAAAAATAATAAAAAAATATATTGTTATAAAATTATATAAATAATATTTGTAATATATCTTTCGCGTACTTGGCCACATTTTATTTTGAGTGTCAAGTCTTGTATCTCGTTTCTTTCGCAAGTGAACAATTCAGTTAAGAACAACGAAAAATTTCATAGCTGACATCGCATTGGCAATTCTCCATTCGCAAAATTTACAAATTCGCATTTGCCATTCGGCATTCAGCATTTGGCATCCGCATCTCCATCTCCATGTCGATGTCGATGTCGATGTGAATGTCCTGCGGCTGTCGCTCCCCTGGCAGATGATGCGTTTCGTTATTAAATATTTAGCGTCGAGACCCAACTCTCTCTGTCTCTGTCTCTCTCTAAAGCCTATTGTTAAACCACTCGGCATTTAAATGCGACTCTACAAATCTCCCCAATCCTTTCAGCAGTCTCCATGCCCAATCCACAATCCTTTAAAACTCAATGCCGGCTGTCGCAGTTTATTGAATTTTTCGTTGCTTTTGTTGCCGTCTGTTTTGGACCAGTTAGCGCCTGTTATTGCTGTTGTTACTGTTGTTGTTGTCGGTCCCCCAAAAAAAAAATTGCACCTGCCCTGACGTTTTGCACCTGTCCAACGCTGAGTTCAAAGCGCATTTGTTTTTGTTGTTGATTTTGGTGTGTGTGTGTTTGTTTTTATACGGGCGCAGTTCAATGCCCGCCGCGCCGTTTATTTGGTTGGTGGTCAATGGTCACAATTTGGACTGAACATTGCATTGCAATTCGTGAATTCGACTTTTGCCATAGGAAATTAATGAAATTGAGAACGTATGAAAATGATTAACGAACACACACACACACACATACACACGCTCGAAATGTGCACTCAATTTTAATGAGATTTTAAGTGGTTTTCGCGCTCGTTAAATATATATTGGGGTAGTCTTTGCAAAAACATAATATGTGCATTAAAGCACGCAATTTTTCGCAGTAAACCAATTTGAAAACAGTTCAAAAATTCTTACAAAATGGTAAACTGAAAATTGAGAAAAAAAAAGAAGAATTTTCAATAATTTCCACTAAGTCGGTTTGGTTTCTCAAATAGTTCATTTATAATTTGTATTTGAAACAAATCAACTGATAAGCTATAAAGTTTTACCAAAGCGAATTCACCACATTTCCCGAAAGGTTCTTTAAAAATCCCTTCTTGCTACTCACTCCTAGTAAACTGTTCTGCTAGATTAGCCAAGCTAATATATACAACCATTAATAATATATATGTAACCTTGTAAGATCCATGCATATTCAATAAATTTTTCTTTGGTTTGTTGTCTTTCTTTGTCATTTCATTTCGTTTTGACTTTTTCCGACAAGTTTTCCTTAATTGGCTGCCACAGAATCAAATATATTTAATTGTCTCATTTTTACAATTCCCCGCTTTTGACATTTTGTCGATCCTCTTGAACGAAGGCGCCCGTCAAACTGTCAAAAAATAAAATAATGAAAAAATGTAGAGAAAGGAATGGAAAATGCGGGTAAATGAACAGAGCATTAATTTATTTCAATTTGTATGCAAAACTTTGCATTTGAAATACCGGCAGCAACTGCAGCAACCAGAGCAGAGGAATGACAATGCCTCGAGTTGTCTCATCTGTCTACTAGTTACTAGTTGTTCTTGTTCTTGTTATTGTTATTGTTGTGGCAGCAGGCATCTCATGCCGCAAAGGGGCAACATCTTTTGCTTGCTCAACGAAAGTTCAAGTTGCCCAAGTAGTTGCAGTTGTAGTTGTAGTTGTAGTTGTAGTAGTTGTCTATTGGGCGAAAAGGACTCAACGTTGGGCAACATATTGCTGAACATGTTTATTTACAGCTGAGAGGCACAATAAGGATAACAACAATAACAACAACAACAGGCCTGAAAGACTGATGGTCTGAGGGAGAGGAACCGGAACCAAGAAAGACCAGAAAACCAAAGCTCAACAGATTTGAACCGAACTGAAACGCATCTTGTCACATTGTCATTGTCATTGTCTGAAGCTTGTCGGGAGGAATTGAATCTCCCTTTCTCACTCTCCCCCCCCCGCCACCACACGCTCTCTTTTACCCCTTGAGAGACATGTTGTCTGCGTGCCTCGTCGAACAATTCGAGCAATTTCACTTCAAAAATTGCGGCGTTTAGCGCCGCGATTGCCACAAATCAAAGCGACATTAAAAACCCACTCTCTGCTCTCGTTTGTTGTCTGTTGTGTTTACCCTAAGCAGAAATTGTGTGTGCCTTTTCATTTTTAGATAAATACAAAAGTAGAAGAAGATGAAATCCCAAACGCGCCGTCTGAAGAGTTCTTTCTTTCTCCAAACATATGCGCGCCAAATCAGCAGCAGACAAAACAAACAAAGACCTAACAGGACAGACAAAAGGACCAAGAAACGAACAAGACCAAATCGCAAGCAGACAACAAAAAAATTGCTTTAAAAATCGCTAAAAGGAAATAAGAAGAAAATAAAAGTTTACGTGTGGCAGCGCACGTGAGTGTCGAAGAAGCTGTGTGAGAGGGGCGGTGGTGGTTGGGGGGGGTGTTTACTCTTGGGGTAGTTGGGGAGGTTATTTGCTTGCTTGTCAAGCCTGCTGCTGCTGCTGCTGTCGATTTTTGTTTGGGTGCGTAGACAACACAAACGACAATATTCCACTTCAAGTGATTTGTTGTCCAACTAGAGTGAGAGAGACAGAGCCAAAGAACTTTTGCCAGACGTCGCCCAACTGGCTTGAATGATTGCGCTAAGTTATTGGGATTGGGGTTGGTAGCTATGGGGGCTAGACCTAGGATTTTTAGCTAAGAAGTAGCTACTCTATACACATTTGCGTGGGCTAATAAATAAGTCTGTTGGGTCCCCTTTTAAACAACAGGAACATCAGCAGCCAAATGTTTTTTTGGGGAGAAATTCTATTTATATGTGATCTAGTGGAGAAGTTCATAATCAATGGTTTTTGGAAACTTTCCGAAACAGAAAGGAAAATTTCCAAGCTAAAAATTAAACAAAAATGATTTTATATTAGGGAGTTCCGATAGCAGACTAAGCTGCTCTTTAATTTGTTTATACAATGTCAGAACAGCGAATAAAAATTGATCAAAAATTATTATTTTTTCTCACTTTAATTGAACGTTCAAATCATATAATGAAAATATTTTGGTTAAAGTGTTTTATTATCATATTAATTGAATTTGAACGTTTGTCATAGCTAAATTCCCCATGCGACACACATTTCGGTAATCTATTAATTGAGATTGACAGTTTTGGATAAGAAACTTTGAAAGTTTCGTTAAACACAGCTTGATGAAAAAGCATTGCATGAAATACGGCTTGTTTAAGCCAAGTTTATTGCCACATTCAGCTCACATTCTATAAACACGTAACCAAAATTTGGTTATAAAAATCTTTTGCCCATTTCTATTATGTTGTATTGCATATGGCATAAACCTAAATATAAAGCGAGGAGTGGCTGTGTTTGTCTGTGTTTGCCTCCTTGTCTTGTCTGGGCCGCAAACGCACGTAATAGCAAAAATTTACGCGTCTCTGAACTTTGACCCTCGCACAATGCCGCCTGTGACCTTTTGTGCGTGCGTTGACGCGTCTGCGCCACATCAAATTTTATGGATGCTGTTCGAATGTTGTTTGTTGCTGTATTTTTCGTTTCTCACATTTATTTTCTATGCGAATTTAATTTAGAAAACTTTTTTGCTTCAAATACGCAATTCACGTGTGGAAACGGTTGGCGTACTTTTCGGTATGTTTTGTGTACAGTTAATGCTCCTTTGACAGCCACAAAGGTCAAAGTTTAAAGAGATATTCAGCATGGGAAAAGTTGTCAACTAAGTTAACAAACATAAAATAGTGATACAATTGAGTGCAGAGTATAGAATAAACTCTTTATTGAGTGACAAGTGCCAACAATTTACAAGAGGAGCCTTTTTAAATGAGAGTAGGGATATTTGAGGTAACTTTGCGACTTTTTGTTAAGGTAAATATCATATTAACGGTATCAGGAACATTGATCCTCTCAAGAGCTTCCCTAACTCATAAGCCAGTAACTTATAAGTATTGTGAGAACAAAAATGTGCTTCAAGTATTGTTAAATTATTTTCTTTTCATAGTCATTAGTTATGTTAATGCTTTTTTATTGGCCACAGGCGCAAAGTTCAGGCGGTTCTGATAACTAAATTCCAATTACTCTCAAAAGGGCAAACAACTATCTCATAGGCGAAGCATTCTTAACTTGGCTTCACTTCAAGCAATGCCGACCGCTCTGTCAGTGTAGTGGTAAGAGGAATAGTGGTAGTGAGTGCAAAACGGAAATGCCCCTAGCCAAGAAGTGTCCCTACTGACAGCTAAAATGACCCATTCGGTGGCCACAATTTGCCATCCACTTTGCCACAACAACAGCAACAACAGCAATGGCAACAGCAATGGCAACAGCAACATCAGGCAAATGGCAAATGCTTCAGCGGCATCTGATAGATATAAAAACATCAACACGATGGTGAATCTGTATCTGTATCTGTATCTGTGTATCTCAGTATCTGTGTGCCACTATGGGTGCCTGTCGTAGCCAAACACAGTGCATCGAACTTCAAGCAAAACTCTTGTCGTTTCTGCGTTTTATTCAACGTTGTAAAATATCTTGTGCTCATGTATCGACAATAATTACGCCTCAGCTACAACAGCTCGTAGATCGCAGTCAAAAGAATTTAGCAAAAGAAGAAGCCACCATCCATCTATCCATCGCCAACGGACGATGGAGCAGGGTGCAGGGACCACGATGAAGAGAGGGGTGGCGTGTGGCATGTGGCATGACTGGACGTGGGAAGGCCGCAGACAATAATACAAACAAGCAAACTGAGTAGAACGAAATGGAAAATGGAATCGAATCGAAGCGCATGAAATGAAATAGCGCTCCGCTCTTCTTCTTCACCGCCACCCTTCGCTCCGCGCTCTGGTTTTTTTTTGCTCTTTTAACCCATTCTCGTTCCATCCAATGTTCGCGTCGAGGTGAATGGACGCAAGGTGACGCCGTTGTCGCAGTCACAGTCAACGTCGCTGCTGTCGTTGCAGTCAACGTCAGTTTGAATGTTGGCTTCATTTGCTCGATTTGCGCGCCAAAAACGTTCCTCTTTTGTGGTACTGCTGCTGCTGCTGCTGCTTTGAGGAGTTGACTTTGTTTTGGCGACGCTGACCGGAGCGAGCGACAGCGAGAGAGCTAGCGAGTGTGGAACGGAGTGAATGTGAAACGTGGATGCCTTGTATATGCAGGGTAAGGGCCACCGAGGAGTGTGGTAACGCACGAAACAGAAGCGCAGCCCAGACGCCAGACTTTGGCTGCCATTTACCATTTACCACTTTTGCTCATTGCCTCTCTGGCTTCGCATCGACGACTAACCTAAGCCTGCTGCCCCTGCGAATCCCCTTCTTAACTATACACACACAAACACTGCCGCTCCTTTCAGTTGTGACTGTGTGTGTGCTGCTGTTGTTTGTCTTGCGAGTTTTGCTTTGATCCCCTTATTCTGTCTGGCTTGGCATTCGCATTCGCATTTGCTTTTGTTTTTGTGCCCATTGCCATTGCATTGCACTTCGCCCGCCACACACAGCACAGAGCCATGTTATTGCCATGTCGTTCGTTCTATTCGCAATTCGCATTTGCTATGCTCTCCCCCTCTCTGCGACGTATGCTCAACATCCTTAACCTCATCATCATCGCCATCATCATCGTCATCATGATCATAGTCGTTTGCTGGCTTTGTTTACAAGCATTTGATGGACCACTAACGTCGCATTCAAAGCTCCCCCCTTTTTATTCGTATTCTCGTATTTTCTGCAGAATGCGCGCGATTTTCTTGCTTGTCCTTTTTTTTTTTGTGTTGTGGTTGTTGTTGCTGTTGTTCTGGGGTCTTTTCCCTTCGTCGTCTGAGGGCGAATTATGACAGCAAAACGTGTTGCGTGGCGCAACAAAAACAAATGGCGAGAAAATTGTAATTCTCTTGCTCGCTGCTCATTTTCTTGTGGCTTGTTTTTGTCGTTGTTGCTATTGCTGTTGTTGTTGTTCCTCTAAGTCTGTGGCATTTGGCAATTCGCTATTCGCAATTCTCATTCTCAGCGCCATTCCCATTCGTTTGATTTTTATTAGTTGTACTTTATTGAATTTGTCGATTGAATGAATTGCTCAATGAGCATTTCTCCCCTCAAAGCTCCCAACACAAAACTCCCTACGACCAACAGCTGTGTACTCGGGCAAATTGTAGGGATTCGCAAGTGTAATAAAGTGTGTAACAAAATTATGCATTATGCGTCTCTGGTTCGTACTTGCGACATATCTTGTTAAAGTAAAGCTTAGGTAACATAACAATAATGCAAAAATAACTTGTGATAGCTCCATTTGAACCCTTTTTACGAACCATTTTCATATCGTAATGAAGTTTGTTTAATGATTTCAGAAATCCTTTAAAAATCCTGAAGTTTTTAGCAATTCAATTTTATAAATTAAACGAATTTCAAGCCCATTCATATTTAATCAAATGACATTCATTAGAAACAACATTCATTATCCGAATCCGATTCCGAATCATCCAAAGCATCACAGATTTCCTGTGCAGTCAAAGGCACACTCTTCGTTGCACAACATTTTGTAGCAGATCGAGGAACAAACAATTTATCTTCGAAACTTGTGGTCGCCAATTCCAAATCGCCATATTGCCTCTTCGAGCCCAAATTTTGCAATTGAACTGCCCGATTTATCATCTGATGGAGTTTAATATTCTCCTTGTCTATGCAAATGCGTAGTTCTTTATATTCCGCTATATCCGTGCGGGTTTTACAGGGTCGATCTCTAAGTTCGTGGGAGCGTTCCTTCATATCGTTTAAGAGTCTATTTTGGCAATCGATTTGTTTGGTCAGATCTAGATATTCGAGGTACATGAGTGCTTCCTCTTCGTTGTCTTCCGTTTCCTCGTCCAACATCTCGAAAGGATCGACTTTATCTATGTTATCTTCTTCCTCACCAGCTGCCTCTTCCTCTTCTGCTGCAACTTGCTCAGCTTTTGGTTCTTCTGGTGCCTTATCATCCTCAACTACGATTGCTGCTTCCTCTTCTTCAACATCTGCCATTTGAAGATTTTACAAAAGAAACTTTCAAATTTAGATTTCAAAACGTAAAGTAATTGAAATATTTCTAACAAACTTTTGATGGATAATGCACAGAATATGATGAATTCTGCAATTTCAGGTAAAAAAAAACGAACTTGCAACAATCTAAAAAGAAGTCTTAAAGTATCTCTAATGCATTAGGTTAATATCATTAAATTTCCCTTTACATTGTGTCTACATTTTGCTTACGCTTCTCTTTTTGAATGCAGCTCACGGCTCAATGCCACATGCCACATGCCTCGAGGCGACAACGCCACACCCTCCCTCAACCCTCAACCTGTGTCCATTGATGACGCCCCCTACATACATGTGCCGCCATAATGTCTGCGTCCATAAAAATTTGATGTTGTGTCGTAGAGTCATCAATGCGAATCCAAGAAGCTAAAGCTAAGCTCTGGGAATCGTTTGGAGCTGTCGCGTTTCTATTGGCTCTCAGGTAAGTATGGTGAGTATATGCCTTTAGTATCAAGGGGTGGACGGAGCAGGGGACACAGACTCGTAAAAGCTCTTAAGTACCATAAGGAAGTTTGGAACGACTCCTTGTTGGAGCTGCTTTGCTGTTGTTATTGCCTCGGGCGAATGCACTTAATGCCAAATTAAATGCATTGCGAATAGAAAGAGTGAAGGGAGCTGCTACTTGTGGGGGCTGGGAACGAAGTGGCGTTGGCGTTGGCGTGTGTCGGCAATGAAAACCGCTTTATGATTAATGCGCAGCACAGTCGCGCAGTTACGCGCCTTCGGATGCGTAATCCGCTGGAATCATCATCCTCAACAGCTGAAGTAGAAGCAAAAATCACAGTGCCAATAAAAGCGATAGACATCAACAATGCAAAATGCTGAAGGCCAGCTGCACACAAATGCGAATGCAATAAAACATAAATTTCACCAGCAGACGGCATAAAGGAAACGGAAATGCGTGCATTAACAACATGCACTTGAAAAAAAACATATGCGAAAAATATATAAAATAAGACATTAAAGTAGAAACTGTAAAAATAATTCTTAAAACATATAACAACAACAAAAACAACTTATATCAACAGTTTTGAAACAATAAAAGACATTTAGGATCTCGAATATTGTATTATATTCAAAGATCGCAAAAGGTATCAGTTTATTTCTACATAAAAACTCAAAGGCATAGTTTTCCATACTTTTTAGCTAAGTGTAACTGCATGAGAGAGGATAGAGAGCAGATAGCTGATAGCGTCGTGGCAGGGGGTAAGTGCAGTGTGAGAGGTGTCATCGTTCTTGCCAAGTGCCTTAGTGGGGTTGCTATCTGGCTGGCTGGCTGGCTGGATTTGTAATGTTGAAAACCACTTAACTGCCACTTGCTTTCCACGCTTCTGCCCCATTTAAGTTAGTATTTGTATGTGTATATATGTGTGTGTGTGTGTGAGTGAGTGAGTGTTTTTGAGAGACAAGATAGTTTTCCCGCAGCTAATTTTTGGCATATTTCCCGGCAACCATTTTACTCTTACACTATGGTCCCTGAGTGTGACAGTTGGATTAGCTTCTCCACGTTTCACGTTCTTCACCAGAGTTTCAGCCATGACACAAATATATGACCCCAGCACTATGTGCCCCTTGCCACATGACAGCCAAGGACACAAGTACGACGAACAGCAGATTGTCGAGCAAAGGAGAAGGAACATTGAGCGCACCGTTCATATTGGCAGTGGCATCATTAGCCTT
Organism: Scaptomyza reducta; assembly: GCA_035044485.1. Classification (NCBI taxonomy): domain Eukaryota; kingdom Metazoa; phylum Arthropoda; class Insecta; order Diptera; family Drosophilidae; genus Scaptomyza; species Scaptomyza reducta. Next base: position 199,890 of record JAWNNV010000548.1, read on the forward strand.
AGGGAGCTCACTAAATGAAGCTCTCAAAGAAACATATACACAAACACACACACACACACACACACTTACACAGGACACGTATACTATTTTGTTCTTTGGCTTGGCTCGATGCGTTTTCGATTTTGTGCAGATTACGCATACGACATGCTAAACGCCTTTAAAGACTTAAACATGAAAATCAAACGCAAAAACTTGAGCAAACTTTCGTTTGCAAGCTGTGCAAACACACTCAAACATACACACACATACGATCCTTTACTTTACACACACACACAGTCACACATATGCTTTGTCTACTTATAAAAAAAAAAACGAGCTGGCAAAAAGGATTTGTTCGCTCTTCCCTTTGGCCTGCAACTTGCATGCAAGTTTTGCTTTCAAGTTTCTGGCCCACCTCTGTGCTCTGCATTTCTTCTTTTGCACTGACAGAAGAGTAGATTCGTTAAGTGTTTGAGTTTGTAACGTTTAATGTGCAATAATCACAGACAAATTGTTCATGCACCTTTCATAGAAACAGTTCTTAGTTAGGGTACAAAACATTCGGTCTGGCTGCTTTTCTTGTTTTTGTCTCTCATTGCAACTGCCGCATTTGTTTTGTTTGCTATTGTTGCGCTGAGCGCTTTGTTTATGCTGCTGCTGCTGCTGCTGCTGCCGCTGCTCTTGCAACAACACACAAAAAAAGAGAAGCATAAAATGATTTCATTAAAAAAGTTGTAAACTTTTTCATTTAATTTAACTGCAAACATCTTTTGTGCCTCTTTCTCGCTGTGTGCTCTGTGTATTATTCCCTTTTTTATTTCCCCCAGTTACAGCTTTGAGCCCTCTTCTTCTGTCTTTTGGCATGTCTATCTGCAGCTAGGCATCTCTTAGCTATGTGAGAAAGTAGTTCAAGCTGCCTCGCCCCCATGTACATATATATGTTGCGTTGTGACTGAAATTATACGCGAATTGAATTTGCGAATTGAAAACTGAGTTTCAATTAAACTTTTGCCTTTCAATGCATTTGTACCTACTCCCACACACAAACAGAACGTTACCTTCAACTTTAGTTGCCAGCCTTTTTGTCGCACGAAAGTCCTTCAAAAATAGTTTATTCTGTTGTTGTCGCTCAGCATTTGACTTATGACAATGCTAGTTTTAAACTAAAGTTCCGTTGTTGTTATTTATCGATGGCTTATTCGTTGCTTGCAAAAACGCCAACGCTCCGCCAACTTATATTCTCTTATTTAATATTCGTAAAACTTTCTCCTTTGAGTTTAATTAAATATGCAAATTTGTCATTGAGTATTGATAGAGAGAGAGAGCGAGTAAGCGAAATTTTCAATTCAACTGGCGTTGGCTGTAAATTTATTTGTGAACAGCTTTGTTTAATTAAGTAATTTTCTCATTTGCTTAAAGTGTTTGCTTATCCCCATAATAATAAATAATGGTTTTTTCACTATCTACAAAAACATTATCTTTCGTCTAATCAACAACTAAATGTGGCCAGCAAATAACATTTACTTGCAACAAGCATAATTCAATTATAGCCACAATGCACGCGTCATGTTAAAAGTCAGCCAAAGCGGCACTGAGAGAAAAACGGGGTAGTTAAAAAATAAACTATTGGCAAAAGGAAAAAAAATTTCTTGCAAAAAATATATTTAAAAATGTTTAAAAAATGTAAAAAAAAATATATAAACTTAAAATTCAAGTGACTTATAAGTCATTATCTTTATTACTCTTATTTAAATTCGATTATCTTTGTATATTATTTTCTTAATACTTGATTAAGAGACATTACATAGCTTTGGTACGCCAGTTTTCTTTCAGTGTACTGCCACTGCTCCTCTTCATACAGCTGTGGCCCGACAAACTTCAACCCTAGGGTTGAACGCGTTGTTTGCGCTAAAGCCGCTTGGTGCCACGCGAGCTGCCACACAACATGTCGTATTAGTAATATTTAAACAGAAAAGCTCAGCAAATGTTGACATGCGTCGCCATTAGCCGAACGTTGGATGCATTGTGGCATTGTGGCACGCACAACGGAATGAGGGGTAAAGCCAAAGACAGAGAGAGAGTGTGGGAGAAAGAGTCTCTGGTCTCTGGGCAAATTCAATTTTCGCATAAAACAAAAGGCAGCGAGTCGACGTCAACGGCTATGTAAGTAATAATAATAATAATAATAATAATAATATGAAGAACAACAATAATAATCTGCTTAGAAGCCAGCGATGCGAAAGTGAAGAAATGCGTTGTAATTCCAAAGTTCGCCGCCGTCAAATGGTAAAACAAGCAACAATATTGCAGCATATGGAGCAGGAGGTGGAGTGTCAAGGGTGTGGCACGCAAAAAGGCATCAAGCAGCCGTGCCACATTAAGCCGCATACACACACACACACACACACAAACTCACACACTCTGGCTTGCATGCCAAGAATGTGGCTGCAAAAATGTATAAAAATCTATGTTTAAGAATAGAGCAAGGGAGGTAGAGAAAGAGGGAGAGAGAGACAACATCTGTGTGTATGAGTGTGTATGTGTGTGTGTGTATAAAATATGTCATGTTGACAGCGTGGAAATGTCACTCATGTGGCGTCGTAATGAGTTTTGCCAACATCGAATACCCTTACCACACACACATCTAACAAATTCTCCAACCCCTCTCTCTCTCTCTCTCTCTCTCTGTCTCTGTCTCTCTCGAACCCAAGGCTAAAACTTTGAAATGCAGCTGTCCGCCCCACGAGGCGTATAAGCGATGTGCTAGTGTAACTTAGAGTCAAGAATGTTTGCAACTGTCTTGCAGCAGCACCAGCACAATTGAAACATTAATAGAATATTGATTTTAATATTTTAAATGTGTCCAAAGAAATGTCCTTCGATGACCTTAAAACTGGCATAGCCTTGACAAAAGTTAGTGCATTTTTAAAAGCACGGAACTTTTAATTATTTTTTGACCCCTGGAACTGGAACTGCATTAAAAGTTCGAAAGTCTTGAAGAAAATTAGATTTAGAACTTATTCAAAACTTAACTGATTTTGAAATAAGGAAAGTCTTTAATCCATTTTGTCAATTTCTGTATTAGTATATTCATTAAATTCTGATGAAACGTACAACTTTAGACTATATTTTAACTTAACTTAAAACAAAAATTGCTTTTAGCCATGGCCTCACAATAAGCCATAAGCTCTCAGATCTTCCTCATGTTTAAAATACCAACTTAATTAGTGTTAATTGGTATGGAAAATACCAATGGGTTTCTAGTTCACAATGGTCTTTAAGCTCTCGTAGCTCTCGCACATTTAGCCAAAGGACACCTTTGCTTCGAAATGCCAAACAAGTAAAAGACTTCTTAATCGACTCTCGAATCAAGGCTTATCAAAGCCCAATGCAGCAGTCACACACACACATGTATCTGTATGGTAGTAGATGACAACAATAAAGATTCTATATATATATATATATATATATATATATGTATATACACTAGAAGTATATCCTGATATTGCTTATCCAAACTGTCAGCTAGGCGTTTTGTGCCACATCTGAGAGACTGCATCTCGGGGGGTGTTAGTTGGGGTTGATGTTTGCCAGAGCGAGACAAAAGGTAGCCATGCAAGCAAAGAATAAATTTGCCTTTTGGCCACCAAAGTTGTGGGTGTCGTTGTAGTCGTAGCAGTGGTTTGCTCAGGCTCACGAGTCAACAATGGAATGTCAGAGTGACGCCCACGAACCCAAACTAAAACACACACACACACACACACATACACACCGCCACACACACAGCCATAACAATAGACGTGTGTTCGTAGCCGGAAGCTAGATACGGAGACGTCGACGTCGACGTCGACGTCGACGGTGACGTTGTCAGCTGCCTCTCTGTGAATGCCGTAGAATATTCCATTCTAGTTGAATTTCACAATAATTGCAAAGCAGTTGTTGTTGCAACACTAGTTGTTGTTGTTGTTGCTGCTGCCGCTGCTACTGCTGCTGCTATTGTTGCAGCAGCACGTGGCATATACTATATAGCAGTATAGTACAACTACTATATGGAACGTAGTATGCTCTATATACTTTTGCCATTTGCCTTTTTCGGTCATGCAGCCAACACAGCCACAGCACAGAAGCGAGAGAGAGAGAGAGAGAGCACGAGAGCACTGCAAGGGCAAGAGCGAGTGAGATGGCAATCGAGTGCAGCAGAGAAAATATCGATCGACTTAAATGAATTTAGGTCAGGCAAAGCGTGGAACTCTGCCTTACCATCCCACCCAAGCTCAACCATTACGCCAACCCCACTCTCCGCATCAGCAACACCTCCCCTCCCCTGAGGCATGTTCAGCATGTGTGCAGCTGCCCTCAGGGAGGCACAGATGGCTGTGTGAGTGTGTGCATCTTACAGATACATGGTATAATGAAAGAGGGAGGGGGAGGGAAATAGTGGCAGATGGGGGGGCGACCTGAAAACGAAAAATGTCAGCCGCTACTCACGTAACTTATTTTAATTCAAATCAAATAGGGAAACCAGATTGAAATGTAGGCGGTTGCAGGCTATTGATAGCGTATAAGGGCAACAACACACACACACGCGCCCAGCATTCACAATAGTGCATGCGGCAAGCAGCATTCACAGCACAACCCTCCCCCCCCCCCCCTCACTCTTTGGTTTGTCCATGCCAAACACGCACCATCAACATGTGCATTTTATGAGCCAAAACTGTCACAGGCCAAAAATCGAGCCAAGCGAAGCGTTTTGACGAAAACTCACTCACACCCAATGGCAAATGCTTTGGGAATCTATAGCACCCCCCCTCTACCATGCCTTTATTGTCTAGCAAATCACCAAAATCCATAGTATCCAACTAATTCAACGTTTTATGACACGGTGCCTACGTGATGTGACGGAGCATGGGAACCAATGGTTAAATCATACACTTAAAAAAGAAGAAGCACACTAAAATGCATAAGGTACAATAGAAAAAGAGAAAAAGAAGAGTGAGAGAGGGGGTAGGGGTGGGGGAGAGCTAGTATTAGCCTGTCACGTGTCGACTATAAAAAATAAAAATCGTATTGTGTTTTCGTTTCTTTGATTTCAGCGCATCAAATTAGGCGACTGAAAATGCACTCAAAAATCAAAGCGAATCAAACGCAATTAGTTGTCAGAACCTATTAAAAAAGAATAAATTGGGTATAGTTGGTTCTTTGGTTCCTTATTAACATAAAGCCCTTTCTTTAAGTATTTTTGTTAGTTTCTAGCAACATTTAAATATAATTCTAAGATTTTGAATGCCAAACCTAATTCTAAATGTAATTTTTGAACTTCAAATGATAAGAAAAATGTTATAAATTTATGGGCAAACTAAATTGAATATTCATTAAACCCAAAAATATATTAAGATCATAAATACTTAATATTTTAAACATTGAACTCTTTTTAAGCATCATTAAATACTATTATTACTATAGTCTCTCTTTAGTTAAAACTCTAAAAACTTGGACATCCCTGAACTTCATTTAATGCATATTTGTTGTTAGCCGAAAAGGGTTAAGAAGTCCCTGCAGCGTATTAAGCCATTTATGATAACAACCACGAAAGCAAGCAAGCAAGTAAAGCAAGTAACAGAGTCAGAGAGAAAGAGTAGAGAAATCATAATTCGGAGTTACTTTTAGTCCAGCCCTCAAGCTCAAATTAATACGAGCCACTTCACACAAAATGGGGCGAAAACTGTCCCAAAACACGAAAAAAAAAGAAAAAAAATGTGAAGGCAAAACTTGAGTGGTAAACAAAATTTCAAGTGCAGTTATAATATTTCTTGTTGGGTGGTTTTTATTGTTCCGACAACGAAACGCCTCGCGACTGCATAAGAAGGATAAAGTTTTGTTTCTTCAGTTTTAATGTTGTTGTTATTTAATTATTCTTATTTATTTTTGGTTTGTTTCTTTCTGGGAAGTTGAGCAGGTGTTTGTAAGTTTTGAGCGCTAGTTTAGTTTTTGGGGAAAGTTAATTACTTTTTAATTGCTGTATGCATTTTTAATCGATATTTAAATGCAGCTGTATTAATTATGAAGCCAGTTGAAAAGTTCACTTTTCACTTTTGCAGTTCCATGCGGAATATAATTGACTGGCACGCCATGTGTAATATGTGGTACCATGAAGAATACCTCCCAAACGGCATGCTAATTATGCAGCACTATATGACAGCATATTTATGCAGTCAAGGACCAAACACGGCAACAAGGTGCGACTCTCGTCCATCGGACACGCCCCACCCAACCCAATCTAACTGGACTGACATGGTGCGCCTTTTAAGATGGTTGCTGCTGCTCCTGTTGCTCCTAACTGGGTTAACGTTAAATAGCAAACGATTCCGAGTCCTAGTTACCAAATACGGCATCCACACACACACACACTCGCACACTCACACTGACAAGTAGCCATCGTCCACAGGGCCGCATTGCATCACACAGAGCTAGAGCTAATGCTCGGTGCAAGCGCTCCCAACTGCCCCAGTTACAAGCTGGGACAGGCCATGATCTACTACCACTAATGCAATTCTCTTTCTCTCCATCTCTGTCTCTCTCTTTCCTATTCACTCTGTCGCGTTTACTACTACTACGTGCCCCAGTCGTCACTGTCGTCGTCGTCGTCGTCGTCGTCATAGTCTCAATTGCAATGCAAAAACAATAACAGCGGCTGGTTCAATACATCGACTACTGAATGCACTTAGAACGTTATGTTATTAACAAAAGTATGAAGTCGAAATGCGCAGGAAAATATATTGAATGATGATGAAGTATGATTAAATAAATACATTTTCATATTACGCAGAATGAGTTTCTTTTGAGAGAGTTGAGTTAAATAGCATAGATAGTGATTATAATAATAGGTAGAAGTTCACTCCTTACTCTATGCCTTACTTGGTATGTGGTTTTTCATGCCTTATAGTTTCCTTTTCATTCTAACTTCCTTACGCTGTCACAAACGCCTTGCCACAGTCAGCATACCTTAAAAGTTAGGTCAGGCTGGCGCCACTATTGCATTTACGTTACGTTTTGCGAGTACAACTCGTCGTAATCGCAGCTGCAACAACAACAGCAACGTAAAACGAACGTGCCTATGAGCGAGCCGCCGCCGCCGCCGCCGTGCGAGAAGTCCAAGCCCCAAACCCCAAACTGTAACCAGTTCGCCAGCCACCTCTCTCGGGCGGCTGTTCGGCTCCGGCTCCGTTTCCAAGCGTTTGCTCGCTCCGAACAGCCGACGCGAATTCAGAGTGTTGGATTTTGGGTTTGGTTTGGGTTTTTGGGTTAGTCGCCAGTCGCAACACACTAAGCTCAAACGCAAAGGGGTTGAGAGGTGGGGTTGGGCAGGCCAAGCAGCCGCCCTGACGCCCTACATTGGCTGGCTGGCTGGCAAGGTTCGGCCTTGGCGCTCAACACTGACCCGCTTTTAAGCTCGGTGTAGCGACTGTTAATATTGCTGTGTATGTGTGATTGTGTGTGTATGAGTATGTGTGTGTGTGTGTGGAGGCATATTTCTCTTGCTCTCTGCTGATTGCTGTTGTTGTTGTTGTTTGCTGCTGCTGTCGGCTGTTGCATTTCAAATTCGTTGATAGTTGCAAGCTGCATTGGAAATTTCACAAAATTATAAAATTGTATGCACAATAAACACATGGCGTATGCGCAATATATGTAAGGAAAGTGAATGAGAAAATCTGGACAAAGCGAACAAAAATGGTTAAAGCAAAGAGTGATTAACACGAAGCTTGACTTAATAATGTGTTAACTGGAAAGTTTATTTGAACTCAAAGAAGATTATTAAATATTAATTATTACCAATGAAAAAGTGTTAGCAAATTTACACAAGAAATTATTTAAGAGTCAAAAAAGTTAGCTTTATAAAATCATCAAAGTTTGCAAGGGTTTTCCAAATGCCACTTAAATGAAACAACTTTCGGTCACTGCAATTATGGAAGTTCAAAGATAATACTAATTGAATGAAATCAACAAACCAAAAGAAAAATTCAAAATGACAAAATGCATTTGATGAGAATATTTGTGTGTACGCGATTTGTGCAACTGAGCGAAAGCCGCCAAACGACCGACCGCCCACACACAAAGCAACCATCAACACCACCATCAACAGCACCACTGTGGTGGTCAGTCTGTTGCTGTGCCAGCTGCTGATTCATCACGCATCAAAAGAGAAAACTTTAGCCAACGAGAATAATGAAATTAATTTCAGTTGGAGCGAGAGAGAGAGGGAGAGGGATGTAGACAAGCGGTCGCATCTTGGCGCTGGGAGCATTCCTTCGTTGCAGCGACGATTGCTATGGTCTGTTGCATCTATTGTTGTTGTTTTTGTTGTTGCGGCAGGTCGCAAAATGTTCAGACACGGCGCACATTGCCAGACAGTAACTCGAACTGAGAACTAAGAATGAGACTTACAGGGCGAGCAGTGAGTGGTACACACCCCTCAGGCTCCTCCAGAGCAGTAAACTCTCTCAAACTCCAAAACTCTTTCAAGTTTGTGCAGAGGCGTCGCTGCCTTTGGCGTCAAACGCATCGCTGCACAAGCTGTAAACAGCTGCAGGTCTTCGAGAAAGAAGAAAGAAGCAGCAGTGGAATGGGTGGTCTATAAAATTTACTTGCTGTGGGGCGCACTTAATGCGCCGTTACTTTTGTCTGCCGCCGCCACTGCCGCCGGTCATTGCAGCAAATGATAGCCACCACAACAGCGACCACTTGAACAATACTTGTAATTCCATTGCAGCATAATACTACAAGCACTCTCCATTAACAGAAAGAACTGCGCACAATATTTATTTAGTAGAGTAGTTGTAGTTGAGTACGCAAGCAAATCGAAAACTCTTCAAATTTTGCATGGTAAAATAAACAAGATGGAAACTATTAAAAATTGATGAACAGTAAAAGCATTTGATGAGCGTTGCGTATACTTGATTAAAGGGAATTGAATGTAGTTCAAGGTTCAAGGCGAGGTAAGAATCAGCAAATAAGATATGACTCAATCAACATAGATATAAGGGTGGTGAATCTGAAACATGAACACTAAGTCGAAACCAGTTGAATATGGTTTCAAGTTTTGTATAGTTTACCTTACCTTAAACACAGTGCGCATATAAGAGTCTAAGCTGATCTACGATTCTGTAGTTTCGGCACACACATTTAAGAGGTTTTTTATGTCTTTATAATCTTCGCATTCAATTTGTGTTCAAATCTGTCGAATATCCCGATCAAAGCTAAGCACTCCCATTCGCAATCACATTATTATTATCGTCTGGCTTTTGGAGTCAATGTATGTCTGTCTGTCCGTTTGTATATCCTGTTCGTTTTGCAGTCCTTCGAACGTATTACTGTCGGCCAATTGGCAAACCGTTGCGAATTGAGCACTTTTACTCGAGCTAGTTAAGGCCAGGTCAGTCTAGCTTGCACGAGTCATTATTTATTTACACTAAAAATGTATTTCCTTTTGCTCTTAAATCGGACAATTTATAACGAGGCACTTGACGCCAAACAAGCACTGACTATTTTCAAGCTTTAGCTTCAGTCACGTGACAACTGAGATTTATGCAAGTGTATGTGTGTTCGATGTGTGTGTGTGTGTGTGTGATGCTGATGCTGATGCAGTGCATGTCCGTTTGGCTGGACCCCAACATCAGTTGAACAATTTCAATATTTCATCAAAGACATTCAAAGACTCTCTCTCTCTCTTTATATATGTACTGGGGGGTTGGGGGTTAAGTGCAACAGCGCCACACTGGCGCTGCAATTATTCTCGTTAAATGTGGAGCAGCTGTGGCGATCAAAAGGGTGGTGGGGGGAAGGAGTGAAAAGAGACCAAAGATGAATGCCAAGTAATGCACATGTTAGTATTTACTTTGCGTGTTCTCCAAAAGAAACAAATGACGCCTGTAAGCCAGCAACAACAACGAATCTTTCTCTCTCACTTACTCACTCTTCCTTTCTTCCTTCCTTTCTCTCTCCCTATCCCTCTCTCTCTCTCTCTCTCTATCGCTGCAGACATTGAACGTTAACGTTGGCGACGCCGCCATTCACTAGTTGACAGCCCTTTGACTTCACCCCTTTTTTTTCAAAACTGCTTCGAACGTTGGCTGTCTTCGGTTATTACTCATACGCACTGCGGGACAGCAGTCAATGCGTCGACTGCACATGCCTCGGATTGACTTTGCACTCTTCCCGTTCGTAATGTTTACGGGCAACATCAACAACAACAAGGACGTGACAGCCAGACGGACGAACGGACACTGTTGGCCCAGCAATGAGGTAATCAAACATTACATATGTAAGTAGGAAAAGGCAGAAAGGGCAGGTCACCAATGCAATGCATTGAATGGATGCAATTGTGTGTTAGTAATTGCTTGTGAATGGCAAAACGGTAAGAGTTAGACAGTTTACAACAACACCAACAGAAACAACATCAACAGCAAATACAATATCGAAATGCTATGAAAATATTTGTAAGGTAAGCGCAGTAAATGTCAACAAGAAGTAAAAGAGAGACAGACACAATTTAATCGGTACGTTCACGGATGATAAAAAAGGCTGCAATAAAATAAACTTTAAGAGAAATGTTCTCATTTCAAGTGTGCCTTAAAGCTTGTTTGTCAACAGAGAAAAATGGGAAAAAGCAGCTTTTATTTTTTGTTTGGATTATAGATTTCAAAAAGGAAATAATGCAACTTGAAAAAAACTGTATTAGGTATTCTTATGTTCTACTTAAACTTCAAAACCACTGAAGCGATTTTAAAAATTGGTATAAAAATAAAAAATTATTTAATCATTGTAGATTTTTTCTATATTGTAGATTTTTTTCTCACCGTTAACAATACTTGCTTAAAAACCTTTAAAATATCTACAAACTATAAGCAAAGTACTTACATAAATATTTTCATCAACTGACATAGCTCTTATAATATTAAAAGTCCGCATTAGGAACCAAAATTTCATAACATAACATATAAGTACTTACTAACTATATATATATATAGCTTTTGCATTTATTTTTAAAAGCATACAACAAAAATATGCTACTCCTTTTGCAGTTAAGTGCCAGAATGTTTAGTTGAGGTTGTTGTACATTTTTTTTTCAACACACACACACAAATATCCGTTATCTTAAAATGTAATCGCTTTGAGGTTATTTTTGCGGTTGCTGGTTGTTGCTCTATCTTCAGCTTCGCACACATAAACACACACACACAAACACACATACAGTTAAAGTCTCTCTTTTTTGTTATTGTTTTTATTTAAGCTTTTGTTTTTGTTGTTGTTGTTGTTTTTTTTTGTTTTGTGCTGACTTGTTTGCATTTTTGTTTCAGCTTTACGGAACTGTTTCTGTTACTGTTTCAACGTTGCATGCGAATACAACTCTCTGTGTTGCTGTTGTTGCCGTTTGTTGTTGTTGTTGTTGCTTGCTGTTTCTTGCTTCCATTTTTCATGCAGCTCCAGCGTCGTTAAAATTTTGCCTTTTTGGGGCTTTGGAAAAAACGCGAGTCCAAAGTCCATAAAACATCACGACGCTGTCAGTTGTTGTTGTTGTTGTTGTTGCTGCTGCTGCTGATGTTGTTGTTTTTGTTATTATTATTGTTTCGGTTGGATTTTTGTTGAAAGTGGCAGAGCCACCACCACTACAACAACAAAAAGCAACAAGCCAAGGTGAAGCTCTTGCTTGCGGGAGAAGGCGTCTAACTGCTGGCGGGGGTGTTGTGGGAAACAAGGGGCAGACAAAGCGGCAAACGTGCAAGAATAACAACAACAACACCGAACACCAAAACAAAATAAAAATGAGTTAAGAGAAACGGACGTTCATATTGCCAACTACGTAAGTTGTTGCCGTTGTTGTCTTTTATCGCTTGCTCTTCAGCTTTTCGCTACTTCTGCTTCGTCTGCTTCTGCTTGTGCTTTACACATGTGCAAATTTTAAATTCCAACCACCTCTCTCCCTCCCCCCGCCCACGTATGTCTCACTTTCGTGCTAGCCACTTCTGCATCATTTTTCACACACTAAACCGTACCGAAAATTCCAAAAAACAAAAACAAAAAATAAAAATAAAACAGCTATACCCGGCGACTGCAGACAAGTGCAATTGCTGATGAAGAGCCTCAAGCACTCGCGCTCTCTCGCACCCACTCTTTCGGTTTTGACTTCCCGCCCAGGCATAAAGTCCCAGTTCCCAGCTTTCAGCTTCGTCTTCTTCTTCTTCTTAGCAGCAGCAGCAGCTCTTCGCAACTCAAGCTCCACAGCTCTCTACCAGTAACAGGCTATACAGAGTGGAACCCCATTGATGCTGACCCCACGGCAAATTGCCATGGCCTTTCGTTGTAGTTGCTTTTTACGTCTTGTTGTTTTCGAGTCTCGTAAAACTGCGCAAAAATGTAAAAAGGCCGCCGCCAATTTGGTGGAATGTGAATGCTTTTGGCCTGCGAATGTTTTTGACTGTCTTTTTTTTTTGTTTTGGCGGAGCAAGAGAAGTACTTTACAATTTTTATTCGCATTCGCAGACGTTATACTTTTTAATACTATGTGCTCAATAAAAATGATTGTAAAAGAATGTTTTTAGCAACTGTACACTGGTCCCAATAATTAAATATTTCTTATTCCAATAGGCTTGAACATTTCTGGAAAGAACAACTCAGAAGCCTCTAGTCGAGAAATCCGGAAAAGACTATTCCCTTAACCCAGTACTTAAAGCGTACAGGCAGTGCTTGCAAGTATGTGTGTGTGTAAGCATATACTGCATACTTGACTTAACGTCAATGTTGCATATCTCCGGTGTTTCTCAATCGTTTTCAATACAAATTTCACAGATTATCATTATGTTGCCTAATGCTTCAGATGCCTTCTGTTAGTTTTCCATATTCAAGATTTGATTGTTATCGATCACATGTGTATATCGGTAACGGGGAAAGTTATCGCAAATTGGAAACAAACTTATACTGCGTAGGAATTAGGCGAGCTTATGTTCCAAATCTGGAGTCTCTATAGTCTATAGTCTCTGAGATCGTTCATACATACAGATAGACAGACGGACGGATGGACGGGCAGACGGACATGGCTATATCGAATCGGCTGTTTATATATATATATACTTTATGGGGTCGGAGATGCTTCCTTCTGTCTGTTACATACTTTTGCACAAAGCCATTATAAACTTTTTTACCCAAATCCAAAATTGGTTGAGATTCTTGATAGTATTTTCTTCATTTTAATAATGAAGGCAAATTATCACATGAATCATTCACGCCCCTCATAAGGTGTAGCAACTAAACGCCATAACACGAAACGTCTTGCTGTAGGTAGCTTATAATTAGAATGACTTAATGGCAATTCTTTCATGTACATAAAGAAAAGAAACATATTGAAATGACCTAGTCGACAGTTGCCCAGCCAGTTCCGTGTAAGCGTTGGCGTTGCTGGAAAGTAGGCGAGTGACGCATGCGCAACAGCAACGACAAACACAAAATCATTGGCAAAACCACAAAACGAAAGTTATAGTCATAGTTAGCGCTTATACTACTATATGTGGATGGACTCCAACGGGGTTCTCTTGCCATAGAGCGCGTTGGTGGCAGTGTCATCCCAAGAAACGGAAATTCAATTTCCGTCACGTTCGAAGCAAAAAAAGAAAAAATACAAAAATTCACTTCCTCGCCCATGCAGACGCACCATGGCTGGCCCCTTCGTCACTCCTCCTCCAGCAGCTGAATGTCAGGCAGCATTTCGTTTCGTTTTCGTTGCCATTACACATCATGATGAGCGTTGGCATTATCGTCATTATTAACGCCATCAACAATGTTGGTGTTGTAGTTGTTGCTGTTGTTGTTGTCATCGTCTTTGTTATCGTCACCCACTCAACGTCAGCGCCTGAGCCAAGTGACCAACTTAATTAAGCTTGAAAGGGAAGTGTTTCCTCCTACACGATTGCGACTCTCTCGCTCTTCAACAAAAGGAAGTAGCAACAACAGTAAGTACAACAATAGTCTCTCAATTTTCCTTCTGCAACGGTGTGTGTGTGTGTGTACGTGTGTAAGCCGCTTAATGAATGAACAAATGTTTGAGTAAATGAAGGAATGAATGAGCCAACAAATTAATTAATGCAAATTATGATGCTACAACAACAACAATATAAGGACTAGAAGTAGCATATTAAATCTATCTATAATAATTTCAGCACAGGCAACAAATTGGTGTCATAATATCTTAACACATTCTTCGTGCCAGTCAAGTCGTAGACACTTGGCGGCTGGTTTTTGTGTAGCTGTATAAATGGAATGATTATCGCAGATGTATAAATGGAAGAAGTCAAAAGAGCTTGCAGGTTTATTACTTTCAAGGAATATAACACAGAAGATGTTTTTTTTGTTGTGTGTTTCTGCAAGAAAAACTTCTTTAAATAATAATAATTTTTCAATCATTTTATAATCATTTTTTGTAACTAGATAATGTCATTCCAATCCATCCATGACCAACTGAATACTTTTTATAGCTAAACAAGATTTATATGTTGTTGTTTTTTTCTTCGCTAAACAAACAACTTAACTGATGTTAACTCTACGGAAAAAATGCCAATACTAATTACCACACTAAAAAAAACAAAAAAAAAAACGATTATTTCTGTAAAGTTTATCCAATTTTAAATGGTTTACTAGCTCTAATTGGTATCTTTGCTGCCAACAACAGCAGAGTGCAAGAGAGAGTTTGTTAGTCAGTTAGTTAGATAGTTAGTTACCCACAACAATATAGTATGTATGTACGTATTTATGTTTTGCGCAAAAACAGTTTGCACTCCATTATGTGTAACTGTGTAACTACTGGCGGCAACATTTGCAACTAAATACTTGCATATACACACGGTATGCAAATTGAGAATTGTGGTAAATGGCTTGACTTGACTGTCGATTGGTTGGTTGAGTCGGTTGAATCGGTTGAATCGGTTGAGTTGGACGTCGTCGCGTCTGGCTGCAATTTACGTTTACCTCGCTAATGTTATAAACATTGCAATTATTGCATTTACTCTCATTTACCAACTGAATATTGCTGCTTTTTTGTTATTGTTGTTGTTGTTTTTGTTGTTACCGGCTCGTTATTGCCGCCGCGCACGGGCCACTTAAAAGGAAAGAAAGAAAAAAAAATATATATATATAAAAACGGCCAGCAAGAAAAATTGCCATGGAGAAAATTCACGCCTGGCGCCAGGCAGTCAGCCAAGACCCAAAGAGAGAGAGAGAGAGAGAGAGTGAGAGCAGCAAACGTTGGCTATTAGCCGAAACTTTTCTGCAAGAGGGAAGTTGGGAAGGAAGTCCTGTTGCTGCCCTGTTCTCACATGTTTTTTTTCTCTACTTTCATATAACAAACAACCTGGCTGGTTGCAACAAAGCTGAGGTTGAGGAAGTATTTCCCTTCGATATTGCCGCCGTCTGCCACCAAAGAAAAAAAAAAGAAACGGGGCGCAAGTGAGAAAAATGCAAACGAATTAAGTGCTCGGCATGGTGCAACCTTATATCGACGGGCCAAAAATGTCCATGGATTGGATTTTGGGTAAATTGTAAAACGTTTGCAGGCAATGCAAACGGAAGCCGCCATAATTGGGTCATAAAAAACTTATTTGTGTAAAATTATGAAAATGAAGTCAATTGCAATAATTTGCAACAAACATTCCATTCAATTTTCAGTCGATTACTAGGAAATCCTGGCCAAACAAATTAGGGGAAAAATCGCACGAGAGGTTCGTGTGTGTGTGTGTGTGCCACACAATATGTTGCATAGCGCAGAAGGTGGAGCAGTAAAAAAAACACAATGCATGATTTGAGCTTTTCCCAGAACCAATTAACCTACGGTTTTAGCTTATGCACGGCAAAAAAAAAACTGAAAGTTGACAGGTGCAACTTTATTGAAATAGGGTTAGATAGGGTTGAATTGTATATGTAATCAAATTTGTAGATTTCTAATAACAATTTAACTTTCTGCAAGCATGAATTCAAACCTAACAAAGCAATAATATTAAAAGACATTTTTAATGTATTTTACTAATTTTATCAACTTAATTCCATCGGATTAATCGCAATTTGAATTAAATCACTTAAAACGTTTAAGATGTTCTCCTTACCAGTATCTGCATCTTTGTCTATACGAAGAACTTACCCGTACTGCTCCATCTGTCTGGGTGTCTGGCTGTCTGTCTTTCTGTCAGTCTGTCAAGTGGCACGGTAAATTGCCGTTCGATATGCAAATGTCAGGCGCATTCATCGAACGCTGCGCTTTTCAATTGCTCCGCTGCATTGAAATCAATTTAACTTTCTGCTCAATGCCAATCATTGACACCCAGACCCAAACCCAATCCAAAGTCCAACCCACACACACACACTCTGTATACTCTACTATACTCTACTGTACTATACTACTTTGCCATGCACATAGTTAGCTACTCACAGCTGCAGCACAAGTTTCGTCTATGACTGCCAGCAATCACAGGCAGGAGGTAATCGGAGAGTCCGGGGATTAAAACAAGAGAGAGAGAGAGAGAGAGGACAGAGGGAGACTGAGCTGGAAAACCTAAAAACAAACAATCAGACGGATACGAGCGCTTATTTCAAAATTCATTTGTCATTTTGTGACAGGCAAATGAAAATTTTCAACTGTTACTACTCCGAGGGAGATCGTGGGGGGAGGCAAGCGTGGCTGCAACAATCGGAATATTCAAACCAAGGCAAAATTTTGTGCAAAATTCTCCACGTATTTGCCTTCCTCTCTCTTCCTCATTCTCTCTCTCTCTCTCTCTCTCTCTCTCTCTCTCTCTGTTTCGTTTACTTTTTGTTTAACTTCCGCATCATTTATGAAGTTCTACAACTGAGCCAAAAATGCAGATGAGTTTTTGCCTTCAAGCTACTTTTATGTCGATGTGATATCAATAAGAGAATACGTAGTGGAATGAGGGGATACTTATGCCATAGATACTACCACCACTACGACAACGACTATGCAACATTCCCTAGGCCAAAACCAAACCCCAATCCAATCCAATGCAATGCGATTTTGGAGGTAACCCTTGTTGACACATTTGTGTACCACAGACTGCCGGGAAAACATGACATAATATAACGGTAAAAGGAAAATCATCGATTTCATTTGATTTATTTTTGGGGCCCCTGAAGTTTGTGGGAGGGGGAGTAGAAGGTAGAGCAATTCCTTTTGGCAACCACCAAAAATGCCGCCATGTTCTGTGGGTATCGCAATGTGGTTAGTGTGTGTGTGCGTGTGTGTGCGTGGGTGTGTGTGTGTGTGCGTGTTAGCAATAAATCTCGGAAATTGTGTCAGCAATTGTGTTAAACGTCACGGGGTGCCAGCCATATTGAAATTAGAGGCACTTCCGCTTTAGGGGTTTCGACATTTTTTTTTTCTGTGGCTTTATTTTGGTCATTTCGGTAAGCGAAACTAAGTGGCCGGAAGATATGCGTAACACACTCACACAAACACACACATACAAATGGAGAAGTGCGGATTCTGGCCATGATTGCGGCCCGCAATGTTTGACTTTTGTCAACTTTTTGTTTTGCTGTTTGTCTGTCCGTCGGTCCGTCGGTCCATCTGTCTGTTCTGCTCTGTTTTGGGTTCTATGGGTTCTTTCTGCTGAAATCCCGAGACGAGCCAAAATAAACTTGAAGCCAAAAAGTTGATTGTGCAACAAATGCCATAGGCAAATTTATCTATCGCAAATGTATCTCATACAATGTATGTATAGCTTGTATTTACTGACTTTTTTCTATCTTGTGTTTTATAAATGTATATTTTTAGTTTTAACAAATTTGTTTTGTTGTTTTGCGCATCATCACTATAAATTGAATAGCACACACATACATACACACACACACACACACACATCGATATATATGCGTAGCTACTATATAAAATTATATGTATCTTTATGTATACTTGAAAGTCTGTTCGTCGATAACAAATTGTACAAATACGCAATAAACAAACTATAGCTGTTGATGTGTTTCTATGTGTATATATTATGTTCATTCGGAAAAATGCAAATCATTGAAATGATCAAAGCCAAATTAAAAACGAGTAAGAAGGCTCTAGTCGAGAAATCCAGACTAGACGATACCCTAAACCATATATAATGTGTGGATACTGCATACTTGGACTTAACTTCAATGTTCCATATCTCTAGAGTTTCTCAACCGATTTCAAAACAAATTTCACAGATTGTCATTGTATCGTCTAATGTTTCAAACTGCTTCTCAAAGTTTTCCAAATTCAAGATTTTGTTGTTATCGATCACATGTGTATATCGGAAACGGGAAAAGTTATCGAACATACAAACGGACGGCCGGACAGACGGACATGGCTATAGCGACTTGGCTGTTGATGCTGATCAAGAATATATATACTTTATGGTGTCGGCGATGCTTCCTTCTGCCTATTACATACTTATGCACAAAGCTATTATACCCGTTTTAATCATTTCTAATGGTTTCAGGGCACAATAAATAAACATAAACAATAAATTTTTTTGATGTGAATTCAGCTAAAAACTACTATCTCTATTTGTCTTCCTTTTATGTGTGTTTATATAGACACACTTTTCAAAACACCATAAAATGACATTACCATTAAGTTAATCAAACGAGATTGATTTGTATTTTATGGCCAAAGTGTGTGTAAATAATTTTATTTATTTGTTGTTGTTCCTTTGTGAATAAGCTGTTTAAAAGACAAAACAAACAACGGCTAATCAAAATATTCCCAGAGGAATATTTAGGAAATACATAAAAAAAAACCCAGAAGTATCTTAAAATATGATTTTGTGATCACAAAACCGACACGCTTAATAAATTCATGAGAACTGCATGTTCAACCAATTAGTAATTCAAATTTTTAAAAGTTCTCCTCCAACTCTAACTATTTATATTTATAGAACACGAACTTGCCAAGCTCTTGGCTACGTCAGGTTATTGTTCCAATGAATATCTCCAGCTCTTTGGGGGAGCCAAAATACAAATATAAATAAATAAACAAAAAAAAAAAAAAAATCAACTCATTAACACAAAAATACTTTTGTATGTATCTGTGTGTGTGTGTGTGTTTGTTGTGCAATTATGTATAAACAGTTGGATTCGTTTGCTTTTGTTTTAAACTATTTTTAGCCAAGTCTTCGAACTTGAAGCTATTTTCGAATGCAGCACACAAACAAACAAGGTGCAACAACAATCAGTTAAAAATGGCAATTCGTTGGATGGTTATAAAAATAGTTAAGAGTATCTCGAGCGTGTGCAGGTTCAACACAAAAACAACAATGAAAATGATAATGATAATGATGAGGATGTTTTTGTTTTTTGTTATCTTCATTATGATGAAGTTGATTTTGTTGACGTCGTTGACTTTTGAGTGAGTCGCGTGTGGGTTGAAAATTTGCAAAAATACTCATTACGCGAAATGACAACAAGAACAACAACAACAACAACAACAGCAACAGTGATATAGTATTGCATGTTGTTTTTGTTTCTTGCATTATTATTAATGTTGCGTTTTTTGTTTTGTTGCTGGCAATTCTATTTTTACCATGGCATGCAGTTTATATTTATAAATTGGTTCGCGGCTCGTTTCCATTTTCAACATATCATAAAACTTAAATCACAACAACAACAACAACAACAATAACAACTGAAATGAGTGACTGAAAAAAAATTACCGCAGACAAACATTAATAACGACACAAACAAAACAATCAACGGCACTGAACGAACACCTTGAAGTTCGCAGAATTTTGAATGAATCAACGTGACAGTGTTGCAGACATTGGTAAATATTTGAAAATCGCTTTCATGATGAGCACAAGGCAAGGCAAGGCAAGGCAAGGCAATTACAACGTTCGCCTTACCGCAACGCAATCGCGTATCTCACAGATACTTCTCTACGCTCAACTCTCAAGCGACTTAGCCACTTTAATGCTCATACATATATATATCCATATCTTCATCTGCATCGACTACTAACTACTACTTTTACTCCTACTGTTCGTCTGCTGCTTTTGCCTGTGATTTATAATAGCTAAAAAATATGTATACAAATATTTATGCATGTCTAGTATCTTTAAGCTGTCGCACTCACTCTCTCTCGCTCTCTCTCTCTCTCTCTGTTTCTCTGCATAGATCTAACAAATTGCGCGTGCACATAAATCAAACTTGTTTTTGGGACCACATTTGAGAAAGACGAAGACCTGACTAACCCTACTGTATTCCTATCTAACATCACATCGGAATATACCACAAGAAGAAAATAATAATAAAACTTAAACTTATTTGGCACAGACGAAGGAACAAATAATTATATACACTTGCTTAGAAAAAGTTCAAACAGCTGCGAAAACTAAAAATTCTCTATCAAATGTGTCTTTTAACTTTATTCAAAAGCGATCTGCTTCTTTTTTAAGCCGGTTTTGTCTTCTTGATTAAAATTTAATCAACAGTTTTCAGGAAATTTCGCTAAAGATTTATTAGGAATATAAAAAATTTTCCAATTGTTTTTTAAGGAAACTTTACAGAAACTTCAGAGTATAATTTACATGTTATACTTAAGAATATTACACAACTCTATATAGGAACAATATGCCCTCATTGACCAATAAACAAACTTACTCAAACTATACATAAAGATACTCATATAATCTTTCATCCTATGCTTGGGAAAGCCGCTGCATCATTATTTATATTTGTATAGTGATTTTGTTTATTATTTTAAATACAATAATCTGTCACTGTGCCTCGTATCTAATCTGCAACTGCGACACCATGAGTCAGATGCTTAAAGTGAAAAAAAAACAAAACAAAACAAACAACACGAACGGGGACACCCCTTTCGGAACCACTTGGCGTCACTTGGCTCACACAAATTGATTACGGGTGCTTCAATTTCAGTTCAGCACAAATATTAGCACAACCCCGTTGACCCGCGCGTAACCCGCTAGCAACCCTACAACCCTATGACTGACTGCCATCACTCACCTTTTGTTTAGTTGGTTGGAAAGGGTGTTGCGTTTTTTGTTTTTGTTGTTGTTGTTTTCGGGTGCGTGAGTAATGTGACGACATTAATTTTCACACTCATTACAACTCCATTAAGCTCACTGGCTGTCCAGTTTGTTGTTTGAGCTGTTCCAGTCGTTCCTGCCTGCTGCTACTACTGCTACTCCTGTTACTAACCCATCCACATGCAAAATAGAAATTTGTAGCATGGCCCATTTCGAATGCACGCACGAAAAACAAAGCCCAAAAAAAAATAAGTGTCAAACAATTTGTAGGCAAATGACGACCATTACAAAGCGTTAGCAAGGAAAACAGAAGTATGTATTCGAGAACATGAAAAGGCAAACGAAAGACTGTCGCAGTGCATCAAATACCTTAATTTATGTGGTAGCATGCACTGTAAGAAAAGATGCCACTGATGTCAATTTATATTTATATCTTACTAACTTTGATGAATATAAGTAACTATACTTTCCTTTACCCATTAACCAAGTCTTAACTTCTGGCCTTATTTATCTTTTGGAGCTCTTGGTTGGGTGTTTTAGGAACTCGTCTTTATTTTCGCTCAGTGCACTGTCGCTGCTGACACGCTTCTTGCTTATCAACTTAAAAAATTAACAACATTATTGCCCAAATGTTGTTCTGTTGTTGATTTATTTTCGTGTGTTTGCCGAACTCTTTCGAGACTTCCGTCTGTGCAAACCCCCCTCTCCAACACTATCCCCCACTCGACAGGATTCACAGACCCGTAACCAGCGACATACACACTCAAACTTTCAGGCTTACTGGTCAAGGCTTGCGTGCCATCACCCTTTTGGACTTATTTGAATAAGAACGTCTCTGAAGTTCTTTAGCCCCTTTCTACCGTTACTCCAAATAGTTGCCCTCTTTCCACGCCCCTCTCCCACTCTCTTCTCCTTTCGTCACTGTCAGATCGTTCGTCATTTCAAATTCAGCTCAGTCGTCAGCCCAATTTCTACATTCCAACAATTCTTTAGCCTCTCTTAGCCTTTCTTTGGCGAATGCAGTCACGTAATTTTCGAATTTTCAACACAAACACATACACAGAAGCAAAACGAATTTCACTAGCAAAGTGCCACATCAACCCCCTCACTATATAGCCAGAGCGCCGTCGTCAATTTGTATCTGTAAATTAGTATTCCAGTGCAATTTGCCTCGGAAACACCAAAAATACTTTATACATCGATTCCGGTGCCCATTGCGCCTCATGGTTATGTTCATTTTCATGTTGATGTTGATGCTGATGATGATGATGATGATGATGATTATGATGATGATTATGATGATGACGATGATAATGATTACACCTCCACCCCACCACAACATGCAACCACAGTCGCCGCTGTCGATTTATGCGGGATATGGATATATGAAAGCGGCTTTTTTGGTTTCCTGTCCAATGTTTTCCCCCTCTCTCTATGTGTGTTTTTGTGCATATTTGCAGTGACGACTCGTTGAATAGAAATTCAGTTTTTGGCATTGTACAATAATCGCATTAATAATGCGTTTTGGTTTTTGCGCTGGCCCTGGTCAAAGTGTGCCCTCAAACACAGCCCGCAGACACCCTTCTCTCTTCCCAACAAGACTCAACAATTTGACAAGCCCATCATTATCGGCATCGCCATCAAGCGGGAAGTTGCATCAGTGTTGAGTTTCAGTCGAGTTTTTCTGTATTGCCGGTTATTGAAATTAACAGTTAATTTAACTAATAATTGTTTAAATGGAGTTATTCATGATGTTGATACTGTTGCTGTTGTTGTTCTTGTTGTCAGAGTTGTGGTCGCTGTATTTGTTGCTGTTGTTGTTATTGTTCCTGTTGTTAGCTGTCGTTGTTTGTGTCTGCTGCTGTCGCCTGTCAACACTATGGTTGGCCAAATAATGCTGGTCGAGCAGCAAAGGGTCGGGGCAGACGGTAGACACTAAACCAATAAAATTAGTAACAAATTTAATTTCAACTTTATGTTTGTTTTAGTTGGTATCAAATTGCCAAAGATTAGACTAAAGTAGAAATATGCTAAAGTTACAACCTTCAAATACATTTAAGCTTTCGTTATTTCGTTCAAGTTTAAAAGTTTGATATATTAAACGTTGACACCAGAGCATTAAATGCTTGAGTTTAAGCATTTATTTTGACCAAGAAACGTTTTAAAATATTTCATTTGAACTAAAATAAAATCAGAATAATAATAAACAAAAGGAATTAACATAAAAGCATGTGTGGGAATTTTTTATGATTTTTTTGTATGTTAAAAGTAGAGTTATTTTAATTATTATATCTTAAAGTTATAAGAAAAAATCATAAAAATTTTTTTTCCTCAAAAAGCAAGAAACTTTTTAATGAGTTTGATTTTAAAGTGGTTCCATTTATTTGTTGATTAAATTTTTAAAACCAGAAATTTTTAGATGATTTTTTAACTTTAAGAAATATTTTGTATAACTTTAAACGTCTTTTTGTTTCGATTTAACCTTAGATTGATTAGTTGTTTAGTGATTAAACTTTCAATATGTTAGTTCTTTATCAATATCATTTAAGCAACTTCCAAGTTCAAATGGTGCTTATCCCAGTGTTCCATCTCCTATAAGTTCCCATCAGGAGCTCAATTTTTGTAACAGACCTTGTCTAATATGTGCAGCAATCTTGGTAATGCCATTGGCTAAATATATAAAACCCACAATATGTTTGAGCCAATTTGATGCCAAGTTCAAACAAACACAGACATACGGACCCTACCCACACATACACACACACACACCCTATCCTCATAGATTCTTACTTAGCATTCAGCGCAAAATCGGCGGCGCCCACGCAAAGAATCGATGATGATGAAGATGATGAAGCCAACGATGACGCTGTCGCCCGCATCGCATTCGTCTCCGTCTCCATTTTCATTTCCATTTCCATCTCTGTGAACTCTCGCATGTTGAATTATCAGCTGATTTAGTGTCGGGTCAGTTGGCACACAAATTCTACACTTTTCTTTACAATTTCACACACACACACACAGCGAGAGGGAGCAGGGGATTGGGCTGACGTAGGAATGTGACATCAATTGACACGAAAGTTCAGCGTAAATATTTGCGCAGATAAAAAACGCAAGCAAAGAACGACAGAGAAAGCGTGACACTTAGCTAAAAAGAGTGAGAGTGAGTGGGAGAGACATTGGCAGAGGGAGAGGAGGGGGAGTGTGTGTGTGTGTGTGTATGTTTGTGGTGTGCCCGAGACACCCATAAATTCCAAAGCTAGACACAGATGCGGTCATTCTCTCTGTCTCTTTCTCACCATTTAATGACAAAGAATGAAAGAACAATTTGTGAATTTGCGACAAATAAACGGAGACATCGCGACCAGACTCCAATTGGCGTCACAGTTGAGGCCTCCGCCCCATACACACACACACACACACACATACACAAACACACATATGAAGATTATCAACTAACTAAAGGCACATGCAGATTTTTAACAAGACCAAGCTCTTGACGCAATATTAAGTTTTTCGTTACACCCGCAACATTTCATAAAATCGGGGAGTTTCCCACTAAAAGTCGCCTTATCGACACTTCAAGTATTGTATGCGGGTTCTGCTGTTCCATACATATAACCAAATAATTCGTCATTAGATTCGTCATACGCTATTTTGTATGGAGCTTGATACAGAGGGTATGGCAAATGGGAATTGCATTGAAATTCTACGTATGCTGCCATTTGCGCATTTAAACCGACCGATGATGCCGATGATGACCGTCAATGACGTCAGCAGTGTGTACACACAACCGATTGAGAATTCAATTTCAATTCAGTTGTCGTAGTCACAACTATAGCCGATGCTCACTCTCCAGTGTCGAGTCATCATCATCTGAAAGGCTGCATGCATCGTTTGTTAAACAACAACAGCAACATTTTTCAACATTGTTAACTTGGTCGGTGACTTCATATTCCATGCCACGAGGCACTCGTCGATTCGCACTCGGTTCAGGGCTCACCGAAATTCTACAGAAAAACCACACAAACACATACACCACATATTTGAACAATTTATTGCTCTCACTGAAGTAGATTGCTATTGGCGTCAGTGGCTTAAAATGGAACTATGCAGCTTACTGATAAACAAACCAAAATAAAACAATGTAGCGTCAATTAAATTTATTAAAACGTGCTTCACGAACATGAGTCAACCAGAAAAAAGCTAAAACAAAACAAAGGTTTTTACACGGGTTTCACAAATATATGCTTCAATAATGTTGAAAAGGTTTTTTCCTGTGTCTACATATATTTGGCTTAATATAATGTAAGTTCTATATATTATTTAAATGTAATTAAATGTTTTTTTCTCAGCATAAAACTTTTAACCTTATTGTAATAAATATATCAATTAATTATACAAAAAAGTTAACACCCATGAAATGAGCTTAACAAAAGTAAAATAATTAATAAAGAGGAATTTCAAAACTTTAAAATAAAGCTGGTAAAATTGAAAACAAGCGCAAACAAACCATTAAAAAAATGTTTACATAACTTTAATAATATAAATTTAATGGAAAGTTAATTTTAAGACATTATAAAGAATACATTTAAAAGATAAAAATATATACAAAAAGAAAAGTGATATAAAATCCATTTCGTATAAAATTATTGCCCAAGTGATTAACATTTTGAGTAAAATATTATTAATTATAGTACATATCGCGATCTAAATTATTTTCAATGTCCGTAGGGGAAGCCCTTAGCAATATTTATAATTAATACCAGGCCGCGCACGTGCCGTATATCTGATTATAAATAAAATATATTATTGAGTCAATGAAATATTTGTTAATAATAATTGCGATAAGAAATGTAGAAACAATGCGAATGAAATTCTTATTATTAGCTAAAATATATTTGTGGTATGAGTAAACTCATTGTTCATTGTTTGCCCCGAAAGAGACTTTGAGTAATAACATTTTAATAGGCAAAGAGATTAATTGCCGCTTCGAGTGAATCATGCGACGCCAAAATACTATTAGATACATAAGGTACTTTCTGGGCACTTGAACGAGCGCATACGATGAATGTGGAATTTAGTTTTCTTTTGGGTTGGCTTTTAATTGGCAACACGAGCAACTCATAAAATGTGGAATTTTTGAGCAAATTTTATGTGTTTTCGTGTGTTGCATGAAAAGCGAAAGGCAACATTTTTTTTTTTTCCTTTTTTTTTTTTGGCCGATTGCATGACCACAATGGACTTAAAACTAAGCTGAAACCCCCTTTTGGCTGTGCTCGTCACGCCAAGCTGCACACGATAACCCAACACCACCCCCCCTTTGGGAAATAGGGGACAGCACTTTTCATTCCCAATCCAACAGAATTCCCCGTTCACAGATATACAAAATGCAGTGCACGGCGACTGCGGCAGCGAATTAATTATCTTCAATTCATTCATTAAGAAAATGTGGGAGGGTATATAACACACACACACACACACACACACAAACACACTCCAGTTTACTCCCACAAACATAGACACACGCACACACACACACCGCTTCCCACCCACAGATAATGAATGCACGACGCCTCGCATTTTGTATCCCATACTACCAGCTGCTAGTATGTGTATCTCATAGTACGCCAGTTGTGCCAGTTGTAGCTCATAGTACGCTTGATACTCTCGTATCTCTCGCGTATGAATGAAAAGCAACAACAACAACAACAGCGGCAAACAGCAAGCGACAAGTTGAGGATGACGCAGAAAATGGGCTTGGGAAGTGCAAATGGGTTGAGGGGCAAGTCTGTCTCTCTCTCTCTCTCTCTCTCTATCGCTAGATATGTGCGGGAGGGGTTGGACTCTGGTTGTGGGTGGCTGGCTGTCTACTCTCTATCTATCTATCCACTTGGCCGCATCCGCCGCCGCCGTCGTCGTCGTCACGAGATGGCGGCACAGGTCGCATAATAAATTATTCGCGTGACCAAATCATTTGCGTTGTGGCGAATAGTTTTTTAATTTTTACTTTTCGCAAATGTCAAATTAAATCCCTTTAACAATGCTGATCTTAATTGCATTTGTTGTTATTGTTTTTCTTTCTTTCTTTGCTGCTTATCAGTTCCGGAACAGAGTGATCTTGAGGCTTGCCTTCTCCTTCTTCTTTTTTCTGAGAAATTATTAATAACCAGAAATTTATGTGTGACAGCAACAGAACTTTGGCAGCAACATGCTGCTTATGTTTCCCTCTAAAATAAATTATATTAAAATCATTTTAAACATAGAGAGATAAAAAAAAAGTCAACTTCTTAAAAATCAACAAATAATCAACAAGAAAATGCCTGAAATAAAAACTCTCACTCAATTCTGGTAAACTTTTTGTTCATGCAACGTTCACCAGCAATCGTTTTACTTATTTGGTTGCTTTTACTATCTTATGTTTTGTTTAGTCTATAAGTTCAGCGACCAACAACAACAAGAAAGACATCAAACGCAACTTGACATTGCTTGCTTCAATGGCAAACAATGTGAAAATTATGATATCACTAATTGCATAGCATTCAAGCTTGATAATATAGTTTCCTATGAATTGCGTTTCTGTTTTACTCGAATACTTAATTCATTGAAGGTGTGTTTACTTTTGTAGTTGTAGCAAGTTTGTTTCGTTGTGACTCAACTGATTTATTTTTTTCATACTTTCATAGTTAGATAAAATTTGAAGAACGATAAATTGTGAGCTTTGAACTTGTTATGATTATTATTGATGGCTTATTTTCCGTTCTTACATTTATTTATTTAAATAGTTTTAGTTATAGTTTTAAGGGTTAAAGTGTGACTTAAGCTTTTCACCCTTTTTCTTTACTTCATTTTTCTTTCCAAACATTTTGAAGTATTTTTTTTTTTTTTGCATTATTTTTGTAGCATATAATTAATTTTCAAGTTTCGGCCAACTGCTTTTCTTTTACTCACTCCCTCTACTCTCTGAGTCACGTTGAGGAGCCTTTGTCCTTACTTTTTGCCACCCTCGCCTCCAACGAGCTGTTAATTTAAATAATTTCATAGCTGGCCTCAGACAATTGCCTTTCTTTCCTTCAACATTTTTGAGCATTTATATGTGTTTTTTTTTTGTTTTCTTTCATTTTATGGTTGTAGAAATTATAATTTTTACAAAAAATAAGTAAAATGCAAACTGAAAATAGGCAGCACTTTGTGGCAGGCAAGCGAGCGTAACGAAAACAAACAAAACCCGGCACAAGGATTCCGTGCTGCTGGTTAACCTCTCAACCCTCAAAGCACATTGCCAAAAACTAGCAGCAAGGAGACCCAAAAATATAAAAAAAAATCAAGTAAGAAGCCTTTAGTCGAGAAATCCCGACTAGACTATACCCTGAACCCTATACTTTAAGCGTACAGTCAATGCTTGTAAGTATGTGTGTGCGTCTAGTGCATACTTGACTTAACTTCAATGTTCCATATCTCCGGGGTTTCTGAACCGATTTTAATCAAAATTGCACAGATTCTCATTATTTCGTCTAGTGTTTAAAACGTAGTTTAAAAGTTTTCCAAATTCAAGATTTTGTTGTTATCGATCGCATGTGTATATCGGAAACGGGAAAAGTTATCGAAACTTTGTAACAAAATTGTGCTGCCTAGGTATAAGGCGAGCTTATGTTTCAAATCTGGAGTCCTAGCTCTTATAGTCTCTGAGATCGACACGTTCATACATACATACGGACATGGCTATATCGACTCCACTCTTTATACTGATCAAGAATATATATACTTTAGTGGCTCGGAGATGCTTTCTTCTGGCTGTTACATACTTTTGAACAAAAACCATTATACCCTTTTAACCCATATGTTATGGGTTCAGGGTATAAAAACACACACAAATTATTAAGTATACGTAGAGTACACAGTTTTGTTCTCGTTGTTGAGGTTTTCGAGCCAGGAAAATATCTTGCAAATTGACTTTGAGCACGCATAGCGTTCAACTTTTGTACTTATTGCACATATATATATAGCAACAACAACAAGAACAATATGCGGTTACAACAACAACAACAGCAGCAGTTTAAAAGGGGTCGACTGCATATAGAAATTGTGGCATGTGCGAAAAAAAAGGCGTACGCCTGTCATTAAATTTCGCGCCGGCAACGACAACAGCAACAACTACTACGTTGAGCAAAGGAAATGCCAACAACAACAACAGCAGCAACAACCACAATGTTGATAACTAAGTTAGTCGTCTCTGTCTCTGTCTCTGTCTGTTTGCTTGTGTGTGTTTGTACTTTGCCTCTGTTTGTCTGGGGGCGGCGCTCGCTGCTGTCACATATGACATTTTATTATTACAAAATAAGCATTTAAGCGAACGCGTATGACAGTTAATAATGCAAACAGCAGCAGCAGCAGCAGCAACAACAACAAGAAAAGTTGATAATAATAACAACAACTTTATACTCGCAACTCGACTGAATGCAAAAATTCCCACAACATCCGGTTGAGAGCAAAAAAAAACAACAGCAAACGGGCAACAGCATTGACAACAACATGAACGAAAACAACTGCGGCACGGAAAGCGGAACAAATAAAATGCAACGAATGAACAACAAGCAAACAACTGCTGCACAGTGGTTGAAAAAGTGTGTTTTGTTTTCATTTCAATTTCATACAATTTAGAATACTTCATAGATTTAGGTACCCAAAAAAAACCTTCAAACCATCAAGTATTTCAATTTTAAACCTGTTTAAACTATTATCTTAATATACCCTTACCTTTTTTAACACTAATAATAAATGAAAGTTAACCCTAAGTAAAACAAATATTTAAATATTCATATATCCATTATTTATTAATGCTTCGTACATCCAATATGTGTATTTACCACTAACAAACATATTCAAGCTTCTACTTTCTAATTCCACATACGCACTATAAATTTTTTATAGCATGTGCACACACTGTGCCGCAGCAACCGTTTGTGAATGGTGTTGGGTAGGCGGACAACGAAGTACCGCCTGCAACATGAGTGGCGGATATGCATGTGGCCGGCGGACGTCAGTGTGGATGCAATGCATTGAGAGAGTCAGAGAGTCAGACAGACAGAGTGAGAGTGTGGTTGGTGGCTGTGGCAGTGGCAGAGCCAGAGGCGACGCCGGCACTCGTGAGTCAGAGGCCGTGGAATGTGAATGGCATACAAATGTCGCAAGCGGACGCACAGACACGTGGACACATGAGACGCGGACGCGAACGCGAACGCAAACGCGAATGAGAATGCGAATGCGAACACTCAAACGCAGCTAATGCGGACAGCAGACCGGTTCCGCAAGGCAGTTGACAAGCAGACAGACAGACAGACAGAATCCAAAGCCGAACCGCAAAATATATTTATAAAAATGTAAAAAAAAAAGCGCAGCAATTGAATATTACCCAGGCCAAATGCAAACAAGTTGCCAACGATGAGGAAAGTAAAGATTGACTGAGAAGCTGGGTTGCTGGGTTGCTGGGCGCTGGAAGGTTTTGCCATGCCCATTGATTCCTTCTTGTGGCTAACCCGAGTTGAGTGGATTTTCCGGCGCGTTCTGCTTTGCGCCGGTTTCTGACTTTGCTATGCGTCGAAGACGCTAACAACAACAGCAAAAAACCGCCAACCACCGGCAGCAACAAGTTTTCTTCTGTTTGCCTTTCGCTCTTGCTGTTGTATTAGTATGTAGACTAACAAACACAAAAAGGAGAGGGAGAGACTTGTAGACACATATTTACACATATTTTCCTATAAATAATCTAAACGCAACGCGTTACAACATTTTTTTTTTATTATTAAATTTTCTATTTGCTTTTTGTGAACGCGCAAAAATTTCAAGAATTTTTTGTATTTTTGGGGAGCGGTTTTTTCTATTATCCACTTTGATAGAAATAAAACCTCACACTCTTTTCCCTTGAGGCCCATTTGATTGGTTACTGAAAGTGGAGTTTTGCTTCGAATATATATTAAGTCAGAGTTGATGTATAGGATAGGAAGGTTCGATTAAGGAGTAGGTACTTTCTATAGAAAACTTATGACCTTCGGGACTATATAAGTATATAGTATAAAGTCTTCGATTACTCAGATTGCTTGCAAGTAGTTCAAGCTATGGAGTTTTAAGCTCTTCTTCTTATGCTGCTCTTTGAAAAGGTTTACCTTGCTTATTTTCCATTTTTTCAAGCAGATTATTTAATAAACGACTTTTACCAGGTCATTTCATTTGCACGTGTCTCTGAAAGCCATTCCGCTTTGGTCATTCATTAAAACTTAGCAAAAACATAAACAAAAACACAAACCACTTACAACACTGTCATCAATCTTCACAGTTGAAGCTGGACAATCGTAAATGGGCTCCATTAATGAGCCAAAATGCCCAACGAAGATCGATAGCCGCAAGCAGCTGCATAAAATTGGTATCAACAACAACGATCGATAAACGGCCAAAAGCGTTTTTGTTCAAAATTAGTGTGTGGAATGACAGGAATTTGTGGCCAAATAGTTGTCTTAACGATCAGCTTCAGTGCCTTCAGATATGGTATATATATATTTAAATACACTGAAATAAAATACTCATAAAAATCATATATTTAGTATATTGTTCTACAGCTTAACTCAAGGCCTTCCATTCAGTTAGAATCCAGATATTGGGGTATTAAAAGATATGGCATAAGTGATTATAAAATTCACTTTTCGGATATACAAAATATATTTCCTTCCAGCTTTACTCAATTACTGCCATTATCAGTCTCTACATTCGATCTTGATCATTAGTATTCATTACTCACATAAAATTAAAAATATTTCCCGGGTCTATAACTATAAAGATTATATATATTGTATGATAAGCGGGTAGCTAAAAGAAAACTACCCTGAAAATGCTGGAAAATATGTTACTTTGATAGATTAAACAACGAATGTTCATTATATTGACATATCAAGATTATAATCTTTTTATATATACAATTTTTAATTTCTCTTCAAGCTTGTTCCCTTGACTTTTGTGGGTCGCTTAACTGGCGATATGTAAGTGAAGCTTGAATGAAAAATAACTGACCTTTGCTTTTGATCTAATCTGCTTGCGGCTGCTGATCGCTGTCGCTGCCTCTGCCACTGATCGCATCGTTTGTTACGGCAAACCGCAGCAAAGCGCCCAGTTCCGGACCTGTCAACGTTTTGTTGTTGTTGCTGTTGTTGTCGCTCTGATGTACGCTGGACTGGCTGATGATGAATGGACCCCGGTGGCCGGGTCTGGTCTCATTCACAAAAACCCAAACAGCGGCGACAAACAAAACCAAAATATTAATTAGCATTTACGACGTGAGTGTTCGAGTGTCTGTGTGTGTGTGTGTTTGATGGGAAATAAGGTCGCCATACATTCACAATTTTTGCCGTTCGCTGTCTAATCGCCCGCTCACGAATCAACGACAACGACGACGACGACGGGCAACAGCGGATGCCACAAATTTGGGCATGTGTCGCAGTCGCTGCTGCGGTTAGCGTCGCTCTGCTCGCGTCACTGCTTCCTTTTGCGATTTTATGAATGAAAGCTTCAAGCATCGTAGTAAGCGTTTTTGGCGTTGGCGTTGGCGTCGTCGATTGGCATTGCCATTTATGGACAAAGTGCAAATGTGCCCCGGCTATTGTGTGGCATGTGTGTACGTCGTCGTCGTTGTACTTGTATCTAACTGACAATCTGAGAGTATCTGTGTATCTGTTGTTTGTCTATTGCTATCTATCTGTCTATAGTGGCACAGCTGCTGCTCATGTGCGCCCATTACAACTTTACACATACATACATACATACACAGATACATGCACATTACACATACTTCTATATATGTACGTTTCTATGTGGGTGTGTTACTGTTGCTGTTGTTATGTGTGTGGGATTTGTATAACCATAGCTCCATGTTCATAAATGAGTAGTTACTTGTACGATTGATACTCTTGTGCATGTGGCAATTACCAATCACTGTGTGTTGCCTTTTAGGCGTGTCCAAATCGACAAGTATTTATTTTTTATAGACCAAGTGTTAAGAGCTGGTAAACGAAGTTAATAAAATTCAACTTAATGCACTTCGCAATATTTTATACATTTTTTAACAACGTTAGGTGATTGATTTTTGTTTTTGATTAACTTAAATCTTGAACATGCAAGAGTTAATAATAGTTTATTATGTCATTTTCTTAAAGGAATAAACTCGGCTAAGTTTAGCTGAATATATAACAAAAACTTTATGCTTTCTAATATTTCAAAAATGCTCTTATATTTTATGATTTTTACTATATAACGTTTTCTATTTTATATATATCCACTTTGATTTCAATAAATAAATATAACATAATCAGTGTATTGCAATATCGTAGTAAAGCAATTATTTGGTATTTTTCATGTATGTCGTTTTATTATTATTTTTTTTTTGTGGCGCTTATGTCGATACAATTTGATTGCGGTTCTATTGTTGTCATTGTTGTTGTTGGCGTTGTTGTCACTTTAGTGTGTCATTGCCATCAGTTGTGAGATTTCAATTGCGAGTGCCGGCAGCCGTGTCATGTCCAAATGCATTCACATACTTGTACAAACATAAGTATTCACATACTCAAACATATATATATATATATATGTACGCAATCCCATCCGCAGTTCACAAAATTGCGCCAATTACGCGAAATCCGCTGCTGCTCCCTGCTCGAAAATGCTCATTGTTGTATCCATTGTTGTGCTTGTAGATGATTGCGATTGTTGTTCATATGGCAGTCATATCAATTTACAATTTGCCCCCAATAACAACAACAACAACAACAGCAATTCAAATTCAATTTACGTATTATTTGGGGAATAGTACAAACATACATATATATATATATATATATATACTACATACAGATGTGACAAGCCGTTAGCTTTTAGCTGTCATTTAAAGCGCAGTTAGTTTGGCTTCAGTTATTATCGGGCAAACGTATATATGGCCATAAAAAGCAGTCCCAACAAATTGAGTGGACAATTGCAGGATGATTGGCAGCGATTACAATAATAGTTCATGGCACAAGCAAACAAATGACAAACAACAAAAAATATATATATATATATCGTATATATATAAATAAACTATGCAATTGTTATTACAAAACATAATAGTTTCAGTTTCAAGCTCTTGTCGATAATTTTAATGGTTTTTTATTTATTATATGCTGTGTTATTGTGGCGGAAAATAAAAATGCCATTGGCTGTGCTTAAATCATGGTTAAATAAATACCAAAATCAGATTAAAATAATTATCATCGACATTAAAGTCAAGCAATAAATAATTTAGCACGAAGGCTGCGCAATGTAATTAATAATTATTCACTCAACTTATATTGTGTTGATAAAAGCTGCACGGAATATTTGTTACTTAATTGAAACCTTGACACAAAATGCTCAAATGTTAAATAATTTTTGCCTGCAGAAAAACAAGAGAATTCTTCTATCTGATATCGGCATGGCCAGAATCATTTCCGCTTTCACTCTCAACAACAACTTATGAGATATGACAACCTGGGCGTATACGCAATATACAAAATGACAATGAAGCTCCCCTTATCACAGCCGGAAGCCAGTTCCAAAGTAATAGTTGACACATTCCATCAATATGAACTTATTCTTAATGCTCTTTTTGTCTGTATTCTAATGCCCTCCCAGACGCACGCTAAGCCCAAAAACTTGGCAAGCAATTTGTCAACTTTGTCTAGTTTCTGTTGTTGTTTTTTCCAGCGGGGGATTTACAAAAATGGCACAAAAATATGCGCTGAATTAAAAAACGATAAACAAACATAACAGTTGTTGAGAAGTGGGCGGTGGAATGGTGGAGTGGGGGCCGGTGTGGGGCAAGGCCCGTTGATGGCCTACACGAGCTGCACGTATTTCCGCAACGGTTGCGTTCTCAGCGCAAATAGATAAACAAATTAAGCACTTAACACAAAAAGCAAAGCAGGCCGAAAACAGCAGCAACACTAACAAACTAAAACAAAACCGAGTAGTGAAATGCTCAAACAAAGAAAACACGATATATTGTAGCCATGCACACGTAAGCAACAGCAACAATAGCAACAAAAAACAATAACCGTAAAGCAAGAAAAGCGATACGAACGAAGTGCGAAAAGGCAAAGAAGGAAATTGTCACAATTTTGCTGAAAAAACACGTGCCGCTGATTAGTCAGCAAGCGAGCAGCATAAAAGATGGATTTGTAGAAGCAGCAACATAATAAAATAACAACAACAAAGCATATCAACTATAAAAATAGCAAAATGAAAGCGAAAGATGCTTTTTACACTGCAGCAAGAGAATAATTGAAATAATAATAATAATAAGTGAAATATCTTCTAGAAGCAAACTTAAACTTATTTTCCAGTACCAGTTTTTCGAAAATAGAAAATCAGTACCATTAACGAAAAGTGGTTGAAAAAAGTATTATTTCGCCTTAAATATGTTTTTTGTTGCATTAGTTTTCAGAATCAAAGCTCTTCCCTTCTTTCTCACTGTGTACACATGACAGATTCGTTCTACAGGGGGTGGTCTTAATATGTGTGTGTTTGGTCTGGTTTTTGCCTCCCCCGACATAGTCCAACTTTATGGCGAACGCATCATAAAAATTATTTAACGCTATCGTACATTCGTCATGCCGCGTTGACTCTTTCGTTCTTTTAGTTGTTCGTTCTTGCTTTCTTTCTTTCGTTCTTATATGTATGTGCTGTCATTGATTCTGTCTCTTTGCGTGCCTGCGCTTTTGTTTTTATGATTATTAAATTTCCTCAAAATTTCTGTACTGACGTAATAATATATACATACATAACTTAATTTATCCGCTGAGCTAAATGACAGGAAAAGACAAGAAAGACAAAGGAGGTAATTTGATTAGACTTCGAGTTCATTAAGATATGGGCATATGTAACGATTATTGTCGAATAAAACATAAATATTTCCCTATTGTGCAGACGAGCTCTTAATAAAACATAAAAAGGTTCATCAAAAAACATTAAAACTACAATTGACCTCCTTATGAAATCGTCACAGATATATATATAGTTTGGGAATACGTTTTGTGTCAATATTGAAGCTCATAATATTTGTTATAAGCTGTGTGCAAATAAGAAGTTTGTCTTGATTGCACAACTGTTTTGTGCAGAAACCCTAAAACTACGTCAGTTTATTGTGTTAGCTGCTTAAAAATTATAAAAATAGAATACGCCAAAGTCAATTAACAAATATGTCTAGTTAAGTGCAATACAAAAGACTTTTTTTCAAGCTGTCTAAAAAAAATAAAGAAGAAAAAACTTTTTTAAATCTTTTCAGCTTGCTGCTTGAATATCTTTCTGCACGTAAGAAATTTTCTTTTAAACCTTTCACACCTTTCGAACCGGAAGTCTCTATCAGAATCTGAACAGTTCACGGACCAATCAAATCTAATCAATGTTTGGCACGTGTCTTCCGTCTGACATTCAAATCGAGCGCCTTTTTGTTTTGTGGTTCGAACAGAAGCTGATATTGTGAATGCCAAACATCTGGTTATCAGTTATGTGCTTGACGTTATTTTTGTCGCATGAGTGAAGAGAACATTTTGCCATGGTGCTGATAAAATACCTGAGTTATCAGAGCCAAAAATAACAACAATTTCTCATATCGACACTTCATGGTCCACAAAACTGACGACACTGACGTCATTTGTGAGCTTGGGGGCCAAAGTCAGACTGAAAGAGATCTGGCAAGTGTTAAGGCCGAATCAAGCCCAAAGACTCACTGCTCAAGTGAACCAGAGAGAGAGAGAGAGAGGGAAGCTGAGAGGGCCAAAATGAAATGAAAAGGCCCAAAGGTAGTAGCCAGCCTCGATTTGTTTTTTTTTGTGCGGATCGTGCAAATTTTTGTCAATATTTGCCTGGGGTCAATAGTATTTTTATTTGCGGCACGTGGCCGACGAAATGAGCAAAGTCAACAATAACAACAACAACAACATCTGTTCACTTTGAATTAAGCAATAAATGAATGTCGTCATCGTCAAAATGGAGAAGCCAAAAGAGTTGCAAAGACAACAATAGCAATAAAACAAAAAGCAAGAAAATAAAAAAAGAGTCGAAAAAGAAACAGAAACAGCAACAACAACAACAGCAAGTGAGCTCCAAACAAATGGCAAACTATTAACGCGTTTGTTTACACGCTACAACAACAGCAATGACAAACAATGCCAACAACAATGAGTCAAGTTTAAACGACTGTCATAAATTTGGCAGAAAACCAGGAAAAAATACCTAATAAAACACACGAATGTGAGAAAGAGGATAAAGGGTTGTTGTTGTTGTTGTTGTTGTTGTTGTTGCGTGTCGGTGCCGTAAAGCACGTTGACAAAGCACCACGCACAAGAACAAGGGAGAAAAACTGCAAGAACTGTAAGCCACCGAGTTTGTGGCAATGTCAAAAAATTACGCATACGCAATGTAAAGCTATGAAAAAGTTTTTAATGATCAGTGCAAATTGCTCTCACCGGAAAAATTACACATATAATAAAAGAAATCTGTAATCAGGAAGAAACCCATGAAAACTTTTACAATCTGCACACAATTCAACAAAATAAAACAACTTATAAAGTAGTCTTGAAGTTCAATAATTCAACTTACTTTTACGAGTAGTATCTGTGTAATTCCACTTTGAAATATTATGCAATTTAATGCCAACATTAAATGCCACAAAATACAAAGTCTGAAGTCGCGATAATTGCACAATTGTCAAGAATGCAAAATTTGCAGAAAACATATATTCATATGCAAAAAGTTTTGGTTTGGTCAAAGAAGCATTCCCCACACAGACAGACAGATGGACAGACATACATACAATGTCTGAAACACCACTCAGCAAATAACACAACATCAGCAACCTGCACACGCGCTACACTTGCTCATCCCCTTAGACATTCCCCTCGACACAAGCATGCGCTGTTGGCAGAATACGATATGCCAGCCAAATAGTCGACGGGGCGACGGCCTCCGCAGTTATTACGAGAACAAATAACATGGAATTCACATAAACAAGATCCCACACACACACACACACACACAGAGCGAATGAGATGGAGAGTGCGCGAATGCGAATGCGAATGCGAATGCTAGCTGACTTGTGAGTGAAAGTGAGCTATTGCAATCTCCGACAAAGGAGGACAAAACAAATATCTAAAATTGGAGCGAAAACAAAATGCGATCCACAATGCCAGACAATCTATTGGTGGCGCATCTCAAGTTGCTCCCATGGGCAAACGTTGACGTCTTGCATATGGCGATCAAAGGCTGCGCGTGCGGTCAGTTAAATATCTATGGACCAGACGCCCCACCGAGTGTGAGTGAGATAGATTATAGTTTGGTATTTGCTTGTGGGGGTGTCGATGTGCAGTTTTGTGGCATGTATGTGTGTTTGTGTGTGTGTGCATCTGGCCAAGCACATAGCTACTGTTTACATTTGCGGCACATGCAGATAAACACACACACACACACACACACGGAACAGTGTGCCTTGCACAGTGTCTATAGAGAGGAAAACAAAGGCCGAACACACAAGTTCACAAGTGGTTTTTTTTCGTTGGCGCTGCTTTCTATTGATAAAACGCGTCAAGTGTAACTTGATACGGGTACACAGTGCACGAAGCCGATCGCTTGTGCGTACAACATGATGTATGAGTGATAATACGAATTGCCTTCAAATTCCATAACGTGTCGTATGCGTGATTTGCGCGTGGGGGGGACGGGGATGTGATATTTCAACGCGTGCTAAATGATTTACAAACTACATAATGATTAAGCAACACTTACAGCACACAATTAATGCGGGCAACTTGTGAATACGAAATGAGCAGTAGGAAAAATCCCCAGAATTCTAAAATTATTTCAGCAATCTTTACAGAAATAAATAACAATAAAAAACAAATGTATAATTGTATAATTGTTGACATAATGAACGCAAATCGATCATGTTTCGTGTATTGCTGCCTAAAAATAAACTAAAATGCGCAAACAAATATCTAAAATAGAATTATGTATTTTGCTCAAACAGCGCTCCAAGTTCAGCAAGTTCAGCTATTGCATTACAATTTGTAGGCCCCAAAAATAACTTTCGCTGTTTCACAAATAGCACAAATGCAGCCACATGCCAAAAATCAGCAAACCAAAAAAAAATAATAATAATCTCATCATGTTTTGCATTTTTAATGCCACACGTTTCTCGGAAAACGCATAAAGTTTGCAATTTTCGGAAAACAATTTTGTTTATTTGTGTTTGGCTGGTCGCAAATGTAATAAAAATGCCCCCACACACTATATAACCAAGGCAATACTAACTGCACCAACGTTCTGGGAATACCCTTATTTAATTATAGTTACTGTAAATTTATAAATAGTTTTTACTTAAATAGACTTGACTCATAGTTTAAAATGATTTGTGTAGACTTTTAGAGCAAATTGGAAAGAGTAATAAAGCTTTTGGGAATTTTTTAGAAAGATTTTCGTTTATTTTGCTAACGAATATATTCGATTACCTTTAAAGATATGAAGTCTAAGATTTGTAGTTAATTATCAAAAATATTTTAAGTTTAGATGTCTGTCTCTTAGACTTTTAGAGCAAATTGGATATAGTAATGAAGCTTTTGGGAATTTTTTAGAAAGATTTTCGTTTATTTTGCTAACGAATATATTCGATTACTTTTGAAGATATGAAGTCTCATATTTGTAGTTAATTATCAAAAATATTTTAAATTTAGATGTCTGTCTCTTAGACTTTTAGAGCAAATTGGAAAGAGTAATAAAGCTTTTGGGAATTTTTTAGAAAGATTGTCGTTTATTTTGCTAACGAATATATTCGATTACCTTTAAAGATATGAAGTCTAAGATTTGTAGTTAATTATCAAAAATATTTTAAGTTTAGATGTCTCTTAGACGAAGTTTAAGTCAAACAAACTACAAAAAGTTCATGTTTGTAAACATTCTCTGTTAATATAGTTCAATAAACAACAAGCCGACCTCAATCTTTCAATTCGGCAACTTGGAAAATTTTCGCGCTAAAATGAGCTTCGACGGCGTTCACGTGCGATCACTTGATCTCACGCTCATGTGCCCCCTTTTTTGATTCAAATTCACAGTCCCGAGACTCGCCGAGCATGAGGCAAAATCTAGCAATAAGTTGTGCAAATATCTACATACCATACCATATACCATATTTGTGTTTTGATGATGATAGATGTGTTGTACACGCCCACGTTTATGGCTTCCCTTACAGTTCACACACACACACCCCCTTCTTTATGCGGTAGCACAAGTAGACGAGTGCTCGTAGAAAGTCACGTAATAGGCGAAAAAATTCTACTTTCTAGCTTGTTCTTGTTAGCTGACGATTTTGTAGGAATGGTTGGTGAAATTAGCATTTGTTTTGCTTTTGCGGCTATCTATTAGCACAAAACTAATTAAGCGAGTGTGACAAAAACTCAACTCTAAAAAAAATTTCACAACAAGTCGAAAAGAAACGAACAAATGTTGCCGGCACCCAATCAAAGCTGATTATCAGCAAAAAGCGGCAAATAAAAATGTTTTAATTTGGAATTCATTACGCGTGTTGTTATTATTATTATTATTGTACACGAAAAGCAAACAAACGTAAACAAAAATCCGCGTTCATTAAACGCGTGCCTAAATCACGCAGTCAGTAACGGGAACAAAGTCTTTGGGAATTTTTTATTTCTATTTTTTTCGTTTACCTGGAAAGAGGCACAGGGCACTAGGCACGAGGAACGAGGCGCATGATCATCATGAGTCGGTGGTAGCGGAGACGTCGCTGAACTGATGACTCTAATAAGCAGCCACAAGCCACAAATGAGTGCAAGATAACGAGAGAGAGAGAGAGGGAGAGCTGTGCAAGTTCCTTCACCCCATTGTGCGTAATCATTACAACATCAAATTCTTCGAACACAATTAAGACATTGTCATCGTTAGTTGGCGCAGCTATCGGTTCAGTTATACTAGTTTATGCTGAGAGCATGCTAAGTTTGGTCTTTGAATTTGATTCAATGGCCAATGGCTTTATCTCGTTGTCAACATTGAAAAGTCCAAAGTGGCTAAAACAAAAAGTCAGACGCATTTGTGATAAGGCGATAAGGAGGCACGGCCAAAACAAATAACAAATAATTGTAGTATATTGCAAAAAATGTTGTTGTTGCTTGCCATTGTTGCGATTGATATAGTTTTGGCGCGTGCAACAAGACAACAGGTGAGCAATTTATAGCTCATTTTTCAGTTTCAAGTGGACAATTCCATACCCACGGTCAGCTCACATGACACGCTTATTCATTGATGCCATCCCTTTCAGACAGACACGCACGTGCATCGTTATTGATATAAGTATTTAGCGGTTATTTTTGTTGCTGGTTTGCAAATTATTTGTTTTTTTCGATTTTTAATTTATTTGCGTGTATTTTTAGATTGGAGCTAAAAATGAAATTCAATGTTGAGTGAGTGCTTGAATTTGAAAAGTGCTAATCGAACTGTGAGGTGCACCTGCCAACGTATTGTTTATGCCATTTTGGCGAAATAGTGTTTAGATACGGCAGTAATCTTCCAAGGCTAGTTAAGTAGATTGTTTAAAAAGTGAAAGAAATGAATGGAAAGTGTTATGACGCTAAAAAAAAAAAGAAACTAAGAATGATTAGTCATGTCTTGTTAGCATAAGACTTAACAAATTTTGGTATTTTTCCACAGTTTGAAGTTCTTGAAAAATGCTATTAAAATATTGATATTTGCTTAGGAATGATTTAATGAGTTAAAGAGTCAAAGCTTTGCTTCTCAGTTTCATTCCCACGCTTAGCCTTTTGTAGGTTTGGCAACGCTTGGCTGCTTCATTTATCTATTTATGTTGACTATTCGACAGTTCACTTGCACCTGGCAATCAATCAACATAACCATTATCAAGCTCACCATGTTCCGATCTTTCGTACTCCCTCCTCTCTCGCTCTCCCTATCTCTCTCTTTCTACTTAACTCTCTCTATTTTTGGTAGATTGCTGCTGCTGCTGCTGTTGTTTATGTTATTAACACAACAAACAACCACTTAACTTTGTAAATCTATGCAGCCATTTAGCCTTTTGGGTAGCTTTAAAAATAAACATCAAAGCAAAAGCGGCGACGTTTTTGTTGAACGTTTGCCAAAAATAAATATTGAAAAGCTATTTATAATGCCCCATTCAAATCGGTCAATTGCACAAATTGAAGTACTTACTACATCACAGACATCAAACGTCTCAAGCTTCACACACGTGTCGAACATATTTGATTCAGTTGATTGACTCAACGTTCGAATTCAATTTGGCATTAATTGACTTGTGATTTGTTTTTGGACAGCGGAGAGAGTTTAATGTTTTGGCTTTTGTGGCGCATTTAATCATAATTATTATGCTGTCACAATTGGCGTTAATAAGCATAATACACATGACAATTGTTGTTGCTTCGCAGTTCATAAATCGGGCGAACACAGTTGGCAAAAAGTATCTGACAGATACAAATGGAGAGACGCGACAACGCAACGGCACGCAACGCATCGCTTAATGATTGCAACGTTTATGTTCATTAACACTTCGTCAAATGCGTAGTTTACAACTTGAAGCACAAACTCATCGACATGAAAAACAACGCAATGAAAGTGTCATCAAATTGCAACCAAAGTTTTAATCAGCTGCCGATAGTAGCTAGTACTAGATGTCTAGTAATTTTCCCAAGCACAAAAAACTCATTACGCAGTTTTGGCAACCTATTTATAACCCTGTGTAAATAAATGTATGTATGTGGCCGAGGCTAATGCGTAATTCTAACGGCGTAAAATATTAAGTAATAAACATCGAATCGATTAATCGACAACTGCGAATATTGTTACTAATTTGTATTGAACTTATCGCATGCTTTTACAAATATATGAATTTAAAAGCATGTTGAAAGTACTTAAAACAGTTTATTTTCGGGCGGATAACAATTAACAACAATGTGTTAAAATGTTTACATCAATATTGATTATGGCTTAGAATTCATCAAGCAAGATTCTCTGGTATAATATTTCATTTAAAGTTACAAGCACGATTAAAGCTTATATTAATGCAATTATACTATGATTATTATCAAAGACAAAATGTGCAAAGTTTTGATTGGTTTGCAGCTGTTGTTGTTGTTATTGTTGTTCATTTGCCTTCGGTCAGCTTGATGCGAGTTCGTCTTTGTAGTATGTTCTAGTCATTATCTCGCAATTAGTTGAACGTTAATTAGTTGCATGCCAATATTTGCATTGTGTTTCTTATTTTGGGAGGGTTCCCCCAATTGCGACGTACTTAAACAACAGCATTATTATTATTATTATTATTATTTGTTATTAAAAGCTAAATGCGTTCTCATACCCCAACACGCAATTTGCTTTCATAATAATGCGCATTTTGCCAAGTTCTATTGAGGCGCCACAGTTCACAGCACAAAGATTAGACAAAAGCTAAATGGCAAAATGCATACATATATATATATATCATGATACACGTATATAGGTCTGTCTGTAGCTATTGCTGATGAGTGCGAAAGTCGAAATGGGTCATTAGATAAGCTGCAGTTGTAGTCTGGGTCTCAAGTAATGCGTATTCACGTGAGCGCCATTTGTGAATGATTTATGACTGACAGGTCGCGAATATCGTATGTCTTGTGACGATGGCGCCTAATGTCCCTCCCCTGCCGTACTGCTCCATGGCCACACGGTCTTGCCAATTTGTAATATCGCTTGGTTAAGTTACGACTATACCAGTTTTCTGTACGGCAGCTATATAACTATGGAAATTATCTGTACACTTGGAAAATCGGAGCACTTAATAATTAATATAAAAAAAAAACATTTATTATTTTATATTATCTTTTTTATGTTTTTTTTATGGTATG
Source organism: Scaptomyza reducta (assembly GCA_035044485.1). Taxonomy (NCBI): domain Eukaryota; kingdom Metazoa; phylum Arthropoda; class Insecta; order Diptera; family Drosophilidae; genus Scaptomyza; species Scaptomyza reducta. The sequence continues at coordinate 243,904 of JAWNNV010000548.1, forward strand.
ACAAGAATCTTAATCTTAAAAAAAAAAACATTTTCAAGCATAAACTTGATGAAAAGTATTTTTCTGATATTCAATACTACTTTTGCTTGTGCATATTCATTTATCAGTGTATGCGCACAGGAAGCGCACATAAATCAGTTGCACCTTGCAGCAATTACCGCCAAACACAACAGAACACAACGCTAACGCAGCAAACAACAAAAACACCAACAACAACCAGCTACTATATAGCAAATCTTGTCAGTCAATCAGTATAATGGGCTGCCACTGGTATTACACCTTGGTTAGACGCGTAACTTGACCATAAACATATATCTCTCGACTAACTGCAATTGCAATTTGTTGATAAAACATAAGGCTGGCCCAAAAAAATAATAAAAAAACCATACACACAAACATTAGACGCCAACACAAATACAAATACACAAGCTAACTGTAAATATACTTCAATTCCCGGTAACGGCAGCACGAAATGCTTATCAGCGAATGCGAGTCAGCGATTAAATTGGCAATTACGAGTATATCGCCACATCGGCGCCAAGCACGTGACCAGTTTCAAGTTCAGCGCCGCATAATTTCACGACTGTGTCGCTTTATAAAGCGACTGACTGAACGATGCATGGTTGGCGGAGGGACACCCACCCACTCACGAACCCACCTTGACAGCCCGTTAGTCTTATCTAATGCGGCCGCCTGGTGCGCGAAACGGAACGTACGTACTACGTACGTATCACTGTATGGCGTTACGGCGGATGCCCCACGGACATAGACAACTCTTGACAGACAGGCGACACGGCGGATTACCAAACTAAAACCCCCGAACTAAGCATAACTAAAAACTCTGAGAGAGCTGCTTCGTGTCAAGGCCAAGAGGGTAGGGCGGTTGCAGAGGGTTCTGCCGGAGCCGGAGCGCTGCGACAAAAGACCTGTCGCCAGATTATAATGTGCAACGTGAAGCATGCTTTGTATAAGAATGAATTGAATATCTGAAAAGGAGATGCATAACTTTGGGGTTATACAAAATGTTATGTGTGTAGCATTTTGTTAAATTATGTAAAGCTCGATTTGATTATGGAACAGATTATACACATTATCAAGGCAATAACAAAGGGTAGAGTTTGATGACGCAACCTAATGTAATGATAACTTAATGTAATGATAGCTTAAACTTCCATGTTTTGTAAAAGAAAATAAAAGTTTCCATTCATCCAATCCAATCGCAATCCTTTTTGGACAAATTCTTCCTTTGTTTTTTGAGATTATTGATTTTTATAAATTTTAATGGAGTCATATTATATTAGGGGAAATATTTTATTTCCTTTTAATGCAATTATTGATATTTTTATTTTGCTTTTCATTGAACATATCAGTTCCATGAATTTCTATGCTAGCTGTATACACTTCACTGATATTTTTGAATCACAAACTTTATAAGCTTTTCTCATAAATAATACGATTCTGTTTTGCACCTGTGGTTGCGTGCAGAAAATACGCACATTCGAAATTCCATTGAAGATTGTGTTCCATCGCATTCAATGTGATCAGTAATTGACAAGAAAATTGAAATCTACCCATTTTAAGAACTGACAACTTATCGCATTATAACTAAAAGAAACCCCCTGTAAACAAACAATCGAATGATTTCGCAAAAAAATAAAATTATAAGAAACTGAAGCGCCATATTTCACAATGATTGTGATTTTTCGTTGCGGTTTTATTGATCACTTGATTTATGTGGAAATTTTCGATGATATTTTTAACATTTGGCTGATGAATTTTCTATTTTGGTATCGATTTCGACAACGGGACAGCGATTGGCATCAGCAAAGGCGGCAGAAGTCGGCGGCAAGCGATTGTTGTTTTGATTGTTCGGTGTGTGTGTGTGTGTGTGTATGTGTGTTTGTGTATTGAAAAGTATTTCATAAAAAGGCATTAAATGGTATTAAAGCTGCCACACGTTCGTTCCCTTGGTGTTGTTGTTGTTGTTGTTGTCATTGTTTTATTTTTCCATTGAAGTGCTGCCGAATTTTCTAGAACGAAATTGTTGACTCTAACAAATGACATTTTAAACGGAAATGCCGCTGTCAACATTGCCGCCGCTGCCACCGAACTGAAAATATTCGACTTTAACGACCGGCAGCTGCACCACCCAAACCGACACCGGCAGTGGCGCCACTTTGCACTGCAACACCACCATCACCAGCGGCATTGTCAGCAGCGACAGCGCCACCTACAGCACCAGATCCAGCTCCAGTACTAGCACCACCAGCAACTCCAACACCTCCCTGAGCAGCACCAGTAGCCTCACCAACACCCTCTACCTGCGCCTCTGCGCTACACTGCAAACAAAACACAGTGTGAAAGCTGGGCTTAGTTGTTGAACAGACTTAACTACTCACCAGTAGCAGTGCCAATGTGGCCAAAAGCAGAACAGAAATTGAGATTTTCATATCACTTGCGATTCAAAAACAATAATGAAGCTATTCATAACAATACCTGGCATTATATACCAAGTATTTATAAAGTTCAACGTTAAAAACACGAACTTGTTAGAGATCAGAGAAATCAGATGTAAACAAGCTTTCCGCATACCACAAGTAGATCAAAATCTTTGCATCCAATTAAAGTCACAGAAACATTTTCAGTCGCGATATCATTATTGTTGTTCATGGACATCTCATCACCAAGTACAAGTTTTTAAGGTACGTAGCACATACAAACGTGTATTATAATGATTTAATAATTTTTAAATGCAGATATTTGTTGACAATCGTCTAATTGGCGCCCGTTTGACGACGCTTGCATGTTTGGCGGTAATAATTGTTAATAAATTAATCGCCGGGAACGATAAAAGACAATATGTCAATCTCGCAATAGTTAACAACGTTGTTTCCATTGTTTTGCATTCATAACCTATTCCGATTATATAACGCGTTGCAAGCATTAGCTTAAATCAAATTAAAATATGTCTTTCTGAGCAAACAGTGCAAAGCAATTGGCAAAGTGAATATATAAAACGGTTTAATAATAGTTTGAATACTCTTTTAACATTAAACAAGTTCTTGCGCTCGCTGTGCACTAACTTGTAACTTGTAAAAAGCTTTTTATCACGATCTCAGTTTAAAGGCTTTACTTTCAAATCTTTTACATTTATTAATCTTTCCCACAAGTTCTCCATTCAATTGCTTTATCTTCCCAAAAAATCATCTTGAAGATTGGTTAGAACTTTCAGAAGTCATAACTCGCTCAAAACTCAACCGATTATTATAGATTAATACTGCATTTCCAGCTTATAACATGATTTTAACGCGAAATTCATTAAAAAATTCGTACCAATAAAATAAAAAATCAATTTGAAGATTGGTCAGAACTTTCAGAAGCCATAACTACTTCAAAACTGAACCGATTATTATAGATTAATACTGCATTTCCAGTTTATAACATGATTTTAACGCGAAATTCATTAAAAAATTCGTACCAATAAAATAAAAAATCAATTTGAAGATTGGTCAGAACTTTCAGAAGACATAATTCGCTCAAAGCTCAACCGATTATCAAATGCAATACCTTAAAAGTCATGGCTTAGCATATAGATTAATACTGCATTTCCAGTTTATAACATACTTTGAACTCGAATTTCATGACAAAATTGCATCCCAAAAAACCACTTGAAGATGACTCAGAATTGTTAGAAGTCATAACTACCTCAAAACTCAAGCGATTATAAAATGCAATACCTTATCGATGCTCAGCAGTCGGCTTGTCAGTCATCAAGTTTAATTAAAATAATTGAGTTAGTGCAGCTGCTTTTGCAGCAAGCAACTGCAACGGTAGCTGCATCATTTTGTAAATTACATCGAAAAACAACAGCCGCAATAAAGGTAAACAAAACAATTACATTAAACACTCATATATAGACACATGCGAGTGTATGTTAGTAGACTTGAATGTAAATTAAGTATACGTATTGCAAAATTCAATATTTCGAGTTAATTTGTTCATTTGCATTGGCGGCAGCAACAACAACAACAACAACAACAAACTGGCTGACTGTTTAAACAAATAAATAAATAAAGCCAAAAACTGTAGCTGCCAATATTACATATATATATACTATAGAAAAAACGCCAAATCAATGGATTTCCTCTTTCTCTCCTGCATTAAATATTAATAGATTTTAGTTGATTTCACTTTATTGTCGCCGCAGTGTATTTATTTATTTACAACACAATACGGCTGTCGCCTGTTATTAGACATTGTTATTATTATTATTATTATTATTTATATGTGTTGTCTGTGTTGTTGTTTATGTTTTGCGATGCATACACATTTTACGGCCTGTGGGTGGCCACAATAATGGCAGTAATCGGCGATTATCACGTCGCAAAAAAAAGAGAAAAGGAAGAGAACTTCGGTAAATGTCATTAAAAATTAAATCAAAATTAAATGTTCATCAAATGCAATAAAAATCATTGCGCGTGTAATTTTTTAAATTTGCTTTTTAACAAAAACATCCCGAACAACAAGTAAACCCCTCAACTATCCCCCCAACACTGCCCCTGCCCGTTCGACCCACTTAATATGTGAAATTGGAGCTTGCTGTTAGACGATGAGGAAGTCCATATATATGCATAACGATAATGAACCATAACTATGACTACCAGACTCTTTCAGTATGCGATTGCGGGGGGATAATGGTTTACGCTTTTATAGTTTTAATAGGTTTATTGTTCATGTTGTTTGTTGTTGTTGTTGTTGTTGTCCTTGTTATTGGGACATTAACACACAGCTTAAATAACATATTTAATATACAACTTTTATTGCTATGCTTTATACAGAAAAAGGAATGTCCTTGCAGTTGCGGCTAAAGGCTAAGCGGATTAATTATGAATGGCAGAACGCTTTGAATCTCTATTATTGAGTGTACTTATATCAAATAATCCATTAAGCTTTCATATGGAACTTCTTAAGTAATTAAAAAGCTTTAATATGCCATAATATTTGTGTGTTTTTTTTAAATGCATATGCGAACTATTGAACTCTCAAAACTTTGATTAAAAAATAACGAAAATATTTTGCATTCGCATAGTAAAAGATGTTTTTTCTACCTGTGTATTTTTTACTCTTTTGCTATTATTAAAAACAAATATTTTACAATGAAACAAGAAAAGAGAGAAAAAACATGTATGCTCAATTGAGTTTTAATTGAAATTTCAGCATCATTTAGTAGCAGAAACAAATTGTTGGGTTTTTCCACACAAAGTTATGACAAATTTTGTGTGTACTTTTGCACGTTTGTCGATTAGTAATTTGTTGCCACAATGCGGAAATGTTGCAGTTGAATCTTAATGCAATTCAATTTGGTCAGTTTATCCGCATGAGCAACCTCAATCCAAACAAACAAATACACACACGCAGACACACTCAGACTAACTGATACAAAGAGCAGCAGCTGAACACGCCTACGGCCAAAACCGACAATCCTTTTGTACGTATGGCTTAAACGGATAGACAGATGCTTGTGTCCGTATGTGTGTGTGTATGTGTGTGCGTCCTTCACTGCGCCCACAGGGATAAGCTGGGTCAACGAACAGAGGCAACAACGCCTGACGTCTGCAGTAGATGATGTGGATGTGGATCATGGTTGTTGCTTGCTGCTTGGTGGTTATGTGTGTGTGTGTGTGTGTGTGTGTGTGTATAGAGCAGCGTTTCATGCACTCACACAGGATAATTGAATATGACGATGATAATTTCATTTTACGCTGAATAAACACAAACTGCACACATTTGGATACGGCATTCAACCAGCTAACCCCATCTCCGTACCGCCTCCAACCCTCAATCCGCCTCCCGTTCTTTCGCTGTGGCAATTAAAGCGCCCACGAGACTCGACGGGAAACAGAAAGTAAGTGATATGGCCTCCCAGTTGATTGTACACTTCGAGAAACCATATGTCTAAGAATGTTACAAATCAACATAGATTATAATTTACAATTTGCTTTGAAAATTATGTAGATTTTGAAGAAATTAATGAAAGATCCCTGAATAATTCACTTAAATAAAAAACTGTAAAATTGTATCATAAAAACCTTTGAAACATTATAAATAAATATAAAAAATCTGTAAAAATTTAAAACTATATTTACTTAAAAAACTTTCAAAATTGCTTATCTGAATCCAACAAGATTTAAATCTTTTTAGTTACAAAATATCCAAACTAATAATATTTATTTTAGTTTTGTCAATAAATTTGTATTTTCTAAGCATCACGCAGGTTCTCACCGCTTTCTCTAAGTGTGTTTGTAGCACTTGTATTTAGGTTGAGACCAGCTTAATTATCCAACAGGACGTAATGCGTGGACGTTGCCGGCTAATGACCTTCACTTCCATCCAGTTTCCTCTCGCTCTATATTGCTCTCCCTCTCTCTCTAGCTCTCTCTCTCTCTCCTTCTCTGTTCCCTTATTGTATTCAGATTTAGCTTCTCTTACGGGCATAAATCATACGCATCGATTGCGACTTATCGACTCGATTCCTCGACCTGATGGAATCCCCACGCATAAAGAGATCCCAAGCCCAATCCCAAGCTCAGCTAAGCTAAGTACGTGTGCTCATTTTTTCTGTTGATGTTGTCGTCATTTTCATTTTATTAGTCACAATTTGCGTTTTTATGCGACTTCGTCGTAATTATTTACAACAAAGATTTTTGATGGACAAATGTACGGACGTGATTAATTTGCGGCGCGGAAAGGCGGACGGGTGGTGCGGTATGCAAGGGGACTTACTTATTTCAACAGGCGGCGCTTGAATGCCAAGTAAGTATACCTACACACACACAACATACAACATTGAACTTCGATGACAACTGTTTGGCACTTGGCAGTGCCAGTGTCAGTACCAGGGCCAAGTATAGTGCCCGGTTCCAGTGCCTGGTAGTATTGCTATAGGTATTGGTATTGGTATTGGTATTGGTATCTGTATCTGGTGGAACTGTTGTCGCATATTGTTTATTGTATGTGTGTATGTTTGTGTTCGTCTGAACGCCTTATCGGCGGCGCCTCCAGCAAAAAAATATAAATAAAGTCACACGTACGCGTCAAGTTTTCTCAGAAAAAAAATTTAATAAAAAATCCCCAGCCGCAACAAAAATAACAGAAATAATAATAAAAAAAACAAAACCGCAAAATAAATACTATTTGCTTGGAATATGGAATATGTAATGCTCTGCACTTTGTAACTGATATGCGCTATTTGGAACACTCAAGGGAATTTTTTGGTGTTGATCAAGAGTTTAAGCAGGCTTTGCTTAAAGCCATATGTTTTCCATCAGAATTACACATAATTATTTCACAGCAGTAAAACACTTATGATTTAATGTGAAATGTGATTTCATTTACACTATAAATTCGTTTTTTTAACGCGGGCTGCATATCATATTTCCCAGTAAAAAAATGGTGACAAGTGTTTCAAAAACATAGCTGATAAATACTCACATATGTTCATCTATATGTATATAACGTACTTATATTAGATCTGTGAAAAGCAGCGCCACATTATTTGTCCATTTGTCAAGTTTTTTTTCATTTTCTTTTGATGTTTTTATTATTATTTCAGTATATTTTTGTCAAGTCAACGCTACTGACGCCACAAATTCCGCATAATTATTTGCACTTTGTTCGCTCGGTGTTTTTTTTATTATTATTTTTGTTTGCATTTCGTTGGCGCTGTGAATTCCACGTAACAAACAACAACAACAACAACGAATGTTTGCTTGAAGACCTAACAACGTTGACATCGTTACATAAACACCTCGACCTGGCCCCGATTAAAGCTCAAAAAAATGTAAAGTAAAAAACTAAATCCATTGCTGCACATAACTCTAGATTCAATTGCATAAGCCACTTCGGTCAGTCGGTCACAATGTGTGAGAGAGGGGCAAGAACGCTCCTCACTTAGCCCCCCTTCAATCACATGCCCCGCAACGCCCACCTTTCGTTTGGACGTCTGGCCGTCTAGACGCGTTTAATTTGCGTAATCAAAATACAAAACAAAACAAAACGAAAATATTCCGACTGACAAAAGGCAGCAAGCAAGCAAGAAAGCAACAACAACAACAACAAAAACGAACAACACATTGTCGAATAACTGTCAGCAATAACAATTTGTATAAATATTGCAAACAAAAATAAAATAAAACACATTTTTCAAAAGGTGCAACATGAGGATGTGCAAAAATGAAAAACAAAATATCTTAATAAACCTAAGAAACTGTAACTGTTATATATATATATACATATATATTTCAAAGTTTTGATACCCTTGCCAAAACATACTCAAACACAAGATAAACAACTTTATCCCACCGACAATTTCTTAAAACTTTAATTTATTGCAGCTTGCAAACTCAGACATCCAAGATAGGTTCCCATGGCAACCAGACAAGGAGTTGAGCTGGCGTCTTCGTGCCACACCCACGAACAGGCATAACACATAGTTAATTATAATGCCCACATCATTAAAACGCTTAGATGCAAAGTTATAGCTAATTAGTTTTGATTTGCAAACCAAATGATTTTCAATCCGATTATCTATGATAATTGTGTCAAGAATCTTTTGCCTGCCAACACAATCATTATCTGGAACTCACTTTTAAACTAATGAATAGTTAGTTCTTGGCAGCTTACAAACTTCCTGAGTAATTAACTAGTATGTTATGCTTATGTAAATATTTATATACACTATCTATTAAGTTTGCCCATTGTTATGGAACTTATATGCAGAAAATAATATACATTTCAATTTTATCGCCAGACTTGTAATCAGCTGGTTTAATGTACGAAACTATGTTTGGAATTTTTAAAATAAATATTGAACAAGTGACATTTGGGAATAAAGCTATAAACTTTCGTTTATTTATGGCTATAAAATACTTGTCTATATATATTCTATATATAGCTACTTTCACACACTAAACATTCATTTGAATCACAATTTTAACTTTCATTGAGTCAAGAACCGCTTTGCTTAAGAAATACATGCAAAATATATATTAATTTGCATGCACGTATACGGCAAGTAACGGTTTTTTTTTTTGGGAAGAGAATTTATTAAACGGAAACCTGAAACGCACTAGCATGTGCCGGCGATTATCATATATCAACTTGGACTCCACAACCAGACCTCGAATCTTTTAATGCATTATATGAATGTGTGAGTGAGTGTGTTGAGTGTGTGTTGTATAGGCACGCAGGTGTGTGAGTGAGTACAACAACAACAACAACAAAAGGCACAGGTGGAGGTTCTGCAAAATTGAAAACTCTGCTGCATAAAAGAAGGCGTGCTGATGAATTGCATTGCTCCCTTTCTCTGCCGTCCCCTTTGATGATGATAATGGCGCACTCCCCCATGTTAAAGAATATAAATGCAGCGACCAAAAGTAGTACTATCTAATAGGGAAGGTAAGGTGAGGTTGTCATTCTCATATCGCGAGCTAGTTTTTTTTCATTTTTCTTTGATTTGCTTGCTTTGCTTTGCGGAATTCATTCATTAGCTGACGTCGACGTTGGCGTCAGACGTCACGATATCGCTGGAGCTCCGTCAGTTTGTTATGCATACCCTAAACTAGAGTATTGAGTGGGGGTACATTAGGCTTATACGCTTATAGGTAGAGACGATCTGAAGAAGACTAAAAATATTAAGTATACGAAGTGTGCGAAAAGTTTTTGGAATTATGTATGTCTGTTTACAGGGTATCTTATGGTATATATGACCTAACTTTTGAAAAGTTTTGTAGTTTTAATTCAACTCAAAATGTTATAAAAATTCAAATTCAAAAACCTATTTTTAAAGCTTTTTTAAACGGTTTCTTAACCTTTATGTGCTCATCTACAGGGTATCTTAAAGTCTGCATATCTGGAATGATAAATGACGTTGTAGTTGGAGGGCACACGGCTACGGGTCGGCCTCATTAGATGCGCTCGTTTGCAGTGTGCCAAAAGAAGCGACGTTACGACGTCAAATATTGTTGTTATTGTTACTGTTTGTTGTTGTTGTTGTTGTGATTGCATTTGTTGTTATTCGCTGATTTGTTTTGCTTGCTACGTTTGTTTTTGACATATTGCGCTTTGCTATGCATTTTCGTTCTGTGTTTGTTTATGCCCGCTTCCCTCTAGCTATCTCTATATCTTTCTCTTTTTTTCGTTCAGTTGTGTTTGTGTTTTGTATCTGTTAGATGCACGACGCTTGCACCTTGGCACGAATCGCAAACAACAACAACAACAACAGCAACAACAACATCATTAACTTCATTAACAAGTGCATCGCAAATGTTTATTATCTATTACGTCGTTTCTTAGCTCTCGAAATGGGGATTTTTTCTGTCAGATGTTGCAAAAACAGAAACAAATAAATCACTTAATGCTCTGTACATCATTTAATTTTAGTGTTGCATTCGATTTTAGGGGGTAACTTTAAACTTTTGAAATAATTATTTATTAAAATTTGGCACAACTTTCGCATCTTTTGTTTAAACATAATGAACACGAAGGTCACAAACTGGTTAATGATATTATTATTTTTTTTCGCGAGGCGATGTTTATTTAAAATCTCACATTTGTCAATAATATTTGCATTTGCTTTGTGAATGAATAAACATAATCTGTTGTTGTTGTTGGTTTCTTCGAACATTTAACATGTTTTTAATTAGCGCATTAATTGATTTATGCCCCACAACTTTTTAAATTGCACATTTAATATATGTAAATTAATATATATATATATATATATAAATATTTTTTTATTTATTTTTTTTTTTAAATGCGATTTTTTACGTTTTACGCATTCGCTTTTATTCAAAAATAAGCTCCGTTGGTAATTTGAATATGATGCATGAGTGCCATTTAAATCGAATATTCGATCACATCGAGCATGAATACACAACAACAACAACCACATGTATATATAAAGTATGTATTTATATTGCGATTGCAGACAGTTCGCCTTTTGTGACAGCATAAATCATTCGTATTTTAAAATCATAAATATATTCATATATGCATATATTAATAAATAAATTTGAGTATGCGAAAAATTTGTTACATTTAAGTTGCTCTTAAAGTCAGTTAAAGTCTTTGCTTTATTAACAGACGCCGCCAATTGGTCATTATTCCCATTACATCACAAATAGAGAGAGAGAGAAATGTTTCTTGCAATTGCCCTGTAATCATTATTATCGATGTAGTTGAGCGTACGTACCTTTGCTGCACTTTTCCAACTCACTAAGTAAACACATACCAATCCTATTTTCAATTAAGGCCAGACAGCTGCTTTTGCAGGCGTTGGCATTTCAAGTGCCTTAGTCAAACAGAGAGAAAGGGAGAGGAGAGAGTCGAGTCAGAATGTTCATTCCGCAAAAACAGCTGTTAATTGCAAAATCAAATTGAGTAATTGACTGTTCGACCGACCGACTGACTGGTACGAGTTCAACCCAACAAAACTAACCAAACCTATTCCACATCCGAATAGAAAGATTACCTCATCATCAGCAGCAGCATGAATGAGCATTGCTGCTCGAAATGGCAATGAGCACATGCTGCTCTCTCTCACTTGAACAATTACAAGCAAACGCATTTTAATTTTCTTAAAAATAATCAAAACATGTGCCAAAATCCAGAAAACATCAATGAAACAAACAATCAGCATAACAAAACGAACTTCATATACACTACAAGTGGGAATATATGAAAGCAAGTATAAGGTTAAGATAGAAAGAAGCTAAATACAAGTTAGAATGAAAGATAAACGAAACTATATTTAAGGAGAATAAGAGAGAATGAATGAGATAAGTATACTAAAATAGGAACAACATAAAACTATTCTAACACATAAATAATCTCGTTTTCAATTCCAAGAAGTGTTACAGAACAAACTAGTTTGATTTTTATAGCGCTAACGTATACGTAATAACAATCATACACAGATCAAAGATCAGCTGTATATAAGAAACACTCTACAATTGCTTTTCCTCAAACTCAAAAAAACATTAACCTAACTGTTTAACAAATCAACCCGACGGAGAGTGTATGGGAATGACGCTCGTCTTTTGACAGATAACTAAAAACAATTGAACCGCAATAACAAATGTTCTCATAGCTCTGATAAATGAATTCTGCGAATTTGTCGAGGACGCAATGTGTGCGAATTTTTGTTCTTCTTTGTTTCTTGTTCCTCTTCTTTGTGGTTTTTTGTTTCATTGTTGCGCACACCAAGAGTTTAAGTTAATTCTTAAGGAAAATAAACAAATAATTCGACTTAGTTAACTGCAGAAAGCTATTAATTATGTACTCGTAGAAAGGGAGCAACGATCGACCTTCCGCCCCCCGCCAGAACAAAACATAAACAAATTGACGTCAATAGTTCGAGATAATAATCAAATTGCAACAACGACAACAACAACCATACAATAGTACAAAACTTAAAAATAGTAGGCAAATAAACTACGAAACGTCAAACGAAACATTTTTACACAAATGCAAATAAAAGCGAAGTTGTGACGTCAACAGCAACAGCGACGCGTTAGATTCTCGCACCTATATTACGTATACCATATAGTCGAAGCAAATATGTACAGAAGGGAAGTACGTAGCAATGGCATAGGGTCCCGCCCTTCGCAAGGTGTTTTTTTTATGATTGGGAAGGGTAAATATTGAAGTTGTTTTTTTCGCTGAAACAGTCATGATTAATAGCATCAAAAGTATGCAACCAAGGGGCGTTATAGGGTCAACGGCTTTATCAGCGATTTGTTTACAAAACGCATTGCTGGAACGGATGTCTCCACTTGCATGGCCGAGATATTCTCGGAACTGACATCTATGCGCGTGTTGGTTAACTGCAAATATATATATAGACCAATAAAACCATACAACATATAGGAACAGCTATGCGACATGTTATGGAATCAGCTTGCGATTACAATGCGGTTATGTTGAACAACAACAACAAACGTTCTCGTATATCGTTTGTGTTTACCAGCTCACTAAAATTCCCGGTATCATGGCGGAAACGATAAGCTATATCAATAGCATAAATAACACTAGTATCAATTGCAGTTCTTTGTTTAAACAAATGGATAAAGTTGTGTTACTTTTAAAAATTCTCGGTGCTAAACAATATATTATGGTCTTTCCTTTGTACTAATCTACATGCGTGCTTAACTTACTCAAATGGTTCGAACCTTTAGTGTTCTTAATGACTGATGAAATTTGCCAAGCAACATCGCTCATACGAATCGTTGTACCATCCGCCGTTGGTAATTTATGTGTGCTCGTCGTCGTCGTCGTCGACGTTCGCCTCTCATGTTTATTAAATCGTATTAAAATGTTAATGACCATGCTCCAAGTCAGCAAAATATTACCACCAACGACTACAACGACGATGTCGCCGGCAGGTAATTATGCCACAATTGACCCGCGCCCTACACACTGCTCTGAGCGGCTACTTTGCAGCTTAAAGTGCATTTAGCGAATGCAAAAAAAAAACACAAAAAAAAAGTGCAAAAGTCGAGAAAAGTAATTAAATGTCAGCCACACAACGGAGCAGCAGCAAATGAGCCGCATGAGGCCAAAATCATAAAAAGAACTAAAACAAAAAAAAATAACAAAAATTGCAGCAGGAAAAAAAAGAAATAGTCACGACTAGAATATATGCGTTAAAATGGAATCAAGTTTAGTAAACTTATAAAAGTAAAAAATATAATTTTCTTCCTTCACTTTATAACTTCAAGTTGTTTGTAAAAATATTTTGAATAAATTTCTCTTGAGTTTAGCTTTTTGGTTGAGGTATGCCAAAGGTTGGGCACATTCTTGTTGTTGTGTGGCATTTTTTTGCGCTTTGTTTCTTACACATTCGCGGTGTTGACTCGCATTAACTTGAATGGCCATTAAAACAAATTACAAACATATTATTATTATTGTATATCATTATTAAAATATATGTAATGGGAAAAGCAACCTGAACACAAGCAACGCAGATTGTGTTTTTGTGTTGCTTTCCTTTTTGCAAGCAAATATAATAAAAACAAAATGTTTGAGAGGCGTCAAAGGCGTGGCATGACGCGACTTTGGCTCCGTACAGAGCGTAGACGACAAAATAAATTGGTAATAAAATGTGAAAAATAGCATCATTTAAAATATTAAAATGGCATAAATAATATAAAATAAATAAATAAAAATATCACTGCAGTGCTATCAACAGACCCCGATCACAAGCTGGGCGCCGACAATGCCCGCCAGCAGAATGCCTGTGACCCCTCCCCTCCCCCTCTCTACCAGCACTCGTTCAGCATTGTAAGCCGCGAAATTACACACACTAACACACACACACATACAGGGTGGCGCGCACATATGCATTTGTATCCATAATTCATCGCAATTCATTTAATATGATTTACAAAAGAAATAAAACTGAGCAGCAGCAGATTTATTGGCATTTGCCAAGGCTCAAAAGGGCGCAAGGACAAGGGCCGAGCTTTGGTCCTTGTACAAGGATATGTGTGTATTTTGGTCAACTGAGCGAATTTAAATATAATGTATGCACTGAACAAAAATCTGCATCATCAAATTATATTTTTTCAATGCTCAGTTACCTTTGCCCCTGTTAATTGACCGACTTCCAGGTGCATTTAACAAAAAAACCAATCTTAGTGCTTACCTAGAATCCAAATGTTATCAATTTGCTTAAAAATTGGTTCGCTATGTCTTAACACCTGGGTTGTGCGTTGATAGCAGTCAGTAAAGGACAAAAGATTTTCTGTTAATTGACTAATCAAACTATTTCCTTGAATCAGTTAGGTTTGCTCATTCCCACCACCTGTTTCTCTAAGTGTACTTCATTTGTTTAACCCATTTGTTGGCCAACCATCAAGCCCATTACAAGCACACCCCTTATCTCTTCTCTTACAGCACTTTCCCCCTGTCATTCACTCACACTCTTTACAGCTGCAACATTTGTTTTTACTGGCTCAACAGACTCAGGAGACGCTGCTGCGAATTCTCCGCATAAATATACACACACACACACACATATAGATATTTATATTTTCTCGCAATCTATTTGGCTGTTATTTGTATTTGCTAGCTGTGTTTTTTACGGCTGTCGACAGCGTCAACGCTGTGGGAGTCGCGCTAAGCAAAACTCTCAAACCCCGAAAAACGCCATTTACTGTTTTCCCAATAAATTGTAAGTAATAAACTGGCAATTGGTTTGCTGTCTGGCCTCTGACAGCAAAGTGGTAGTAGCAGCACTAGTATCAGACAAGAAAGGCCGCCGCGCCCAAAGCATTTTGACTTTTACTTCCTCACATTGAATGCACTTCGACTACTACTACTACTACTACTACTAGTAGTCCGGGCAACCAAAATCAAAGTCCCCAAAAACTCAACGAAATGGCAACGCAATACGGGAAGCTGTCGCCAAAAAATCGTTGCTCCAGCCGAGTTCTGCTTTAGTGCTACTACTCTTTCGCAGCTCTTTCATTTGACACTAGCCATTGACATGGCCGTCGCCAACTCTGTCTCTCACACCACTCCACTTATTGTGGGGCGACTCTTGAACCCGCTGCCGACTTATCGACATGTCGGAATACATGTTCTGACAGCTTTTATGGCGTGTTTACAAGGACATGATCCGAATGTAGCTTGTAGCTAACAGTTACAACAACGAGGAGCAGCTGATGCTGCTGCTGCTGCTGACTTCCTCAGCGCAGAGTCATCACAGAATTCACATACGCCCCGTGCAACGTTAGTCGGTTTGCCCCCGCAATTTTTGTATATCTCGTAACCATTAAAAAAAGTTTAAAGAGTATGTTTAAATATACACTTGGAATGTTAACTTATACAAAAAACACTGATAAATCATTTCGATACAAAATATCGATAATTATCGGTTCGCAAATACTGTATTGAGCATACATTGTTATTGTAAACAGTTTAATAGCCGGAAATCATTAAAGATACAGAGCTATACAGAGTTGGATCTAGTTACAGAGTATGTCATAGTCACACACGCGTTGACTAAATAGCTTTTGGTTTCTTTTTTATGGCTGTTGCCTTTTCGATGGCCTTTGACTGGCAAATGTGAGACTGTCGACGAATGCTGTTAAACAAAGTTCACATAAAATAGAATTTTATATGGCTGAAAAATGTAAATCATGTCGAAAAGAGAGGAAAGCCAAAAAGACATCGGCGGCGTGTCCTGTCCTGTCTTGTCCTGTCTTGTCCTGTCCTGTGCTGTTCTCTACTGTACAGTACTATACTGTGTGTATGGACCATCCTCGCTGATTATGAACAATGTCTGTGTGCCGGAATTGCCAAAAGATGTCCGAAAGCGAATGCCAGCCCTCAGTTTGTTGCAATGAATGTGTGTGTGTGTGTGTGTGTGTGTGAATGTGAATGTGAATGTCTTGTAAGGACAAAAAGAATGTGTGTGGGGGTTGATGGGTTTGTACGGTATACAAACTGGTTTAATGTTAAGCAATGTACTTTCATGTTACGCTAATGCCCCATGTGTCTGAAAAGTTGAACATTTGTTTAAGCTGATGCCTGCAAGTGTGGAAGATTTCACTCAAAGACGAAGCATTGCAAACATAATGTTGTTTGTACAAAAATCAATATAAATTAAACTTAACTAACTTGCTTGAAGTACAAATGCATTAGATTTCACTTTGCAGTTGGATGGTATCCAAGGCGCCAAAGTTGCAGACTGCCGAGAGTTTTAAGGCCATGTTGCTTTTAACAACATTGGCAACAACATTGACAGCTAGTTGACCTCTTCGATTTGATCAACATCAAACAGTTTGGCCCAATGCTTTTCAATTTGGCTAAAAATAATGAAAATGCGACGCGAATTCGACAGGCGAATCAAATCAAAAGGAAATTGAATTGCAGGCACTGTACCCACCACACGATAATCCCCCGATACTGATTCTGTTTTTGCTGCTGATTATGTTGACATTGCGTGCAGCAAAATTCCTGAAGCAAGTCCATGTCCAGCTTCACTTGTGTTTCAGTTAAGTTCTTCTCGTACACACACACACACACAAATATAATAATGTAATTTCCAATGGCATTCCCCAAGGGGACACGCGCGGCAAATAGTGCAAGCTGTTGTTGAAGGGTTGAGTGTTGAGCTTTGGGGTTGGGGTTGGCTTCAATTCAAGGCGAGAGTTTATGGTTAGCTTGTGTGTGTGTGTGTGTGTTTGTGTTGTGAAAGTGGGCGTGGTCGTATCAACAACGCTTTCAGTGACATAAGATACATTATTGCAAATTGTTTCGATTTCATAAGAAATTTTCACAACGAGGGTGTTTGCTCGCCAAAGTCCTTGGACTGTAGATGATTGCTATATGCAATCACAAATTCCCCCGCAGCACTCTCCTCCCACTCTCACTCCACCTCTTAATACATTTTATTTCATTTGTCGTGCATTTGTTTTGCTCCAAGCTTTGCCTCTTGGCTGCTACCCAAAAAAAATTGCCTTTTTGGCATTTTTTTCATTTAGCTAAATGAGCTGCAGCGATGCAAAGAAGCGTACAAAATCAATGCGAATGTGGCACGGAAATAATTTGTTATCGCATTCAGAAACGGATCTGATTGAAAGGCCCCAAGCTTGAAAAACAAAATAAAATTTATAGAACATTTTAAGCTCGGAATTTCAAACACAAACAGAGCCATTCAATAAATTGATGAGCCGAATAAATAAACGGTGAACTTTGGCGAATTGATCTCCGTGAAAGTTGAGCTTAGGGATTTAAATGTCTTTAAGGAAAACTCTTTATACTGATTGACTGACTGCCATCAAGGCACAGCCCTAACTGCAAAACCTAGCTATATATATAGGTAAAAACATAGGATTGAAAATGCATCGGCAAGGTCAAAGGTCGTTGTGAGTTTCATATACACATCCACCAGCTGCTAGATAATACAAATATCTTGTTTATTTTCAGTTAATTGAGGTCAAAGAATTTTGCTATTTTTCTATTTTGCATCTACATTTATGTTTTGATCTGGAAGGATCTTTTGGTGCATGGCGCCTGTCAAGTGCCACAATAACATATACGCCTTGCATATATTTCTGGCGGCAACATCGAAATCCACTTTAGAGACGTCTTGACGACGGCCTTGAACCATTTGGCAATTAAAAATGCCAAACGCAATGCGGCCAAACTGCACAAACAAAATTTCTATTTCTTAAACAAAAAATGTATGAACATTTATCCACGACGTCTTTCGTCTGGGCGTGTGGGCGTGTCGTCAGTGTAAAATGCAAGAAACAACAACAACCACAATAACAATTTTCAAGACATGTGTTAATTATGATGATCGAAAAATTTATAAATACAAAAAATATTTCACAAAAAGAAATGATGTGGAAAATGTTCGCGATGTTGTTGTTGTTGCTGCTTGTGTGTGTGTGTGTGTGTGTGTGTGTGAGAGTGGCATGCAAATTTATTTCGCATAAATTGTTTTCCAGCATCAAGAAGCAGCAGCTGCCATCTGCTTTGACATATTCAATTATTGGCGACGTTGCCGCCACTGCCGCCGCTGCTGCCGTTGCTGCCGCTGCTGCTGCTGCTGCTGCCCCTGAGCAAAGTTCGTCCGAACCAACTTGCACCTAAAGCAATAAATTATGGCAATTAGCGTTAGGTTAAGGGCATTTGCCAATGTGTATGTGTGTGTGTGTGTGTTTGCTGCTTGCTGTTTAGGGCTGTGTGTGTGTGTGTGTCTTTATCCAATGCGCATCGTTCCTCTTGCCTCTTGCCTCTTGCCTTGGCACACATTTTAGGCGTAATTGTAGCAATTTAGACGCCTGCCAGCCCGTGTTACATCCTTAAGGCGTCCCCTTGTTGATGGTGTTGTTGGTGGTGTGGCATGCGGCTCGCCCCCTTGCCACGCCTTCATATTATCACCTTGACGGTGGTGGCGCTCAGACACACGCATAAAATTTTAATGAGATTGTTAGCGGCATAAAATATATACTACTACAAACTCAGCTGTACAGCAAATGCGAACTACCTTGCCACATCATCATCCCCCTCCTTCCCCTTCCCATTCCCACCACGTTTTAGGGGTTGGAGGAAACGAACCTAAACTCTATGCAGCTTGCAGCAGCACGAATGAAAATGATGCCAGGCCCAAAGACAAAGAATCAAACATATAATAGGAAAAATCTCCCCCATATTCCAAGCCCCAACAAAAGCTGCCACACGATTAAAATATTTAAATGCGAGCAGCAGCAAAGAAAAAAAATGCTTCGCACAATTTTTAAATGCATTTTTAAATGTGCCATAAACATTGGGCGAGAAATTGCGGTATGTACATAATAATATCATTATTATTCTTATTATGGGGCGTGACACTTGTAAAGAAGAAGGAAGATTAAAACATCTAGCTTGCGTTAAAGCTGTAATATTTCCGGATCATATAATAAGCAAAGCAAAATTGAAGTCGCGGCTTTATATTAATATATCTTAGCTTGGCTGTGGCACATTTAAGTGACGCATTTAGGTTTATTGAGTCGTTTGGGCGGGCGATAACAATATATATATATATATATAAGGAGAAGGAGTGGAAAGGAAGCGAGAGTCTTGGCGTTTTAATAAAGTATTTTCAGCTCGTAAATATAACTTAATTACAGTCATTATGGCATCAAATGCAGTTTCTGTTTATTAACGAAATTTTAAACATTAAAAGTGTTTATTGCAGAAATTAATGTGTGAACTCAAATTTTATAATTAATATTCAACGAAAGTAAAGATTATAATGTTAAGTACAAAACAAAACTAGAAAAATTCGAAGGGCAAAAGCTAAGTTCTCGCTTTCAATAAACAACTTGAAAGACTTTGCATGCTTTGATAAACACACAAAGAAACAAGGTTTATAGATTTTGACCAAGTGACAGCTTTTTCGGCCCACTTTCCTGCCCAACCTCCCTCGCCCAAAAAATAAGCCGCTTTCGTCAATTAGTTGTAAGTAGATTATTTGGCAGCCCATAAATCACTTTTGTATATTATTGTATTTAATTTATTTGCCAGCCATGAAGAGCAAGTGGTGGTACTGAGCTGAAGCAGCGGCAGGGGGCAATAGGCATTTAGACATATAAGCAAATGCCGCTCGATGCGTCCACGTGACAATTGTCGCACACAAACACAAACATGTTGGTGGGGCCAAACGCTTAAAAGTATACAATTAATATGCACGTGCCTTTGGCTATGGCCCATAACTTGGTTGGCAGTGGTGGAGACTTTGTTGACACACTTTTCAGCCAGAAATACTCACCAACTACTAGAGATGCGAACGTGCATGATAAATAATATGTTAAACATAATGTTTTTAATGGCACATGGCATAAACATATGCGAAAGTCATTAAAAGTGAATAAGAAAGACTCATAAAATGAAAACTGTAATCAATAAAAATCATAACGAACACCATGGTTAATTGTCTGTTTGTTAGCAGCACATAAATCATTATGAAAACAATAAGAATGCAATCAAAAAGTTCGAAAAAGTACTCATCACTAAGAACGCAATGGGTCAAATGTGAGGTAAAATGCGGAAAAAATATGAGTTGCGATCTTTGTTAATTGATTTGTCAGCTGAGCGACAAGTTGAAGTTAAATAGTATTAGTTGGATTCGCACAAGTGTTATAAGCGTTAACACGAGTGGCTACATATCTAAACAATTTGTTATTTGCTTGATTATCAACGCATATTGAACTCGAGCTTTTGTTTATTGTGTGTTGTATTATGTAAAAGTAAACGTTTCCCAGTGCGAATAGTATATTAATATGAATTAAAACATTCAACTGTCATAACTGCGTCAAAACTCAATCGTTTAGAGCTTGATTATAGCCCAAAAACTTCAGGGTTTTACAGTTCTCTATATCTCTATTTGCTGCAGCATTCACCTTTCCAATTTGGTCCTGTGCATAACTGCATTGCTGTTGCCACTTTATTGCCAACTTCACTTTGATGAACGCCGCTTTCAGCTTTTTAGTTCATTTTGCGAACGATTCATTGAGTACCGAACATTTTTGTGGCTATCGGAAATGATGGAGGCGTTAATCTGTGTACTAGCCAAGTGTGTGTTGCCCACTCATCGAAATCGTTGTCGTTGTTGTTGTTGTTGTCGTTGTCGGTTTGCAAGCACAAGCAATTAAAACGACGACAATTGCGTTTGGGCGTGCAACGGCAGCAACAGCAACAGCAACAGCAACATGGCCAACAAAACTGAATGCAAGGCAGCTAAGGCAGCCAACCAAGAGACCGAAAAATTACATTCAACACAATAACAGCCAGCAGAGGGTGCCTACGACTAACGAATGAGGTGACGCCGCATTGAGAGTGCAACAACAGGCTCATACTCTTGTTGTTGTTATTGTTGTTGTTGCGGAGGCGCCGGCGGCAGCAAAAAAATAACGTTCAGTTTCAGGTGGGTGTTGAGGCGATGCAGAGAAGAGGAGAGGAGAAGGTTACGGAAAGTTACGACAACACACACATACACACGTAGATGCAACATCAGCAGCATCCAGATGGCTTGTTGTTGTTGCCACAAAACGTGGGCAGCGCCTGTGGCAGCTGTTGCCGCCAATTGATTGAAATGCCGCCGACTCGTTTCATATTTTTTTTTTTCCGCTTTTTTTTGTTGCTTTTTTGGGGCGTACGGTCATCTGTCCCAGTGCTTTCTGACCCCCAATGTTGCCGCCTACCTCCCCACCACCCACTCTTCCACTTCGTGGTGCTTCACATTTTGTATTTGTTTCTTGAAGGGTGCTCGAAGAGTACTTTTTTTGCTGCTGCTGCTGCGGTTTCAAACAAACAACAATTTTTATGAGAATTTTCGTCGGTTGAAAAAACTTTCAATTTCGTATTTATGAAAACGGCATAAGCGGTAGACCAAAAGCGAGATATGGCAGACAGAAACAAAGAGAAAGAGAGATAGAAACACACACAGAGAGAGAGAGGGAGAGGGAGTGAGGTTAAGGGATAGGAGCAGGGGTCAGATGGGGCGGCAAAAACGACGCTACAAACTGTTACAAAATGGAAATTCCATCGAAGCAAAAGCAATCGCCATGAGTTATCGCATTTGTTGTTTGTGTTTTTGTTGTTGTTGTTGTTGTTGCTGTGGACGAGTAAAAAATGCAGCCAAACGAGGCAACAATTGAATGTGGGAAAACCGGAAGTTTTTCACTCAATGTTATATTAAAGAAAGTAAAGGCGAGAGTACAAAGGTGAAATTAGACAAACAAAAAAACAAAAACAATTTCTACAAATTAAAATCAAAGCTACACACAATAAAGAAGTAGAAAAGAGTGAAAATGAAGTGAAATAGTTTTCTTGTTAAACAATAAACCTTGAATTATTTAAAAAATATTTTCAAAAATAATTCCTTAGCAATTTAAGATTTAAGACAATAATAACTTAAATACTTTAAAATATCGCATGAATTGGAAAACATGTTAAAACAAAAGCAAACTCGAATTGTATTTATTTGCAATTAAATCTTAATTCACATTAATTTCTTCATATGCAAATTGAGACTTGAAAAGAACGGCTATAATTTCTTGCTTGAATAATTAGCCGAGCCAAACAAACCGGTTTGTGAACCGACAACACAGTAACCAATTGCTCCAGATACGCGAACATATGGGAGCTAAATAAATAATTGAATGTTGCAATGATCACTCATCAAATAGTCATTAGCATTTGGCTGTCAAAACGCTGCGCTTGGCCAATTCCAAGGCTGCAATTCGAAAGAAACTCTAATGGCAAATCAAACGTTGTAGCAACTGTTGCAGCTCTAATTATCATATGGCATCACGAACCAGACAGCAACAGCAGCAGCAGCAGCTGCTTTCCGTATCAATTGTGCAGCAGGTTCAAGTCACTGCACCCGCTGCTGTGATTCTTCACACATACATACACACAAAAAAAAAGAGAACAAAGTATAGAAATATTTCCCAAGCAATAGGTAAACTATACTATGGCAGTTAGTTCAAAACAATAGCCAATAACAATTGGGTTTCGAATTACGCGAATTGCAAACAAAGTGAGGCGAATCTACAATTAAAATGCAATTGTGGCGCGATTACACAATGCGCAAATACAAAAATTTCCAATAACTTTGTTTACTCGCATGTGAAAATGTAGCAAATGTCCCCCCCCCCCCCCCCACTTTCCGCAGCATATTGCGCAGCATCTCGAAATTCCGCCCTTTTATCGCCGCTCCACCACCACCAACAAAAGACTCGACCAAGAAAAGGTAACGATGCACAGCACGAGATACAGATACAAAGATACAGATATACGGATACAGAAACAAAAGCAGATACAGCTAGTTATAGATACGTACATAAGTACATATATTTTGTTCTGTTCGGTATACCCTGTAACCTTAAGACATATATGATATAAAACGGTTATGTAAACCTAAGCTTGGACTTGCAACAGAAGAGACAAAAGAAAACTGATTGGTTTTGTGTATGGTATAAGGAAATGATTATCGGCATCAATAGGCCGATTTCTAGGACTAAGAGACCAAAGCGACTCTAGATTTCAAGGCTAAACATATACAACCTTGTTTTATTTAAGATAAAATAAATAAATAATAATAAATAATGATTTTGGATAAAAAAAAAAACTGATTTCAATGTCATCTTTTCGCTTCCTGCAAAACGATTGAAGTTTATTCACAGGGTATCTGCTAGTCTAGTGCACTCAACAATCTCACTTTTACTTGTTTGTTTTTGTGTGCATTTCGTAGCTGTCTGCCATTGTGCGACAAAAGTGCGAAGTTTTTGTTTTATGTTGCAATCTTGTGAAATTCGACATCGCGAATTTTCTGCTCGCCCACAAAAAAAAACCAGACAAGCAGAAAACCAGGCCGTGAGTGGCACACCTCTTCCCCCCCCCCCCTTGCTAGTTACTCATCCTCTATCGCTTTCTGTGCTCTTTCCGTGTGTTTATTTTGTTTTCCCCTTGTGCTTTTTGTTTTGCTATTTGCTTTCGCATTCAATTCCAATTGCAACTAAGTCGCTGGGGATTTTTGTTGTTGCTGGTGCTGTTGTTGTTGCATCATCAACATGCAACAGCCTCGCCAAGGTATCATTTGTGCACCGCATGCACCTCACGCCTCTGCTCGGCTCCATGATCGCTAGTCAGCCAGTCTATTTTTAGTACGCTGCGCATCTATAAGATACATTTGTCTATCTATCTAGCTAGCTAGCAAGGTAGGTGCCTCAACATGGGCCCACTCGAAACGCCCAGTCATGCTACGCTCGTGTGATTTATAAGGTCTATAAACCTCCCACCCTACCCCCTCCGCACCCATTCCACACTTCTCATAGCTCAATCTCAATCTCTCGCTCTCGCTCTCGCTCTCTCTCTCTCTCTCTCTCTCTCTCTGTCTCTCTCTCATCGTCTGTGTGGCGTCGTTTGTTTCTCTGTTTCTCTGTTTGGGTTATTGCGTTTTATTTGCCTTTTTGTTTTGCTTGCCGTCTTCTTCGCTGTAATAATATCTTTCAAGATAAAACGTCAGACTACGTCGCTGATAATTATCAACAACATCATCCTCAAAAGCGTACTTCGCGCAGTAGAAGAGGAAGCAGAATTGGAATGCTGCGCCATTTGTCGTGCTAAAAAAGAAACCCCATTGCCTGAAATTGTGAAACTCAATTGGAATCGACCCAGTTAGCAGTCAGCCGGAGTCAGTGCTTTTTTTTTTTTTTCGTCTGGCTCGAAACGATCTCCTCCACTTTTACCCATCATCATCATCATCATCATTATGGTGGTTATTATCATCATGATCGGCATTGGCAATTGCGCCGTGAGGCCGTCGAGACGCCACAAAAGAGAGACGCGTCGCATCGTCACTGTCTACTGCGCACTGCACTTTTTTAATTGCTGGCCAAATATTTTTGACAAACACTGTAATCACATGCCGCCAGATGCAGCGCGGTGGGGTGGGGGGCATCTCTTGATTTAAGACTGGCGCCATCATTTATTTGGGGTAGAGTCTTAATCTATACATTTAGCTTTATCTATAAATGCTAAAAATTGCTTTAATTACTTAATTACTAAATCAAATAATTAATTACTGTGTATCATTCAGTCACGCACACTAGTTTCTTGGCCAAGTCTAACATTGACAACAATTAAGCATAAATATTTATGACATATCAATGAATAAATAACAAATAATTACTCAAGTAATTAGAAACATTTTCCAAAGCTTCAAATGACTAAATGAAGTATTCAAGCTGTTAATTATATAATTATTACAGTATGACAGGGTACTTTGGAATCTTGCAACCCTTTTTCAATAGTTTTCCCATCATTTTCAATCATTCGAATAGAAAACAAGTAAGAAGGCTCTAGTCGAGAAATCCCGACTAGACTATACCCTTAACCCTATAATTTACGCACACAGTCAGTGCTTGCAAGTATGTGTGAGTGTCTGTATGTATACGCGTATAGTGCATACCTTCTTAATTTCAATACTCCATATCTCCAGTGTTTCTCAACCGATTTCAAT
The DNA here is from genome assembly GCA_035044485.1 of Scaptomyza reducta. Lineage (NCBI taxonomy): Eukaryota > Metazoa > Arthropoda > Insecta > Diptera > Drosophilidae > Scaptomyza > Scaptomyza reducta. Next base: position 269,486 of record JAWNNV010000548.1, read on the forward strand.
ACGATTTTCACAGATTGTCATTATTTCGTCTAATCTTTCAAACTGCATCAAAAAGTTTTCCAAACTGAAGATTTTGTTGTTATCGATTACATGTGTATATCGGAAACGGGAAGAGTTATCGAATATTTAAAACAAACTTGTACTGCCTAGGGGTTAGACGAGCTTATGTACCAAATCTGGAGTCTCTAGCTCTTATAGTCTCTGAGATCGACGCGTTCATACATACGGACGGACAGACGGACAGACGGACGGACAGACGGACGGACAGACGGACATGGCTATATCGACTCGGCTGTTGATGCTGATCAACAATATATATACCTTACTGGATCGGAGATGCTTCCTGCTGCCTGTTACATACTTTTGCACAAAACCATTATACCCTTTTTACCCATTTTCAATGGGTTAAGGGTATAAAAATACTGTTTGATTAAGCAACTCAATTTACTTGACATATTCCCGAGCTGGCCTGGCTAATCAGCATAAGAGCCATGCTAATTAAATTGAATGCGTTT
>JAWNNV010000548.1:275000-442828 GCA_035044485.1 Scaptomyza reducta
ATTTCTCTCTGTGTGTGTGTGTGTGTGTGTGTGGAAAAGTTCATGCACCCACGCACGTTAAAAAGTTCAAATTGTAACTGGAGCTGTTCGCTATTTGCAAAAGCAAAAGCTGTTAGTTGCTGAAGCTGACGTCACCCACGCAATTGGAGGATAAGTGAATGAAACAGCCCACGGCACTTCCTGTGGCTTCGTCTACTCGAACAGCCTGATGACGTGGGCATTCGCATCCTGATAACACCCCCCCTCCCTTACTCCCTCACTCCCTCGCTCTCTTCCTTGCCTGCTTATTATAAGCTGTAAGTTGTGCGGTATGCAAAATGATTGAGAATCCATCACAAATCCATGGCACAAGCAGATGCGCGCTCGTTCAACTGAGGCAAACCCGAAGGACTATGCAAATAAGTTGCCTGTTTAAATGTTTCTCTTCCAGCCAGCCCACTTGTCTTACATTATTGCTTGACTTGACATTGATGTATCTGGTGACAAACTGTTGCGGTTTATTATCAGCACAGTGGGGGGTGGGGGGAAGAGGGTGGCAGGGTGGGTTTGGGTCACGTAGTTTGCTGAGCATGTCACAGCTGCAAGGATATGGCATCAGGCTTCAGCTGAAGTCGCAAAGCGAAACAAAACCAATCGATAAATCATCTTAATTGTTTGCAATCTAAAAGATAATGCACTCAAAGAAAAATATCACCAAAAAGGTTGACAGCTGTATAAAGCTTAACCCCAATAAAACCGCAGCTAAACAAAAAACAAATTATAGCATTTGTTAATGTTCGCCACGTTCCTCAAACAAAACAAACTTCTTTGCAGTTTAATGAACCTTTTTAGAATTGTTTTTCAAATTGAATCCGCTTTGATCTCTCTCTGTGTGTGTGTGTGTGTGTGTGTGTGTGTGTGTAGTGTTAATTTACGAGCTCAGGTTTCTAGCGAGTCCGCTGACCCGATCTTAACTCTTTGTCAAACGTGTTTCGCATTATGAAAAAGATTTAGATTTTAGATTTAGTTTAGAGAAATGCAAGCATTTTAAAGTTTAATGGTATTTTATCATAATTATCCTAATGCTTTTAAAAATATTCGCAAGCAAAACAATTTATTCAACTATAAAAATGAATCTTTCTTAAATATTATATCTCCATTAATAAAAATTATTGTTAAAATTCTTTAAAATTATTAAAGTTTAAACGCAAAGAAGCTAAGAAAAAAAGATAAATTATATCATTTTTTAAGATTATTAAAACTTAAACGCATTGAAGTTAAAAAAAAGAAGATAAATAATATAATGTCTTAACATATTATTATATATATCATATATATATATCATATCATATTCAGAACCAGCTTGACACAATGCCTTGAAATTTCTTCAATCTAAAAAATAATTTTTTTTTCCCCTTTTCCTCTTGTATCCTTTTATCAACAAAAGGTTGAAGTTATGTACATTTTTAAACCTTGCAAACTATTTTTTGTTATTGTAATTATACTTAAAAAACAGTTTAATAATAAAAGGATAACATTTTTTTTTTCTTCCTCTTGTATCTTTTTATTTTTTGTTATTGTAATTATACTTAAAAAGCAGTTTAATAATAAAAGGATACAAGAGGAAGAAAAAAATATTTGATTTTCTCTTCCTCTTGCATCCTTTTATCAACAAAAAGGTTTAAGTTATGTACATTTCGAAACCTTGCAAACTATTTTTTGTTATTGTAATTATACTTAAATAGTAGTTTAATGCTTTTTCACACGTTTCGCGTTACTTTAAAACAAATAAATATTTAAAACCGTAAATATTTCAACCATTTCCAATTGCAGCAATGCAAAACAGTTGCAAGCTTTATCTTTGTTGTTGCTGTTAAAGCTACAATAAACAATATGCTATCAAAATCAACCAACAATGATCAGCTGCAATTTGTTTGCAACAGCTTTATCGCTTATCCTTCCCCCCCTCCACACCACACCTTGCTTGCCTCGCCGGACGATATGCACATAAATTTCCATTAGTTTTCGCTGGCCCATGCTTGATGCAGCCGTTACCTTTATGTTGCATGGTGGGGGGTTGGGGGGTTGCTGCACGCAATGAAATTTCACGCTCATGGTGTTAAATACGTTTCCATTGAAGAACCCATGACAGGAGTCAGGAGCTCCGCAAATGCAGCTCATATATCCTTATACATATATCCTTATGTACATATTGCTTGTATATATGCCAATGGCCTGCTCTATATAGTGTATATAACTACTCTACACATATATATATATATATATATATATATTTTCCGGCGTGTACAGTCACTTCCATTTCCAGTTGCATTCCACATTTAACGAGTAGTTACGAGAGCAGGCTGACCCCGCCCCCCAAACTGTACCCCCTTCGGGACGGTTAACCTGCGAGTTTTTTTGGGGCCACATAACGTACATACATATATGTATGTAAGTGTGTATGTAAGTGTGTATAGGTATGTATGAAACGAATCGCATCGCATCTCTTGTCGGCTACATTGTTGCAATAAAATATTTACAAGATACATTTGCTTTTGTTCCTTGTGCCTCGGGTAACATTTGCTCGCTGCCACAGCTCAACTGCTTCTTCTTCTTCACGCTCATCTCAACGAAAAGTCCTTTTATGGTTTATCCTGTTGCTGCTTAGCCGAGACTTCTGCTTCAAATTCGACAACGAAATCTTCATCAAGGATTCTTGGAAGGAATACTCTTATGGGTCTATGTTCATGATTGTTGAGGGTGTTCCTTGCCACATTGATTTGTACATTTATTCATAATCGATTGCGTATGAAAAACATTTCCATTTCCATTTACGTCATTGCGTTTGGGTTTTTTCAAATGAATGAATCCTTTCCGAGCAATGTCACTTTTTGTTCTTCAATGTACTTGTCAAACAAAGTTAACATTGTTAACCCACGCTCTCCCCCTCCCCCCTCTCTCTCTGCATTGCTTTCTCTATTACATCTCCGCTCCTTCGCCTGTTCCACAGCATCATTCAATGCAAAATTCATTTACGTTGTCCTGCTTCAGCTTTTACGTTACGCTACGCTCGCTATACACACACACACACACACTCACATTATATATGTACATGCTGCAGCTGTATATGTGTGTGGGGGTGTGTATACTGCCATACGATGACGTAACACAACATCAACGACGACGACGAGGGAGTGACGAATGTTTATCCTCGGCGCCTTAACCCGCCTACGAACCACCCATCACCCACCCACCCACCCACACACACACACACACACACACACACACCACCCACTAGCGTAAATCTTCGTGTGAGCCGCTTCGTGAACGTAGTAACCTATATACGGAATACGAGTAGATAAACACGAGTCCAAAAACACGATTTGCCAAACACCCACGCTTATGTACACACACACACACACACACACACAGAGACACACATACATATGTACATAACCCCCTTTACTACTACTAGTGATATAAGCCCAAACCTGTTCTTCGCCTGTGTTCGGCTTGAAACAATGACGTCATACCATGCCATGCGACACGCGTCTGCAACTGTTACGTATACACATTACGTATACGCTGCATTGTACACGCGCCGAGAGTTTGCTCGGCTAATGAGCGTGTCCAGAAGGTTCGAGGCGACACTTGGTCATCGTCGTCACATCACCATCATCATCATCATCATCATCATCATCATCATCATCATGAACGTCGTGCAAATTGGTTGCGCCTATAAACTGTAGCCAATTTGGACCACACGTGCCGTGCGTCACACAGAACTGCATCTGGCTGTGTGTGTGTGTCGTCATTTTGATCCCCTAACAATAACAACTCATTTCACGTTGCCAAAGATCAAGACGAGTAATACTCTATACATATTTAAGTACATATATATACGCATATATACACTTTCCAATTTCCATTGATCAACTCTGCAGCATATAGAAATCAGGTTAATGGGACACTGCAATACATTTTAGTCCAGCTGGAAACACATACGTGTGTGTGTGTGTGTGTGTGTGTGTAGGTCATGGGGGGCGGCAAGTACAGTTACACGTGACAGCCTGTATATATACATATATACTATTACGTTGAGTGTCAAAGTGCAATTGGAAAATGGCATACAAATTGCCAAAAAAGCTGCACAAACAAAGCGTTAAATAATTAAAATAATAAATAAACAATAATTATTGTGACTTAAGTTCTGATTTTTCTAGCATTCCTTTTAAATTCCACACTAGTTGGTCATTTGAAAGTTATTTCATTTACAAAACAGTTGTCAAAATGTTGAGTTGAAGTGATTCATTGAAAGTTAAGCTGTTTAAGCCAAACAAAGTGAATTAAATAAACTTAAAACATTTGTGCTATAAGTTAAAACAGCTTAAAACATTTACAAATCGTTTAAATAAAGAAAAATGAAGAGTAGATATATATAATTAAAAGCAGTTCGATTCTATTTGAGGATTGGATCATTCAAAGTATCCTGTTGCAGATTCAAATGAGCGTCCGGTTTTTTGACATGTTAAGGCCAGATTTCCCACCCACACACACACACACACACACACACACACACCAACACACACACACATACACTGAAATGCGCATCTTTTAAGCGACACGTGGGTGGTTCATTGTGGCGTTCATTGGGTGGCGCGTTGGTCAGCAGAGCGTCTTTAAGTTCATTAGTTAGCTGCCTACGCAGCACACTGAGAAAAAAAAAGTATGACTTGGGATGAAAGTGCCCAAACTAACCAGAAGTATTAAAAAATATATATCAGATGGGAAAAAAATATTTTAAAATCAAATTTTAAAAATAATCAAGAAAATACATTTTTTAACGCATATTTCTTAAAATATAAATTTAGAAAAAAATATTTTAAAAAATGGTGTTTTTCGAGAAACCAACTTGAACTTAATTTGATTTTCTAAGTTTATGATTTTTATTTGATTTTCGTATGATTTTTTTTATAGTGTAGAACAGATGCATCTAGTATTGCCTACGCCCTTATATTCTGCTGGATTATTAGCTGTTGTTAACGCTGACGTTCAGCTGCCGCCTCTGACGTCGACGTTGACGTCGCTGCCTTTCTCTTCTCTCTTTTGCTTTTTCTGTTTCTGTTTGTGTCTGTATGTGTGTGTGTGTGTGTGTTGTTTGTTTCTGGTGAATTCTTTTGCCATTTGTTTGGATATTTAAGCGGCGATTGCAGCGCAAATGACGCTCAGTCGGTCAGCGGCAGTTTGCTTTTCCATATCGCGCTCTTCAACTCGAAGGGAAAACTCTCAAAAACAAAAAACAACTACCGTTATTTATGTGTGTGCGTTAGTTGGAAAAGTCGCAATGAGGAAGTTTTGGCGCCATTTTGGATTAATCGCATGTGTTTAGTGTTTGAGCAGGATATGAATAAGGTGAACCACACTCTAAAAATGATATTAGTTATGATTAAGGATTGTTCTCGACACAAATGTTCAGCTCATAAAGGTCAAAAGTCAAAGCCACAGGCAAACCAAAAACAAAAAAAGCCACACGTGCTCGTGAAATCCCCTCCCACACACCCCCTGCCACCCCCTTATCCAACCCTGACATATTCAAAGGTCACATGGCGCAATGTCGTCGCAGTTGCATAAATGAGAAAAGGAAACCAAAAACAAAAGAGAGAAAAACAAAACCAACAAAGTGTTGCACCCTCTCCCCCCACCCTATACACCTTTACCAACCCCTTTGGGGGGGGGTAGGCTTTTCTTTTGCTGCGACGCAATTGGAAAACATATTCATGCAATCATCAATTGCGCTTCAAGAAAATGCTCGTAAATGGCTAAAAAAAAAGAAGCAAAGGAAAAAATCGAACTGACCCTTATGCAGACAATGAAAATACCCTGTAATCGAAGTTAAGAAATGCTTGACACAATCCAATAATAGACACAAAAATAAAGTAAAAAGTTATGATTATTATCGCTTACCTTTTAAGTCTCCATATCGTTTCGGATATATCTATTTGTTCATCACATATTAAAGGGTATATTTATACGTCGCATTAGTTATTTTCACATGATTTTCATGACAAATTTTTGAATCAAGCTGGTTTTTTAATTAGATTCCTTAGCCTAATTAACTTCTAGATTTACAGTTCTCACTTTATAATTAAAAATGATTTCACAACCAGCTAAAAACATATTATGGTATGCAAAAGACCCAAAAAAACTTATTACTCATAACAAGAACAAAGAAAAAAAAAACAGAAAAAAAAAACACAAAAAGAAAAATATAAAAAAAAAATATAAAAAGAAAAATATAAAAAAAAAATATATAAAAAAAATAATTTTAATTGGAACGGTAAAAACTGTCTAATGCAAGTTTGCCGACAATTGGCGCCGCTGTTGATTATTTATTGTTGTTGTTGTACGTTGCTGCTGTTACGCCCACAGGTACATATATATAGAGTTATATGTGTGTGTGTGTGTGTAAAGGGTGTTGTTGTTGTAGCAAAGTTACAATTTACGTTAGAATTTATTAATGCACAGTTGTAGTTTATTTTATTTGTATTTTTTTTTTTTATTGTTTTAATTGACCGTTGCGAATTCGTTTGGCGCCAAATTCATTTTCCCGCCGCCTGGCGCCAAACTCACAATTGGAAATTGAAAGCTGACTTCAGTTTGTTTATGACGCTCTCTTCTCTTTCTCTCTCTCACACACGCACACGCACACACACACACACTGCTCATAGAGGTGTGGGAAATTTCTTGTGGATGCTAATTTGATTATATGCTTGTGTTTGTGTGTGTGCTTTTTAGCTCTGATTGCGTAGTATTTAATCACGATTTTACTTGTGGCAATAGACTACATTTAAAGTTCAAAGCACGATTTTGGAGTTTGAAATCCATTTAAAATATGCTATAGCACAAAATTAGCAATTAAGGACGGGTGAAAAACTTAAAAATGCCATAGCTTTTTTTTATAAAGCTCATTAAGAGCGTTTAAATCTTAGTTCGAGTGCATTTAAACACGTTTTGGTGTCAAAAAAAAACCAAAGTTTAAACATGACCAAGCTTTCACTTCCACTAATTTACTTCCGTTTTTTTTGTATTTAAAACAAGTCTTTTTTACTTTCATTAAAAATCATTTTAAACGCGTTGTTAAAGCACTTCTTAAGCAAATACTCTGCAAATAGAATCCACAAGTCCGCTTGTGGATGCTATCATGCGTACGCCATTGTTAAAGCACTTCTTAAGCAAATACACTGCAAATAGAATCCACAAGTCCGCTTGTGGATGCTATCATGCGTACGCCATTGTTAAAGCACTTCTTAAGCAAATACACTGCAAATAGAATCCACAAGTCCGCTTGTGGATGCTATCATGCGTACGCCATCTTGCATTTGGTAATGCAAAAACTGAACAAACACAAAAAAACAATCATGCCGCTTAAAAGAATCGATCAGTGAGCAAAGAATTATATAAATCACATTGCTTGCACTTGTATTATTTAATTAAGTACAATTAGAAACGGAGACACGCGGACACAGCCGATCAGAAGAGCAAACGCATACACACTAAATTCACTCAGAGAGCATGTCCCTTTGGCTGAGCAGCAGATGAATTACTCATAGAAAGATAACGGCATTTCTTTATAACACATTACACAGCGCCTGCTCTCTCTCACGAAGCAACAAACGTAACAGGATCAATATGCAAATACCGTTAGTGCAGTTCTTATCTGTTTGTATGTGTATGTGTGCATACACACTAAATTCACTCAGAGAGCATGTCCCTTTGGCTGAGCAGCAGATGAATTACTCATAGAAAGATAACGGCATTTCTTTATAACACATTACACAGCGCCTGCTCTCTCTCTCTCGAGAAGCAACAAACGTAACAGGATCAATATGCAAATACCGTTAGTGCAGTTCACATCTGTTTGTATGTGTATGTGTGCATACACACTAAATTCACTCAGAGAGCATGTCCCTAAGCAGCAGATGAATTACTCATAGAAAGATAACGGCATTTCTTTATAACACATTACACAGCGCCTGCTCTCTCTCTCTCACGAAGCAACAAACGTAACAGGATCAATATGCACATACCGTTAGTGCAGCTCACATCTGTTTGTATGTGTGTTAATCTCTTCGCTCACGCCGCACTGAATTATAACAGTTCTGCGCAATAAGCTATTTACTTGATATAGATTTCCACCTCTACATTAAATGCTAAAATATTTAAAAACTTAAACTGTATTTGTTTTATAAAGTTTTTATAGTTTTTCACCAGTTCTCGCCTAACAGGTGTTGTCTTATGCATATATTAAAATACAACAAATATCAAAGTAACATTTTAAATACAATGTTTGACCTTCAGCCTTTTAGCGACGCAATAAACTTTTAAACAAATTACTTATTTGTCTAATATTAATTTTATAGGCTGAGTGCCCCCAAGGTGGCTATGATAAACTCTGATCATCAAGCAAAAATATTTTCGTGTCGCTTTCACTGCCCAAAAAAAAAAAAAAAACATACAATCATAATTAACTTAGTCGAGGGTCAAATATATTTATTAATGGGGCTCAACTTAGTGACAACTAAATGAGTATTGTGCGTTCAATTGAGTCACAACACAACAAAAACAAAAAAAAACGAAAAACGCAAAACAAAAAAAGCTAAAAGCTAAAACTGTTAACCGGTTCGGTTTTTAGTTTGTATGGAGGGAGAGGCGGAACGTTCCGCCAATTAAACGGAACAGGTGAACAAAGCGTTCAGCGGAAGATACGCCGATATGTGATCTCTATGGAGCCCAGGGCCTAAGAAACAAAAATATTCGATGTTCATTTATCAAGTTTTGAAAAATTTGCGCTAATGATTCGGGGAATGCGTAAGCGATATTATGTTTGAGAAACTGTTGTTTTATGCTAAGTTCGATTTTTTTTTTTTGTAGATTTGTCTTTGGTCTCACCCGATTTTTATGCAAATCTTTTGAAGACATTTTTTGTTTTTCTCTCGCTCTCGCACTTTGTTGTTGTTAGCCCCGGCGACATTGTGTCTCGTCGTGTTGCCCATTAAAAATGCTAATTTTCCAATATGAATTTTTTTTTTTTGCCAACAACAATAACAAACACGATTTTTTGTTTGCTCATTAACAAATGAATTAGCCATAATATATTAAAAAATCGAAAGAAACCAATCATAAAAAATTCCCCCACATAAACGTTTATTGAGAAAATCAAGCTTAAAATTTAAATCAAATAATAATAATAATAAATTCAAAAAAGCTGAGAGAATCATATCATATCGATGACGATATCGATTAGTTTTAATAAAGAAAGTGAAAGTTGTCAAGAACTTGACGTTTCAGCATTTGTCATTAACGTTTTTTTTTTCAGTTGAAAAATATGACAAATGATTAATAGGAAATTTATATGAGTTTTTAATTGAATGTTCTACTTGATATTGAGCTATATAAAACTGTTAAATAAATCATTTGTAGGTATAAAGTTGTATGGAATTCAGAATTCAATCAGAATTGCTTTTGTATAACAGTCGTGAAATACGCAATATGACAATTCGTTCAAGCACTTTCATAACTCAACGTAATGAACAGTTATTTGCTCAATAATTCGTCCACATTGCATCACATATAACAGTTGTGTATAACAATAGTTGTCAGCTCATCAGTCATAATCTTCGCATATTTGTGGACTCTATCTTATCGGAATGAAGTTTATTTTAAGCTAGATTATCGGCTTTGGCAAGTTATGTGCCCTGCCATAAAATGCTTCTCGAAAATTTCTATTCAAATTATGCGACGAATAACTCAAAAGATGTAACGAGCCAACAATAACAACCACAGAGAACCACAAACATCAGAAATGCGGCCCAAAAATGCGCCAGTGACGAAACGACGCTGACGTTAACGCCGACTGCGACGCCGACTGTGACGCCAACAGTGACTGCGGCAGCGTACAGCACGAGTGCATGCTGCTGCAGTGCCTGGCCTGGCCTCAAACATTGCTTCCCCTTAAAGTTGATGTTTTGTTTTCGCTGCGTCCCGCTCGCACTCGCAAGCATACGCTCATGCTTCACACACAGCGTGTTCGACTTCCGTTCGTTTTGTAGTAAAAACGTAAACGAGCGCAGATAGACAAGTGAATTTCTACACACACACAAGCGCATACACAGTGTATGAACGAAAAATGCGCGCGCTTTGCAAACATGAAATGGAAACCAAAACATGGAACGTTCTGGCAGCGAAACATTAACGCTCACGCTCTCACTCTCTCTTGTTTTCGTTCGTTCGAATGAATTGTGGAGCGTGTGTGTGTGGAACGCATTGCAGTCTGCCACCAAATGAACGCAAGCCGCAAAGAGCGATCAACCCAACAGCGATCGCAAGCCACAAATAGTTTAAATTCCACTTGGCCATTTAATTGAGGGAGACGAACAAAGACTGTCGCATCCAAAGCCAGAGAAACCAAATAAACTGAGTCACAGTTTTTCCACTTTGCTGACGAATTTGTTTACCAATGTAAATCAAATCTGTGCAGACTGTATAAACAACATCAATTGCGAGATAAAAATGCACAACAACAAGTGCGTCATTTTGCTTTAAATAATGCAACTGTCACTTGATATGCAAAAACAAAAACGAAAGTAACGGCATACTGATTGATTTCGTGTTTGCAAATGATGAAGCAAAATGTGGGTGGGGAAAATTCCAAGCAGCTCTGCTGCTGCTCAGCTTGAACTCTGCTAACCGATTGGAATTTTTGTATTTGCTCATCATCCAATGATTCCCCTCTTACACTGCGCATTGCGTGCGATCAACGTTTCTAACGGTGCATGGCATAGCATCCACTCCTTTGGCGCCGGCGTCGCTGTTCGTATTTTTGGATCCCAATTTTAAGTTAGTTCAACTCAAAACACACACACACCCAAATCGAGCTAAACGTGAGTGCAAGGAGCTGGACTCTATGCCAATGCATTGCAATTGTGAGTAGTGGCGGTGGCCCACAATCCACACAGTTTACAATGCCATGTGGAAACGAAACACACACAGTTCATTGCTATTTCGCGCGCTCTGTCTCTGTCGCTGTGCCGCTCTGCTCAGCTCTGCTCTGCTCTGCTTGTGTTTCACATGCCAAACGTTTAACTGCTGTCTGTTGTGGTTTACTCGCTAGCCTCTTGTGCCAGCTCGTTCAGTTCCATTTGAAACTTTTTACCGTTTGGTTGGAAGCGCGCATCGCGAATATAACACAATATATAAATCGCTTGGCAGTCGTTTCTGTTTTTCTCGTTTTGTTTTGTGTACTCTCCTCTGATAAATTGCATCGAGAGTGTTTTTCTTTTTGTTTTGGGAAGTTCGCGCGCGCCAAACAGTAAAGGAAATTAAGGAACATACACAAATAAAAACAATAAAAAAAAATAAAAATATTTCTCTTCGTGTATACGTTAGTTTTTATGTCTAACAATAACTGTAACTGTAAATGTTAACTGTTAAAGTGAAGCCTAAAACAAAACACATAATAACGCAATGGAAATAACAACTTTTACCGCTAACTAAAAAAGACGAAAATTCAAAAGTAACGGCAAGTTTCATCTTGTTCTTCTTGAATACATTTGTGTGTGCGTGTGTCTGTGTGTTCGGTTCGGGATCGGTGTTCCTGTCCCCCCTCAAACACCCACAACATCGACAACAAACAACAACAACAACGGCCTACTCATGAAATGCAAAAGTTGGTCCAATAAAATCAACAATTTTGTTGTGCGAAGATTAAAATCCATTAAGGTAAATATTTATTTCGATACAAAAACAAAAAACGATAATAACATAGCGTTTGAAAAATATTTGAAGAAAAAATTGTAAAAAAAAATTTTGAATGATTTTGAAGGATAATTTTTAAATTTCAAACATTGAAGAATTTTGAACATTTATTTTTAAAATTTGATCCTTATACCAAAAAAGGACATTTATTTTTAAACTAAAAAAAAACTTGAAAAAATTAAAACAAAAAAAAATATTTTCTACTTTATTTAAATTAAAATATAAACATATATAAAATTTCTCATAATAAAACATTCAAAAAAAAAAAATAATAATAATTAAATTATTTTTGGAAATCCTTTAAAAAGTAATTTTTAATTTTAAAGTTTAAATATTTTTCCACGAAATCTTAAGTTAAAAAATTTTTTATTTATTTGAAAATAGTATTAGTAAATAAATAATTTTTTAAAATCAAAACTGTTCAAAACTAAACATTAAAAAAAAATGACTATCTGAATTTTGCTCATAATAGCTTAATTTAATATACGTATATCTAAATATATTGTCGAAATCAGTTGGAAAAATCACTAAGCACAAATAAAACTAAAAATAATTTAAATAAACAAAAAACAACAAAAGGTTAAGTACAAATATGCATCATATTTAGATTAAATTGCAATCAAAAAGATTGCAAAAAAAAAAATAGGAAAGTATATATATAGCAAAGTGTTGTTGTTAGACGTAGCAATTGTTTAAAACAAAAACATCAAAAATAATAACAACAAATTGCAATTAAATTGTTTTTCTGGCAGCTGTTTGTGTGTGTTTTGTACTTTTCTTTATTGACAATTAAAATAAGCAGGCAATAACAAGCAACAACAAAAACAGAAACGAAGAGGCGAGAAGCAACAACTAAATAATAAATCAATTTATTTATTTATTTCATTTTCACTGTAATCAGCCTCTCTCTCTCTTCTCCAGCTTCCCGCTCTCCCACTCCCATTTCGTTTCCTTTTGCGCCTTTCACTTGTGCCTGCTGTCTTACAGACACACACACACACACACACACATTCAAATGCATATTTTATAATATTTATTTACATTGACGTTGCCGTCGCCGTTGGCGTTGGCGTCTCAGCCGCGCCCGCCATTTGTTTTGTTTACTACAGCCTTTTTTTTTGCTCAATCTACGTTGCTCTTGTTGTTGTTGTTATTGTCGTTGTTACTGTTTATTATTGTCTCTTGTTTGTGTCTTGTCTTTTGCCTTCGTTTTCGTTTCACATACGAACACTCACACACACACACACACACAAACACACATCAAAATGTGTGTATGTATGCGTATTTGTTTTGTTTGCCGCTTCCTTGTCCTTGTCGCCCGTCTCTCTTCTACCTAACCATACGCACATACACATAACAACGTACATGTATGTACATTGTGCCTTCGTGTTTTTCCACCCGAGTTTTGTTGTTTATTTTTACGCGCTCTCTTGTGGGCTACAAATTCTTGAAATTCTTTTTCGTGCTTTTGTGTGTGTGTGTGTGTGTGTGTGTTTTTTTTTTTCTTGATGTATGTTTCGAACGAAGCACATTTTTCCAGCGGGAAAAACGAGTTTTTCCAGGCAGCGGCCTGTGGCAGCAGCGCATACATTCTTCTTCTTGCTTGTTTACAGTTAGGAATGCGGGTGCCTCTCGATGTGTAGCAAAAGAGCAACGCAAAACAAAGCGCAAGCAGCACTCTCTTTCACTCTTGTGTGTGCGTGTGTGGATTTTTTGTTTTTGTGGATAGCATATTTGCCTAACAGCACAGTGGGAGGAGGCTATGTTGTGTGGATTTCATTTGTGTCTGAAGAAAAACCTAGACAATATACATAATATGTACACGCAACAACAACAACAACTATTACAATTACTACTCTGCGCTCTCGCTCTCTCAAATCTCTGTTCATCGACGCTCTCGCGCTTACGACCTGGCGCACAACTTGTTCGCCTTGTAAAAAATTGAAGGCGCCAGCCGACCAACAACAACAACAACTAGTACTACTGTATCTCATTGAGCAGCGACTGCGCTGCTTTGGCCCCATTATGAACATAACATTGGCTCGGCTCTCTCTCTCTCTCTCTCTGGTACACTCGCTCGTCGTCGTTGTCGTTGTCGTCGTCGTTGTCTTTCGGCGCTCTCTCGTGTGCTGCTGCTGCTGCTTGTTAGCTTGAAGCTCACTTCAGTTTCTGTTTTTCACTTCTGATTAGTTTTTGTGGCGCTTTGAAACCGGACGTTTCGTTTCATTTTGTGCACGCGTTTCGCTCAAAATCAACATACAAACACACACACACACACACACACATGCGAAACGCCCCACAGTTTGTGTATAGAAGTGTGTATATATTTATATTTGTGTGTGTGTGCTCTCCTGCTCTCAGTGCGATTAAATAATACTCCACAAAAGGCCAAACAAATTACATAAAAATCAAAAAAGGAAGAAGAAGAAGAAGCAGCAGCAGCAGCAGCAAACGCAATATCAATAGCAGTAAAGTGTTCTCATTGCCTAAATTGTTGTGTTTGTGTTTTCGTTTTACGTTTCGTTTAGTTCTAAATTCGTCTAACAAGAAAAAAAAAAATAGTAATAAAAATAAACAACAACACAGAGCAACCTTTAAAAACGAAGTTCCTAAACACAAAAACAACTCGAACAACAACATCGCCAACAACAACAAACGTCGTCATCGTTTTTTTTTTTTTTTGTTATTTTGATTGTTCGTCGGTATTCCTGTTTGTTTTTCGTGGAAATTGTTTAATACTAGCAAAATACATACATAAACACATAAAACAAATTTATTGTGCGTTGTTTATAATAAGTGCAAAAGAAAACGCTTCATAATTTTAGTGTAAGCAAAATGCCACTAGCCAAATAAATAAATTAAAATTCACAAACACATACACACACATTATCAAAAAGAAGAAGACGCAAAAAAAAATAAAATAAATACATATACCAATAGGAAAAAAAATTACGCGCGCGCATCTTCCTCTTGTTTATTTTTCTTGCGTGCCCAACGACTGATTCTCAGTGCGTGGCCCATTGGAATTTGTACCGTGAAACGCAATTACAACATAAAATACACAAACAGAGAGCGAGCGCACTGCGCTCCCACATACAAAGCGACGTAAGTGTAAGCAAGATAAAGAGATGTAATGCGAACAAGAGAGCAATTTAATGTGGAGCAGGAGTTTGCTAGTAGAAGAGAGAGAGAGAGAGCGCGCCATAGAGCGTGAGCATGATTCCAATTGGAATTTACAGTTTACAGCATTTGCATGCTGCTCGCTGTTGTTGCTGTTTCTGTTGCTGTTGCTGTTAGTGCTTGTGTTTGCGTGCATTTTCATTCATAAAGCGCATTTTTTACTACTGCCCGCCGCTTGCCGCCCGACCGACCGCTTGCACAAAATTGTATATACAGTTAGCTTTGTGTTTTTTGTCATGTTTTTCTCGGTGTGCGCACAGGTTTTGCTTTTGTTGTCTGTCAATTTATTTGTTTTTTTATTTTTATTCTTTGTGTTTAAATCCAAATCTCTAAGTTCATTTTGAAGTATTTTTCTGTTCTTGTTTAATAGTTTTTTTTTTTCAAATTCTTACACGCAATGCAGGTATCGTAACAATATACAATCGTTAAGTCTATCTTTTGTGGGGCTTAACCCAATCATCGCTGCAGAGAAACAACCTACCCCACACAATAAACTTATGCAAAACATGTCGCCATAGACTGGAAAGAACACTATCTTATTATTATTGCTTGCTCGTTTCCTCTACAAGAACAAGAACAACAACAACAGCAACTACACCAAATTGTGTATAGCTTAAAATAGCGCGAAACAACAACAAAACAGTAGAAAAAATTCTTGGCAAATTTTTTCCATGTGTTTTTTTTTATACACACTTTTTTTCACACCCACAAAAAAAAGTTGGTAGTACGTTTCATACATTTTTGATATCTGCACTCTTTTTGCCTACGTGCAACATGCTACGTTTCATGCAGCCACAAAAAAAAAAATCCAAAATATATATATATATAATAATATCTAATTATTTATGTATTCACTTTTTTTTTTATAGTTATTTAATGTTCATTTCATGTTTATGTTCAAATAAACAGTTTTTGTTCTTTTGTTTATATGTATTGGGCGTGAAAAAAGCTAAAACAGATACACAAGCAACTTGTAGTGCCCTTTTCCCCCCTCTCCCTTTATCTATATCATACATTTCTTGTGCATTTTTTGTTGTTCTTTTTCAATTGGTTGCAATTCGTGCGCTAGACAAGAAATTGTTATTTATAAAACTAAATTGAAAAGAACTCGATGTGGTAATGGTGATGGAGGAGGGGCAGGGAAAGAGAATGGTGTTTTGAGGTGTTTTAATATATATATATATATATATATATATATATGTATGTATATGTATATGTGTTGAAATGGCGACGAAGCAACAATAAAATAGATTCATTTAATTGTCATTTTTGTCTAGACGACTTCGTCGACGTCGGATCAGATCGCGATACCAAAGGAATAGATATAAATATATGTGTATATACAATTTGAATATATAGCAAGTCTTTGGCCATACACCCGCGCACACACACGCCCACACACACACACACACACAAGTTAAGGGTGGCCCCCTCCAGTTTCAGTTGCTTTCTTCATTTCTTGTTTCCTTAGCAAACATTTTCAACTTAGAAAAATTCTTTACAAATATTTGTTGAAGATACTTTTGAAACTTGATGAAAATAATATTTAACAAAAATACTTTCGTAGAAGACATTCCAGTTTCTTCGAGTGTATTTTAAATCAAAATGACAACTTTCAATCAGCCAATTTATAAGTGTTGCTATGTAGCTAAATACAAAATTATAGTACATATTTATGATCTAGATATGTATTTAAGATCAGGAGATGTTTTATTTATGCTTTTTTTTTTGACTCGTGTTTTCATTTTGCTTTGACATTTCCTGTTAACATAATGCTCTTCTTTTGACCAGTTTTTTTTTTTTTTTTTTTTTGGGTCTATCGATACTTTCTGACGTAGATTGGGGCTCTTTTGATGCTAATAAGATTCAAAAACGAAAAATAAATAATAATCAATATCAAAAAAAAAGTAGGTTGATTCAATGGCTGGCGGCTGAGTTCAGAAATACAACACACGAATAGTAAAAATTAGAAATTAATTTATTTTTAAATGGATTTTTATTTATTTGTTCAATTTTGTTTATGTTTTTTAAATAGTACTTGAGTGGGTGAGCGTGGCAAATGATTAAATGCTTGGCCATAGATGACGTCATCTCCTCATGAGATGAAAAACTGACTACTTAGACACCCTGTACTTTAAAACGAAGCGAAAACACAATCATAATACAATTTTCCGAAAAGTTTCAAAACTGGAACGCATTTTTCATTGGGCAATTAAAAAAAAAAGAAACAAAAAAAAAGTCTTGAGTAACTTAACGAACGGCATTCCAATGTGTGACGCACTTTATCCATTCACATAATAAAATAAAAAGAAACAACAACTATTTTCATTGACAAAATGAAAGACAAATGGGGTCAGAAAAAAGAGAGAGAGAGAGAGAGAGGGAGATAACAAAAACCTTTTGATATTTTGTTGTAGTTGTTGTTGTTCTTGCCCAATACGAAAACCACGTGCGGTTACATCTGTTATTTTTGATATTTGAGGAATTTCCCTTCGAAAAAATAAAAAATTATCTTTGAACAAACTTTTTTTTGTGGGTGTGTAGAGTTTTTATGCCTTTCGGGTTTTTTCCGCACCCGAGAATATTTCGATTGAACCTCATAACTTAAAACCATTAAAAGTAATTACAAAAATACAGCGTAGCCGAACTGTAGATACTCTTTTAAGGAACTAGAGTCTATATTAGTAACCTCTAAAATTTTTATTGCTCATTCATTTTGCTAAGTGGAAGCTTTTTGGAAGCCTGGTTTCATTTTTCCATTTTTGAATTTTTTTATTTATTTATTTTTTTTGACTTAAATTAGCTGCCGTCTTTGACTTTCATTGACGCATTTGTTCACCTTGTTTTTATTTAAATTTCTTTACTGCTCTTGTTGTTGTTGCTTTTCTAGCTTGTTTTATTTAATTTTGCGCTTTTGTTTTTTTTTTTCTATTTTTTTTTGTTGCATGCGTTTGCATAATTTGATAATTTTTGCGTTTTTTACGACGAACACACAACGAAAAAAAATAAAAATAAATAAAAACCCGTCGCAGACAACGCGTCGTCTGGGCCAAGTATATCAGGTCCCCCCCGCCTCGCCCTTTGGCCCTAATCCCCCTTTACATTCCAATCACGCCATATTGTACGAAACAAATAAATAAATAGATAAATCGAACAACAACAATTTCTAAGGCTGATATAGTTAATGGAAATGTAAACAGGTGGCAATGAACTTTAATATATATATTTGTATGCTGCCAAAGTCCTTGAACCCGGAATAAACAGAATAACAAGAACAACAAAAACTGCGGCTGCGACTGCTACTGGCCCAAAGCAGCAATTAAAAATCGCATAAGTGTGAGCGAGATAGCGCTAGCTGAACTTGACGTCAATGGCGGCGGCCATAAGCTTAATAGTACATAAAGCATAGGCCTGAAACAACAACAACAAAAAACTACTTGTCTCTTTCTGTCTGTCTGGCTGTTTTCTGTTGCCTTTTGTGGACTTGTTTCTTCTTTGCGTATTCTCTTCCAAGTTCCAAGTTCCGCTTTTGCGCCGTCGTCGTCGTGGTCGTTCTTGTCTCTGTTATTGTTTTGACTTTGTTTTTGTCTCGCCTGCGCGACTGCGCGTTGTTTTAATTTATTTCACACACACACATACGCACACACGCACATTGATTGATCACTTCCAACTGCTCTCACACACATCCCTTTACCACTCTCTCACTCAATATTCCAACCGTTCTCACCAAACTTTTCTCTCTCTCTCTCGTTTATAACAGATTAACGGTACACAGCAGTTGCAATCGCCAAGCAGCGCCGCTAGCATCGCAGCCGCTGCCGCCGTTGTCGTCTCTGCGTCGAGCAGCAGCGCAGCCGCTGCCAACAGTAATATTGAACAACAACAACAGCAACAACAACAACAACAAGTGAACATTGCACCCACAACAGCAACAACAACGGCAACAATGCCGGCAATGCCAAAAGAAAAAGCTACAACTGCAGTGTCCTTAAGTGAATCAAATTTCTCGGCACTGAAACTCAAAGAGTTAGTCGTTGTTGTCGGCGCAATGGCCTCGACTGCGACGCGACTGCCACACACATGCGGCTGTGGCGCTGCATCAGCAACATCCCCAACAGCAGCATCAACCACAGAGAACAACAACAATAACAATAACAACAACAGCAACAGCTTCTACAGCAGGCCGAGCAACATGTATCTGACAAACGGTAAAAAAAAAACCCAAAACATTTATTAGCAACAAGTTGCTAAACATGATTTTGCTCTCTATCTCTCCCACTCTCGCGCACACATATACACACAGGCTTCACATCGCCACTGGCAGCAGCGGTGGCCAGCAACAACAGTTCATCAGTCGCCTCAACGCCGGAGCGTATCAAAATGTGTTGTCGCGAATCGCCGTCGTATCAACGCCAGCTACAACAACAACAACAGCAACAACAACAGCAGCAGCAACAAGAACAACAACAACAGCATCAGCAGCAGCAACAACAACAACAACAGCAACGAGCATCATCATCACCGCCGCCGAACCCACAGCAACTACAAACACCGCCGCCTCGAAGGTCACCAAACGATTTCATCTTTGGCCGTTACATTGGCGAGGGCAGCTTTAGCATGGTTTATCTAGCCGTTGATATTCACTCACGGCGCGAGTATGCAAGTGAGTACCGTACCAATACATATGTACAGTAACTGCAGTGCTTTCCAGTTGGAAGAGTTGCATTTTTTTGCTGATAGATAAATAAATAGTTATATACATATGTATTAGCAAATTGAATTCAACCTTTGCTCCCAATTGTTAAACAACCACTGTGCCAAACGACCCGCGCCCCACCCCACCCTCGCATCTCGCATCATCGCATTTGTGTGGCTGCTTGGCGCCAGGCGGCAAATAGCTAAGAAATGCGGTCGCGCAATTGCAGACAACGGCGGCACCAACGCCAACGCCAACGCATACTCGCCTGCCAGTCACCTGCTGCTGTGGCTGCTGCCAACAAATCAAAACACGCACAAACACACACACACACACACGCACACTGAAACAGTGTAACTGAAACCAGCTGTTGCTAATGAAAACGTTTGCAAGCGAACTTGTCGGGTGGGCGGAGACGCATGCAAAAAAAAAGAAAAAGGAATAGAGTGAAAAATGAAACAGTTGGGTGTGCATTCAAAGAAACAAAAGTGAAATGAAACGGCAGTTGACAACAGAGACAGTGAAAGAGGGAAGTGCGTTTCACTTCCAGATGCTGCAGCAACTTTTCTTTCCTCTCTCTCTCACTGTGGTTTTGTCACGCGGTGACACGTGATCGGCTTTCAAGTTCGCTATTTTGTCATTTTGATCTACGCACTGTTCATAAATATTCATCTGTATTGGAAATTTCATCAGAGAGCGCCAGCCAACTGGAAAAAAACCTTAGCTAATGGCCTTTTTATCTCGCAACCATAGCCATGAATATAGTCGTGGGGGGTGGGGAGAAAACACACAGACATACACAAATACTTCTGCCTTTGACGTCTTTTGATAATCAACACATCAACAACAGCGACGACGTCGTCTCTCTCTCTCTTTCTCTCACTGCTGTGATAACGCACACCCGCACGCAATTGACGACAGTTTGTTTCAGTTCCATCGTTGTTGTTTAGTTTGTTTGTGTTTGCTTATCGATTGGAACAAAAACGAAAAAGTCTGACATCGCTCAAGATCAGCTGCTGAGATCAGAGACAGAGACAGAGACAAGTAGTGTGATAAGCCTTCTCTGTCTCACCTTCCATTACTTTCCAAAAGCTAAAATATGTAACTGTATTTGTTCGCGTTTTGTGAGTTTATTTGTGCTAAGTCAATTTGCTGTTGCGACGAAAAACAATAACAACAACACGAACAGCAACAGCAAGTGCAAATTAGCTGCAGAAAAACAAAAAAAAACAAACGGCAAATCAATAAACTCTTGTGGCACGTGTCGCGTCGGCTGAAAATGTGCAATGTGTGCATTTTCATTTTTATATACAATGTTAAATGCAAAGACAATAAGCAAAATCGCAGATAAAGCAACTCACAAAAAGCTCAAGTACAAACACACACACACACACATACATGCATGCACAAAAATAACGGATGCAAAAATAACAACACGAAAATAGCAACAGCAGCACCAACCATCAAGTGCATGTAAACAACAACAGTGCAGTGCACTGTTAACAGTTAGCTTAGGCGCCTGAACACGCAATTCGAGTGTTTACTTTGAGTGGACAGCAAGAGAGACATAGAGAGCGAGTGGCTTGAGAGAGTGTAGGTGTTGGGGTGTGTGCGTGTATTGACATATGCAAGCGTGCATAATTCATTTTAACTTGTGTGTTTAAAAATAGAACACAAGAATAACAACAACAACAAGAACAGCTGCTCGTATCTTTCTCACTCGCAATGGAAATTAACATTTTATAACACACACACACACACATTTCACACGAAATGACTTTGCACTTTTTGTTTACTAATTTACATACACACACATGTATGCAAATAAAATATTGTAAAATCATTGAAGTCGACTTATTATTTTGAAGGTCAACATATGGTTTTTTTTGTTTTTGTTAGTACCACCCAACCCACCCACTTCACCCAACATTCGATTGTGTTATTGTGTGTTTTATTGGCCCACATTTTCCAGTGTATGCCCGTGGTATGATTATTATTAGAGCAATAAACGAGCACAAACCGAATTGAACTCGTATTTTGTTGTGTGTCTGTGTTGTTTTTGTTTTTTAATTAGCTTATAAACATTTTATGGTACTTGTGTGTCTCGCAACATGTTGCCAACTGTGCTATACGCCCACCACTATCGCTCTCGCTCTCTCTGATACAACTTAACTCCCCCACACTTCGCACTCACGATGAACGAAGCAAAAATTTCGTTTTCATTTCGTTCGTTCGTTCTTTTTCTTTCTTTCTTGTCACATGCATGGTGAGGTGAGGTGAGCGCACAAATGTATGTATGTAATATGTATATATGTGTTTGTGTAGTTACGCATTGCCTAAACTGTTATTGTTGTTTGGTGCTGTGCGGCGTCTGTTTGACGCGCTACGCAAATTCTTTTTACGCATTTTCACATTGTCTGCTTTTGCCTATTTCATCATTTCTCGCAAATCGCTTGTTTGTATAATTTGTGTTGTTGCTGGGCAGCAGCAGCTGTGTAGCAGTTTTTCCGCGCCCTTACATATATATATATATATATATATATATATTTTTTTTTTTTTCTAACTACCTGTGAATTACGCCTCACGTCTTTAGCAGCAACAACACGTGCTCCTAATCCAAAGCAGCTGCTCGATATTTTATTTATTTTGCATTTGTTTGCTTTAAGTGCAGCTGCTGCTGCACCCACGTAACGCTCTCTCAACTTTGAACTGCAACTTGTTGCTGGAACGCATTGGCATTGGGACATTTAGACATGATCGGCCGTTGAACTGCTTTGCGCGCTCATCGTTTTTTTTTTTTGGGACATTTCCATGTGTTCCACACACACACACTGAAGTATTTATTTATTTTCCCATACAACAACATTGTGTGTGTGTGTCTCGGAGTTTTTGCTCCTTATGCTATGTTTCTACCTATGTTATGTCTTCGTGTATGTGCATGTGTGTGTGTGCTATTTTTAATTAGAGCAGCAGCTGCTGCGCAGACGCAGCTGTCTTGGAAGGGTATTTAAACTCTGCTCACGGCGCTCTCTTGCTTTCTCTCTCTCTCTCTCTCTCTGAGTATGTAACATAATATTAATAAATTTGGGTCATTCAACTTAACAATGGATCCTATTTTGTATATATCCCTTAAAGTTTCTCCTTTTTTTTTGGCTGATTCATAACAATTCTTTTTTGCACCTGTGAGCATATAAGTTTTTATAGCTGTTGCAGCTGTGACTGTTTTTTTTTATTGAAGGGAGGGCACGTGGCAAAGCCATTCCTACACACGCACTCCCGCCCTTGTCCACCCACTGCGCTGGTTTTAATGAACAAATTTTGTCGCGCCAGGAAGTCGGAAAAAGATGCCGTTACTTGAGCCTTGGCCTTGCTTTTAATATTATTCCAAACACACACACACACATACACACAATACATATACACACAATATATATATATACAGACACACACACACACATATGCTCAGGGAGAGTGAGAGTTTTGTGGTTGTTGTCTTCAGCTCTCACTTGTTGTGCATATTCGTCGTTTATTTAACAAAAAAAAAAATCCTTTGCGTGCCATCAAAATATCCCTTCTTCCATCTCCAGCTCTCTCTCTCTCTATCTCTATCTCTCACCCACACACACAGACATCCCTAAAGGGCAATAAACTTTTGCTCTAACAGCCAGCAGGCAGCAACAACACTAGCAATAACAATAAAAAAGGAGGCGCACTCAAAATTTATTATGACTCAGTTTCGCGAGCCGCTCTCTCTCCCTCTCTCGTGTGTTCCACATAATCTCACTCCACCGTTCCACTAAAAACTCAAAGCTTCTGTCTGTGAGATACCTGTATGTGTGTTTGTGTTGCTGTTGGTGTTCCTGTCAGAATCTGTTTGGTTTTTGGGCGACATATTTAAATGAGTTTCAAGCGAAACGTCAAGTTACGTCATACATACATTGAGTAGGACAGCAGCGGGTGAAAAGAAGAAGAATGGAAAAGAAACAACAAAAACCGTTGCCGTCAATATTCTTTGCCAGTTTTGGTATTCTCATACAAATACAAATTATAACTTGCAATCACAATTTTGTAATGACAATAAATTAAGTGAAATAAAAGGGTATTGGAATTCGCGTGGGTTTTTTTGAAGTGGTTTTATCTGACACAAGTAATCAGTTTTATTGCAGGCCAAAATACAATTCCAGTCTCGCGCAGCCTACGCAAAACAAAAAAAAAACCATATAAATAAATCCCTAAAAATGCATTTCCCACAACACATGTGTGTGTGTGTGTGTGTGGGAAGTTTCTTTGCTCTCTTTGATCTACACAGTCTCTCTCTCTTTTGTTTGCATTGTGTGTGCATGTGTTCGGTGTGCAGTTCAAACACCTCGAATTGACTTCCTGTTTATCGTGTTCCAATTCCATAACATACCCAAACGGCCTTGCGCCCAATTAACTAACTATGACTTTTGGCTCGATGTTCGCTCTTTTTTCTCTTTTGGATGCTGCTTTGTCTTTGGAATGCACTCCAGCAACATTTGCTGCTGGCTGGATGCAGTACAGTTTTCTATTTTGTTCTTTTTTGGTCATTGTACTCGCAGCAACAATGAGTTGTTGCATCTTCTGTCTTTATTTTTAGAATCGTTTGACTCAGTTGTGTGTTTCTTGGGCGCACACCGCAGCAATAGCAGTAACAACAACTGGTTACAATTGCAATTTATGTATGTCTCCCACTGTTGTTGTTGTCGTTGTTGCTGTTGTTGCCTCTCTCTCTTTGTCAAACTCGTTGTACTGCATTCCATTCGAGACGCAACAAGCTGCAATGCGCTCTTAAAGCTTATGCATGCGAGTGTGTGCGTGTGTGTGTGTTTTTATTTGTGATTGTTTTTGTGTGCTGTATTTTTGGAATTTATCTCGCTCCCTCTCACACTTGCGCCGATCAGTGGGGCAAACACTGGAAACAAATCATATTGGGCATATATTTATGCTGTGTCTGACGTTTGCCAGCTGCGCTGTACATTTGTTGTTGTTATTGTTGCTATTTACTTATGTGTGTTTGTTTTACTTTTTGTTGTTGTTGTTGTTTTTGCACATGCAACGCCGCCATCAAGTTCAAGGCTGCGCTTTCGTTGCCTTATCAACGACGCTGCGTCGGCCATTAAACTCGAACAGCCAAAAGAAGTACAAAAAAAAAAAACAAAAAAAACAATTAAACGCAGCTTAACAAATGGCTCGCACAAAAAATTTAAATAAATAAACCGACGGCAGCAGCAGCAGCAGCAACGACAAGAACAACAACTTTTCAATTAAACAAAAGAAACGAAAAGAAAATAGAAAGAAGAAACAACACGCGCGCAATATTTCCATTCCCCAATTCCAATACGTTCCAATCAATGCTTTGAAGTACAACAACTATGTGTGCAAAAAATCCCACATAGACAAAAACGCGACACGGCAACAATTTCAAGGTCAATTTTATTTTTACGCACTTTTTTTTTTATTATTTTGTTAGTTGCCGAGACGACGCATTTGTTGTTATTTTTATTTTTTTTTTGGCATGGGAAATTTAAAACGCATAAAATAACGCGCCCGTTGTTGTTTTTGCTACTTTGTATTAATCTTTTAATTGCGGTTGTTTTGTTTTTCTCTCTCTGTTTTTCGCTTATACAGTATGTGTTGTGTGTGTATGTGTACTAAGCTGGCACTCGACAACTTATCGCCCCTGATTTGTTTTCTACACTACGAGGAAAAAAAAAAAATTTCGGTTGCGATCTTGATAAAATGGCAAAACAAAAAAATAAACGAAATTATATACACATACTCAAACAATATTTAGTAGATATAGTGAACGTAATTTATTATTATTCGCCAAATCAAGAAATTTTGCGTTTTTTTTGTTTCCATCTTTTTTCTTCTGGTGTTTGTTTGTTATCGTTCCGTTTGTTTGTCTCTCACTCTGTGCTTCTTGTGTTTCCCACGTTCAAACTTATTAAAGCATTTAATTTTTGCACAAGTTTTTTTTCTTCTCGCAAATAAGCAAGCGGTCATAATTCATAACGTGGAAAAGAGCCGTTAACCTCTGCCCCCCTCCCCCCACCCGAACAACAAAGCTTAAGAGTGGTTTCTCATTTTTTCACCATTAATGTTTCAATGCCAACTGATTCCGCAACTAAGCTTACACACACGTTTTGGACATGAGTGTGCGCTTGTGTGTGTGTGTGTCTGTGTGTTTAGTTTTGCAGTTCAACAACCAGTTTAGAATTTCTTAGGGAGCAGCAACAACAGCAGTAGATGAAGTAGATGAAAAAAAAAAAAAACGCGATGAAACAAGTTCTCGAAGCGCGCTCGCTTTCGTTGCTGCTGCCAGTTAATTTAGCAATTTGAGTAAAATTCCTTTTCATTTTTTGTTTGCTTACTGTCTTTGCCGCACTTCCCTTTTTCGCTTTGCACGTTGTTGTTCGCTCTCACTCGCGCTCTCTTGCATTCATTTCAATAAATCACACGCAAGGAATATGTATGCCAAATTGAAACAAGAACACGACAAAAGCACTGCCTGTATGCACACACACACACACACACACATACACAATTCAGGCATATATGAAATGAAACGAAATCAAAGCAGCGAGCCGGCGCAGAGGCGACAGACACTAAGCAGCAATGCTGCTTAGTCATACACTTGACATCAGGCTTACCAACTCTGACATCAGTGTCGCCTGTACAGCTGAGCGCCGAATGTGACAAAGAGAGAGCATTTTGTGTGCTGCTCACAATTTGCAAGTTTACAGTCGTTGACAAACTTGTCGCCTGCTCAATTGAGCGTGGTTTGATTTTTATTTGACACACGCGACTCATTTTGTGTGTATATGTATGTATGTGTTTGAATTATCATGCACAAAAGTGTCTATTTTAATTTTACAGTTGTCTCAAGTTTCATTCATTTCTGCGCTCAGCTGTTGCTGACTGAATCTTGACAGTTGACTAATCTACCTCTCTCTCTCTTTCTTTCTTTCCTTGCAGTCAAAGTGTGCGAAAAGCGTTTAATACTGCGAGAGCACAAACAGGATTACATTAAGCGAGAGCGAGAGGTGATGCATATGATGACGAATGTGCCCGGCTTTGTGAATCTCTCGTGCACGTTCCAAGACCAGCGTTCCCTCTACTTTGTAATGACATACGCCCGCAAGGGTGATCTCCTGCCCTACATCAATCGCGTTGGCAGCTTCGACGCCGCCTGCACTCGCCACTATGCCGCCGAGCTTCTGCTCGCCTGCGAACACATGCATCGCCGCAACGTTGTCCATCGCGATCTGAAGCCAGAGAACATTCTGTTCGATGAGAACATGCACACGATGATCGCGGACTTTGGTTCCGCGAAGGTGATGACGCTGCGCGAAAGGATTCAGGCGGCGGCACAGTTGGCCAGCACCTGTGATCCTGCGGCACAGCAGCAGCAGCGCCGACGACGCTCGGCTCGCAGCTCCGATGATGATGATGAGGAGGATAGCGAGGAGCTGGACGATGATCTGGATGATGAGGATCAGGATGATGATCGTCGTTTCTACTATGGTGACGATGATGACAATGAGGACAATGAGCAACCGTCGGCGGCAGATGCCACAGATGCCGCCCGCTCTCCCCGCAATCGTCGCAATCGGTATCCCAATATGCGTACCCGTCGTGGCAGCTTTGTGGGCACCGCTCAGTATGTGTCGCCGGAGGTGCTACAGAATGCTCCGATAACACCCGCTGCAGATCTATGGGCTTTGGGCGTCATCATTTATCAGATGATCTCGGGCTTGCCACCATTCAGGGGCAGCAACGATTATGTCATCTTCAAGGAGATTCTTGCCTGCAATGTCGACTTCCCACAAGGCTTCGATAAGGATGCCGAGGATCTGGTGCGTCAACTGCTCAAGATCGATCCACGCGAGCGTCTGGGTGCCCAGGACGAGTTCGGCTACTATGAGAGCATCCGTGCGCATCCCTTCTTTGCCGGCATCGACTGGCAAACGTTGCGCCAACAGACACCCCCGCCCATCTATCCTTACCTGCCCGGCGTTAGCCAAGACGATGAGATTCGCACTGGCAATGGCACCAGCTCCAATCTGCCCATCAGCGGTGATCTGGAACCGGGTCTAGATGAGCGTCAAGTAACTAGATTACTCAGCGCCATGTTGGGCGTTGGCAGCAGCACCGCTGAACCCGCCCACAAACCCTCAACGGCAAAGAGTAAGTTTTCTTTTATATCCATCTAATGGATCATGACTAATCTCTGGTATTCTCTCTCTCTCTCTGGCTAGATTCCTTTGATTTGAGCGACGCACAGAAGCTGCAACGCTTGGAGGCACAAAAGACTGACAAATGGCATGTGTTTGCCGATGGTGAGGTGATCCTCAAGCGTGGCTTCGTCAACAAGCGCAAGGGTCTGTTTGCGCGCAAGCGTATGCTCCTCCTCACCACCGGACCGCGTCTCATCTACATTGATCCCGTGCAAATGATCAAAAAGGGTGAAATACCCTGGAGTCCCGAATTGCGTGCCGAAGTCAAGAACTTTAAAATCTTCTTTGTGCATACGGTGAGTGTCTTGGCTAAAATGTACCTTTTTTGGGATATTTTTGGGGTAATTTGTTTGCGGCTTAGGTAATTTTGTTATTGCCCATTTGGGAATTCTATTGCTATGCTCTTGTTGTTGTTGTTACAATCACCCCCAGCTGTGTGTTCACAGTTTATTCAACCAGGCAGGCACTAACGTCATGACGTCATCGATGTATGTCATAAAAACTCTCCCAGCCGCAAAATAATTCATTGGGGTACACTTTATGGCGTCCGCACGTTTTTACGACCCCACGAGCCACAACAACAACAACAACAGCAACAAAACTCAATTAAAAGGCGACATTGAAAACTGCACACGAAAGGCACTTAGAAAAGCAACAACAAAAACACTAACTTTTATTTTTAATGACACTTGGTCACACTTTGTTTTAGTACAAGTCTCTTATAACATTTGCTAATTTTCGCTCTCTCTCAAACTCTCGTTGCTACAGCCGAATCGCACTTATTATTTGGACGATCCCGAAGGCTATGCCATACAGTGGGTGGAGGCTATTGAGAATATGTCGAAATTGAGCTACGGCGCCAACGATGCAACATCGACAACAACAGCAACAACAACAACAGCAACAACAACGGGAACGACAAGCATCTCCTCGTTTGCCAGCAATAATAGTTTGGCGCCCAACTCGAATTCACCCGCCTCCAACAATAGTTCGCCCACAGCGAGACGCAGTTCGCCTGCGCAACGCCAGCAGCAACAGCAACAACAACAACAACAACTCGAAGCAACAACAACATCACCCACAACAACGCGAGGCAAAAAGACAGCGTCAAATTGATAGACACGTGTCTCGACTTTACGTTTAGAAAATGCAAATTAAATTCTAATTTAGTTGAAATTTAGTGCAAACAATAAGAAAGATAGAAAGAAAGATTAGAAGCAAACATGCAAATACACAACAAGAAAACATACAAAAAAAAAAAACAACAAAAAAAACTAAACTAAAAGTAAAACAAAACAAAAAGAAATTTTTTAAGGCATATATCAAATATCAATAATTTTCTGTTTTTTGTTTGTGTTAAATTTGTGCATAAATCTAAAAATAAATACATATACAAACATATATATATACATACATATATTATAGAGCAAAAGTAAAGCTAAAGAATAGGGCAGTAATCTATTAAAATTAATACAAATATATACAATACTACAGTAATAAGCATAAATACGTATATATATATATATTAAAAAAAATATATTTAAAGAAAAAAAAACTAAATTAATGCTAAATTAAATTAAATTATTACCACAACAACATATATTTATACATAAAAAAAATTATTACTGAATGTGTTAGTCCCACTGTGCGCAGGCAAATAGTTTGGTCATTGTTCAAAAGATGGCGCCAGCATATATATATATATAATATACATAGTTTAAATAATTTTTATAGTGCGTAGTTAGTCACAATTTAAATGAATTACCAATTTCAAAATAGTTGAAGAATTGAGAAAGAGAGAAGCTAAAGGCGCCATCTGGCGGCCAACAATTGTATGCCTGTCCCAGGGACGCACATTCCCTAGGCTTAACTATTAAGAAATCCTAAAAAAATTACAAAAAAAAAAAATTCAACTAAATTCAATTGTATTCAGAAAGAAGAAGAGAAAGAGCGTAACTAGCGAAATTATATGTATGTAAAATTGTAAAACTGTAAAGAATATATAAATCTAGTATCTATATATAGTAATGGGAGTGTGTTTGTAAATTAGTAACTATATATATATATATATATATATATATATACTTGTACATTAGCTATATTTTGCACACGTCTAAATGAAAATGCCTAAAACCGAAAGAGAGTTAAATGAAAATAGAGAAAAAGTACTTCAAAACAAAAACAAAAAGTAGTTTAGCAGAAAGAGATGGAGATCAACAGCAACTGGCCGCTAGATGGCGCCAGTTGTTTGAGTCTCCTTTGTAGCTCGGCTCAACCTTCTATATAATAACCAACTTTTTTGGTATGCTTACTTTTTTCTTTTTTTTTTTCGATTTTTTCAATTAATTTTTAATGCTTTTTTGCCCTATAAAGAAACGTATAAGACTTTGAGAAACTATTTAAAGCAGTTAAAAAAAACATTAAACAAATTAACAACAACAACAACATATATACAATGCATATAAAAATTAAATATATATTATATACAAAAAAAAACAAAAACAAACGAGCTATTTAATATAAATACAATTAAAAATTTAGTTAAAATTCGATTCGGCTTTTTTTTTAGGTTTTTTTTTTTTTTTTTTGGTGCTCGTTAAAAATGTTTTTGTAACAGTGTAATTTTTGTGTTTCTCTTTGGCTTAAAGTTAGTAAAAGAAATTCTATAGAAAATCTATCAAAATCTATCTATATATGTATATGTATATATATATATATATATAGGTATAAAATTGAATTTTAAACTAAATCTTAAAACAATTACAAAAAATTAAAAATTAACAAATATAAAAATTAAAAAAAAAAAATGTTCGGCAACATTTTGTGTTCATACATACATACACACAAAAAAATATATAATAATGGGAAAAAAGTTTCTAAAACTCGCGCGTATTAGTTCAATTGTAAAGCCTAAGTTACGCCTAGACCATGCCTCCAAAACGCCCCTGCCCCTCTAGTACACACCTACCCCCCCTCCTCCTACCCACTAACTAGTGTTAAGAAACAAAGCATGTGAGAGAAAGGAATAGAAAGAAAGATAGAAAGGAAAGAAAGCAAAAAATACATTTGTACATACATATCGCGCCCCGCATTTTTGGTGGGCGTGGCCGTAGCAGCAATTTATATATATATATAACTAAATCTATATATATATATATATATAGATCACACTAAGTTACGCAAGTATACAATTAATTCGATTAAATTAAATGCAAAAACAAAAAGCAACTAAATTAAATTGTATAATTTATTAAAAAAAAAAAAAATAACAAAACAAAGAGTATATTATATTATTATTAATTAATTATTATTATATATTAATGTAAGCAGCAGCAACTAAATAGTGAGAGATAAACAACAACAACAACAAATGTAAATTATTATTATACACATACACACACACATATATATATATATATATACATACATATATATATACCATATAAAAATTGGTAAGAAAAAAAAAACAAAAAAGAACGTATCATTAAAAATTAAAAAAACAAAATATATACATATATATTGAGAAAAGAATACATTTTTCAAAAACAAAGAAAAATTTTTAAAAAATTTGTTTTTATTTCGCTTTTGGTTCAACGAATTGGCAATGATTATTAACACACTTGGAATTGGTTACGAGCCCCACATCACCCCCCCTTCCCCTAATACTACCCCCAACAAAACACACACCTAACCGAACTTACAGAACTTAACAAATTGGTTTCCAACTAGAAGAAGAATTTTTCCACTTTTTTTTTTTTATTCGACCTTTATGTGCTGCAGTACCTTTAGAAAAGTCCAATACTGGAGACTTTGCGAAAACCGATGACGCAGAATAAGAAGAAGAAGAAGACGACGAAATCGCCAATTTGTCATACCCTATATATATATAGATATATATCTCTTAGCTTCCGAATCATACACATTTTAAAAAACGTAACAAAAAAAAAAAACCAACTTTTGTAGCTTTGTTAAGTTTTTGGTATACGAAAAAATAAGAAGAAGAGAAACTCTCAAAATAGATGAAAAGTGCCTAGTGAAGAAGAAGAAGAAGAAACGTATCCAATTCTTCCCCCGGATATAATATCCCTTGAACAAATAATCGCCTGGGCAATGTATGTATACGATTTGTGTTTAAGGAAATTTTGTTTTCGGAATATTTCATTTGATCTTAAGATATATGCAAGGAATTTTATTTTGTGTATGTGTGCGAGTGTGTGTGTGCGAGTGTGTGTGTGTGAGTGTGTATCTGTATGCGTATGTGTGTATGTGCAAAAACCTTATCCGATTTCATAAAAGAAAATAGAACTATATACCATAAAGTGTTTATATATATATATATAGTATATAGCCAATATTATACGAGTTTATACATACCTAAATTACTTATACATACATACATATATACCATTATATATATACATATATATATATTTGAACATTCCAATTGTATATTGATAAATTCGAGAGCGAATCGATCGTTTTATCCAAAGTTCAATCTTTAGGGGTGCTAGACTGAGTTATATAAGCCGTAATCGTAATACAACAACAACAACAACAACAACAACACCAAAATCTCTTTAACGTAAACGTAATTCAATTACTACCTTGCAAAAGTATAAAATACACAAAAAAACAAAACAAAAACAAAAATATTAAAGATAACACTAACTTGCAACTTGTACATACACATATATATATATATACATATAAGATCGAAATATACTTATATTAACTATTACATATACATACATACATAGGTATCTTGCCCTTCCAGCCCCAAAACAATCCTCAATCCTCTCTAACAGTACTTTTACTAAAAACCTAACCTAAAAATCATTTACATAACATAACAAATACATATACACACATATATATATATATGTATATTATACCTAAATCCACACACACACACACACACATACTATATATTTACATATATAGATTTTAAACAAGCAAACGGATAAAAGCAATATTTCATATTTAAGTACATACGATACAAACAAACACAAACACACACACACAAACACACACACACAAACACACACAAACACACACGCTTACACAGTCTATAGAGTAAGTTTGAAAGTTCGAAAATTCGACTGCAATGTTGTATTATTCAGCACGTTAAGAAAAGCAAAAGCAAAAGCAAAAACAAAAACAAAGACAAAACAAAACTAAAACAAACAAACAAAAAACCAGAGTAAAACCAAAAAGTTCGTTACATTTCAAATAAACAAATTTCCCTCCCCCCAAACACAACTATGAAATATCCCTTTAAAAAAAAAAAAACCACTATAAAACAAAAATACAAAGAAAGGCAACAGTTTGTTAAAGAAAATTAAAGGTTTGAGAATTGTAAGACAGTTGAGCATTGAAACAAGAGCTGAGTGTGAAATGATTTGATTGAAAATAATAAAAAAAAAACAAAAGAACATGAAGCTAAAGAGAAGAAAAGAAAAGAGAGAATGTACCATGTGTTTTGATTTGAGTTCTGCAGCTTTTAGCTTTCGACATGCTGCTGTTGGGGAAATAAAAGGGGAAATTCCGTTTGCTGGCAACGAGTCAGCTGTCTGTTGTAAAATGCAGCTGCACAGCATTCAGCTGTTGTCAGTGAGCAATGTGCGTGGCGGTTAGTTCAAATGAATTTTCAAGTTATAAATTGTTGGCTTTGTTAAATTTGTCAATTGAACGCATTTTAAGAGCAAAATGCATGATTTTAAGCGCTACAAAGATGTAAACCCTGAACTTTGGCCCATGAAATGGATTATTTCACTTATCTGTTGTGGTTATTTAACGGGCATTGTTCTTATCCTGCTCTGGTACAAATGGCATCCGAGCCACAGGAAACGGGATCTCAATCAGCTTTGGCTACTCTATGTGCTGCTGGCGCTGCTCTGCACAACGATGATCTTCAGTCGACCCATTCGGTGAGCTCGATTAACTCTTTACAATACTTTTTTTTCCCCTAATCCTTGCCTCATTGCTTTTTAGTTGTGTTGTGGCATTGGCATTGCCATCTGTGTGCAGCTCCCGGGGACGTGCTCTGCTCATCACCTTGGCCTTTGTTCTGGCCGCCATGGGACCCACGGCCAACATCTTGGCCAATGTGATGGCAATGTTGCGCAGTCTGGCCTGTGGCCAGGAACTTCTGCGCCAGGCAATTGGACAGATGTTGGATGTGCTGCTGGAGCCAGTGCGTGCCGTTCACTCAGCTGTTGAGCTGCTGCTGAACGAGTTGCGTCGTGTCCTGCGACAGATTATGGAGGTGCTCATAAGGATTCAAGGCTATATGCTGATCATAAGTGAGTATGGCACAACAAAGAACTTAAGCACATGTCACAATTCGTCCTTGCAGTTGACACCTTAAAGATCTGTGCCTCCTGGCTGAAGTCCGTTGTGGAATTGTGCAACTCAAAGAAGGGAACACCGTATAAACGTTGTCAGAGAGCAGCTGAACGTGCAATGTCCAAGTGTGTGGCAAAGTTGGGCATCTTTAAGTCCATTTGTCATGCCACAAAACTTTTTCTGGCTCTTTGCTATCCCGCCAAGCTGGTGGATGTTTTCTGTTCGGGCTTCTGGGATGCAAGTTGGGATCTTTTGGACAGAATTCTAGAGCGTAAGTCTCAAGAAACCTAGTTTACTATTAGTTTCTAAAGGATTCTCCTTGCAGGATATTACGCGTTTGTTGCTCAGCTTGAGATAATGTTCGATGTGAGTATTAGTTTTGAGCACAAGTTTTCCTTTCATACGAATGCCTCGAGGAATCTCTCGGATGTGGGTGAAGAGATTGTACAGGATATTAGAGATCGTATGGGTCCTTTTATCCTAATCCAAAGCTGGATGGATCTGCTCTGCTGGCTTATGCTGTTCACTGTGTTCATCAAGTACGCAAGCTAAAGGTGAACTTCAACTTGAAAATCTTTATTCTATGTTTTCCTTCAGGGCTATCTACTTCTATCTACGCTATATGCTCAGTCTTCGCTATAAGAATATCTATCTGACGACAGCTTTTTATGATATTGATAAGGAATGGGAGAAGCGGGGAGAGACTCCAGTGCTGCCACTTAAGCGTTTGGAGGCATTAAAGTACTTTAAGGTATTATTATTTAGTCGAGACACGAACCAAACATTAGAAGTGAAATTGAAAATCACCTAAAAATCTGGTGAAATGTTTTAGTGAAATGGTTTTAGATCTTTAAGTTCTAAAATTCCGTATCTTATAGCTTTCGAGCTGTCGTCTAACGCGATTTGAATGTCTGATGCTGGCGAAAAACTCATTTTTTATGCTCATAACTTGTGTGCAATTGGGCAGCATTTGTTTTGTTGACTACAGTCTATTTTGGCTGCTCGACACCATTACGTATTACGGCGAGCAACAGGATGACATGGAGATACCAGCCTATATAGATCTTGAAGTTGAGGGTGGTGGATTTGTCGGCGATATTCTTAGAGGCATTGTTCAAGCATTTCGACCAATCACACAGAAAACAACTCTGGATTCAAAAGCCTGTCTACCAGACCCAGTCGAGCCCAACTACCTAACCTACATTAAGATACTGATGATATGTCTAATCGCCTGGGTGATATTGTTTACTGAACCGTATACACTGCGATTGCGGCATTTGATCATGCAAAGATTCTATCCGGAAAGGGCGCACGAGCGTGCTGTATTCTTGCATGAGAAAATACTTAAGAATAGAGGTAAAAGTATTAAAAGTATTAACACGTTTCTAATCTTTTTCCAGACAGCTTCTTCAAGATGGCTCGCCGCAAAGCAAGAGCTGCTTACAGGTATAACCAGGCTCATAGTCACAAGAGTTGCTTTAGTTGGCTTAAAGCTAAGCTATGTTGGTAAGTTTGATGAATGGTACAGTGGTCGCTCTATAATGAAAGATAGATAGAAAGATATGGTTTCTGTAATGGTCCATGTTGGAAATAGTGAAAATCTAGATACCTTGAGTTCGTCTTTAAAGTTCGTTTCCATTATACATCCACAAGTATCCTTTCACAATCACCTTCACGAGCGATCACTGTAACTGATTACTAAGAATGACTTATTGAGCTGCTTTCTTTCAGGTGCTGTTGCTGTCTCTGTCTGATGGAAGAACCACGAGATGTTTGTATACTCTGCGCCAAGCATCTCGACTCGTAAGTTTCCTCAACCTCTTAATACCAATTAATCATTAGTTTGACTCCAGAACTGCTCTTGCAGCTCCAACCGCATCAAGTGTGATACCAAAGGTTGTCCGGGAATCTATTGCGCGAAATGCTTTAAGAAATCAAAGGAGAAATGTTGTCTCTGCCAGCGACCCATTGATTATGGCGATGCGAGCGATATCTCTGAAGTTCAGTAAGCAGAGTTTAAGCTCTAGAGCTGTTGGAACTTATCTAACTAGTTGACTTCTTTAGGGACTCCTCGGATGATCCCGAGGCGGTATCATTTACACAACTTCAGGCGAGACTTTATAATACAAGTGCCGGGAAACAAAATAATAATAAAAAAGAAACATAACAAGTAGTTGTGGAACTTAGAACTTTGTTTTCCTTATATAGTGTCATGAGTTTTACTTCTCATTTGCATTTGTAACCTTGAACTAAACTTAGTCTATTTAATTTATCAGAAATATAATGACAATTAAGAAAAAGAAAAAAGAATCCTTATCGAACGATAATACATTTAAACTTGAGCGCGCTAAACAGCTAAAGAAGCCCGTACAATCCAAAGGTTCCTCAAATTCCGTCTCCGATGCTGAGTATTATTATCCGATTGATAGAGGTGTTCATTATGATCCCTCCATGAATAAGACAGGTATGGCCTATTATTATGGCAGGCGTAGGATATCAAAGACGCATAAACAGAACGATCATTTGTACTCTGTACAAAGTGACGATTCTCCAGCCATCATTCAAGCGGATAACTTTGACGATCGGAAAGAACCAGACGATGCTTCTGTTCAGGAGGCAGAGCCACCAGTTGAGGAGAAACCTAGTATCTGTCACCATCTAATGATCTATTTACTTCTGGGCTATATAACGGGCATAGTTCTCTGTATCATTTGGTATCTTTTTAATTACAAAAAAGAATCCAATGATCTGAGCTTTGGGTGGTTCTTTATCGTAACTCTGGTGCTAATACTTCTAACTATTTTTCTCAATCAAACAACGAGGTAAATAATTTTCTCCCTCTTTTTGCTATAAGCTTCTTATTTTGAATTTCTATATATATATTTTGCAGATCCTTTGGAGGAACAGCTTTCCCTTTGTTGGCTGGCTACCGGGGACAATTGATATTTATGGCCTTTGCCTTTGTGTTGGCCATTACTGGACCCTTGATGAACATTATACTCAATATTGAGATCATGATGCACACTCTCTGCTGCGCCCATGGGCTACTGAGAATTGCATTGATACCAATGCATGAGATCATGGGTGAACCCGTCTTTGCCGTTGAAGATGCTGTCCACTATTGTTTGCAACAAGTGCGTAGGGTCATGAGATTATTGGACAATGCGCTGAGTCGTCTCGAAGCACCCATCGATAAATTGCGTGAGTTGAAGGGTTTACTTAACTTCAACCCCAACCCAAATATATAAACTCCTTAATGCTTAGATGTCGCTTATAGAAGCTGTGATGCTTGGCTTGAACATCGACAGGCTTACTTTGATGGCGAGCTAGGTTCACCTTATGATCGTTGCAAGGGTGCTGGCACTCTAAGTGTGCAGGAATGTCAGTTTAAGTATAAAAACTGGACGATGTGTGATCTGAAGCAACGCTTTGATTGGTTCTGCGAAAATCTAAAGGATATGCCAAGCTTTTTCGATGCACATCTCAAGGAACAGCACGAAATTGCCGAGCAGATCTTTGAACGTATGATAAAAATCACAACTAACAAAGTTTTGATACTAATACGAATCCTTACAGGACCTTTTGAGAGTACTGCCAAAATGCGTAGCATGTTTGACGTTAGCATCACATTCGATCATAACATAAATTCAACCTTGAATCGCAGTCGCATGCACGATGAGGTTGAAAAAGAGATAACTAAGGAATTGGAATTGTATTTGATATATTTTAAACTTCTGCTTATATATCTGGAATTTGTGATCATCCTAATGGTCGTGCTAATAATCTTGCGTACAATTCGCTTTCGCTGGAGCTATTTGGGCAGCGTTAGTTTCAAAAATATCTATTTGACCCAAGACTTTATCAAGTACAACACGAAAATGGAGGCAGTATTTGGCAAAAATGATTTACCTATGCAGGCCATCACAACGAAGAATTATGGCTATGTATAAGGTTTGATTGACCGTAAATACCGTTTTGATGATTTTTTGTTTCATTTCAGTTGGGATCCTTGCGCATTATTTCCGTTGAGGTTGGCTATATAACTCGTAGCCTTGCCTTTCTGATTGATTGTAGCTTGCAGCTGTTTACCATATGTTTTGTCGATTATTGTCTCTTCTGGATGCTGGCCATGATCTCCTATCATGCGCATCAGACAGCGGAACTTCAACGTGAGTGGCAACACTTTTTGTATTTTCCCCCCATTTAGATTTAATCGATGTGCTTTACAGCAGCAGTTTATAAGAAGTTGGTTATTAAGAAAGGTGGTTTCATTGGCGATGTATTGCGTGGTTTGGTTTACGCTTTTGAGCCATTCTCCAAGAACTTGATTGTTGATATCCAACGTTGCTTACCCCTACCGAGCCCTTCCAGATCTCTTCGCTATTGGTCGATATTCATGCTCTGCATATTGGCTTGGTTGATGTTGGTGCTAAACCCATATATCCAACGACTGCGTCACATTGTCCTGGACAAAATATACCCAGCAAACTCTGCGAAACGTGCTGCGTTTATGTACCAGTATCTTGAAATCGATAGAGGTAGGTGTACAACTTGCTGTTTACTCTATCGAATACTTATATATCATATCATTATTATTTCAGATACCTTTATAAAACCAGCCAGACGTAAGGCTCGCTCATTAAATTCGTACTATCAGGAAAATTGCCTAACCAATTTCTTTATTTGGTGTCGTGGGATTTTATTCAGGTTGGTAAATTCGCAATAAGGTTTCAACATTTAATGCCATAAATCTTTGCTAGAATATCTTGTGGGTATTATGGCACCTACCGGGGCAGATACTGCGCTGTATGCAACACCAAGCTCACTCCGTAAGGATCTAAAATAATTTAACATTAACCCATTCAATTTAAAGTTGCCTTTCAGAAAAAACTTTATTCCTTGCGACACGCCATATTGTCGCGGTGTATTTTGTCAGTGGTGCTTCTTGGAATCAAATTGTCATTGTGTTTTATGTGCATTACGCGTTAGGTATCACGATTTCAGCGATATAAGCGATGTGGCGTAAGTGTTCAAATGTTTTAAGTTATATTTGTAACAAGAACTTTATATATAGTATATATTTAAGCAGAGATTCATCTGATGACTCATCAAATCAACCCTTTCGACAAGATAACATTTATTGCGATGATCGCCAGAAGAATGCCTAAGACTAAAGAATAAATCAATAAATAAATATATTATTATACTGAATATGTTTGTTGTTTAGTGTAAGTTGTTTTCTTTCTCGAGCTCTCGTTCCATTTCCCATCATCATCATCATCATCATCATCATCACCTTTCACCCAGTTCAACTCTTTGGCCTTACTTGGCCATGAGAATCTCAACAATTCTGATGAATCGCAGCTTTTATTGGTAAAATGACATTGCGTCTGCCTCATCATCTTGGCAGCTTCGTTTCTGGTCTGACTTTCAGCTACTGTAAGCTCGTTTGTCCCCTTTGTCAGACGACAATCGTTGGGGTTGATGTTGATGGTGATGTTGATGTCGTTGACGATGACCGTCTCTTGTCGTCGTCCATTGGGCAATAACACTTTGTTTTCAATTTGTGCAACCAGCCTCCTTGTCTGTCTCCTGTCTGGAGGATACACTTAGGAAAAAAAACTATTGAAACTATTGAAAGAAGCTATGTCTCTTCATTACGTTCGCTCAGTGCATTGGGGAGGCTCTTGTGACATTGTGAACATTGCTTGGCGCACATGTGGGCTGCAATTAAATGTTCATTAAATGCGACAACCACGACAAGCCTCAGATTGTTTCTCAACAATTAATGCAGCTACATGTGTGTGTGTGTGTGTTTAGCTGGACAAGGATTGGTTTGCTGCTGATGATGACATCCAGCGGCGTTTTAGTTTTTGTGTTTTTGTTAGTCTCCTTCCTTGCAGAAGAATGTGCTGTGTAATTTACAGCCATCGTTTAGTTGTTGTGTGTGTATGTGTGGTCCGTTCTCGAACCCGTACACCCGTTGGGCTATTTGTTTATGAGCCACAAATTTTGACATTTATTTCTATGTCTCGAAAACTGTAACACGCGTTTACCTTTGCCAGTCTTTGGGGGATCGCAACCTTTTGATCGGGGTTTTTTATTTTCATTTTATGCGTTATTCTTTTCTTGTCTTTTATGGCTGTTTAATAAATATTATTTCTTTCTCATCTTGTATGCTAATGTGTACACAAGTGTTTATTTGTTATTTAACACTCGTTGTCCCCAGAGACCAACTCTCGGCTTGGAGAAACCACACAATGACCACCACCATCGTTTTGGGCATTCGGTTGACATTTCAACCGCACTCAAACAATACAGAAAACACTCGTGATCAGAGGAAAAGAGGGCGAGATTGAGGAGAGGGTCATCTTATAGTAAAAGTGGGTATATAGACAGGTAGAAGCAAAGCATCTTCGACCCTGTAAGGCGTTTTTCAATATTGTTTAATTGGAATTAAATCTTCATTTAGTTATTCCTTTGACTTAGTGAAGGGTATCTTTCAGTCGTTCACTGTCGACCAAACCTCTCCTACTTGAATTTGGTTTCGGGGCAGGGCTTAGTTGATCATTGAAGTCTTAAGTTACCTGTTTGAATTTTGTAATCTGAGCTTTGTTGCATCGGAACTGATCAAGCATTAACTGATCCAAATCCATACCCTTTAGGGGTGTAAATAAGTAGCGGATTGAACAGTTTCAAAGCTTTGCCACAACCTTTTAAACTAAACAAAACATGAGCCTTGTTTTCATAACTTGTTGAGCTAGTTTTAATTGAAATTTATAAATCGATCAACTTCATTCTTTATATAGTGCGTTTCTATGGTTTAACATACTCCTTGTTTGGATAACCAAAGAATCCAATGCTCTTGAGCTCAATAAGCAAATCCTGATCATTGCCAATAACCCGGTAAATAGCCTTCTCGAATTCGTCATACTGATAATGTGGTGCAAAGGGCATATCATTGATGGCCTCGAACAAGGCGTTGCCACGTTCATTGCCCACAACCAGAACAGTGCCACTATTCGAGAATCTACAATAGAATGACATTAACGTTAAGTTTCAGATTATGAGACCCATATCTTACTGTGCTACAGTATTGAAAGACGAGTCTGTTACATGTTTGCCCATTGGCTTAAGTATGTTACGTCTGAGATCCCAGATGCTGCAAGCATTTCGATTCAAGGACACAATAATGGTTGAATGTGTGGGACTCCATTTAGCCCAGTGTATGGGCTGAAAGTCATCCAAGAGTTCAATTATAGGCCTAGTAATGCCATCCACCCAAATGCGCACATACCTGAGAGCACACTTGAAGTAAGGTAGTACTTAGGTAATGTGAACCCCCTTACCAATCATTGCCACAAGTGAGAAATAGTTTGGGTGACCAAGGTGAAAACTCCATGGCATTGACACCGCCATCGTGGCACTTGAGCACCTCCAGATACTGATGCTGATAGTTGATGGAGCACTTGTGAATGCAACCCTCATCGGTTAGTATATAATAAATGTCCTTATATATCGGATGCGTGGTTATAGACATGCCCTGGGGATGACGATTGGCAAGTACAGTCATCGCTGGTGATAGGGGCACCTTAATGCCCTCCGGATGACCCTCAATGCGTTCCAGAGTCATCTGTGTAAAACCCATTAGATACGGACTTTTGCCAATGTGATAGCGTGTAACGGAACCATCCTGCGATAGACTCAAGAATGGATCTATTTCATCGCCATCAGTGTCATCCTCTTGCTGAATCCAACGTATGGCGACAACTGGCGAACAATTCGGTGAAGTACTTCTCTCAGAGACAGCAATAGGCAAATGGCTCATATCGGCTACATCACGAACCTGAACACTCCCATCGTACATGCCAATCGCGATTAAGGAGGGTAGATACGGTGAGAAACAAACGGCAGTCACAGGTCGGTCGAAATAGTAGGTACGCTCTGGTTCACCGGGATTCTTAACGCTCCAAACGTAAACCTCACCCGTAATAGGCACTTGCTGTGACGAGAACGAGAATAAACCATAGCCAATAGCCACGATATCACTATTGCTTGGACAGAAACTAATGTCTGATACAGCCTTGCGTGCATCGGAAGTGAGTGCTGGTATCAAACGAAAGATAACCTTCATCGAGTACTTGTATTGGACATCCATGGAGCAGCGATCCGGCGGA
The DNA here is from genome assembly GCA_035044485.1 of Scaptomyza reducta. Taxonomy (NCBI): domain Eukaryota; kingdom Metazoa; phylum Arthropoda; class Insecta; order Diptera; family Drosophilidae; genus Scaptomyza; species Scaptomyza reducta. The sequence goes on from JAWNNV010000548.1 coordinate 317,453, forward strand.
CGAAAGTTGCGAAAGCGTTCAATGCCGGCGCTAAATTGATTACTGGACAGGGTACGTCCAATAATTTGTTTGGCACTTATAAAGTTATGAGTCCGGAAAAGTTGCTGCACCGCCGATAGCTTATTGTCATCTTCGCCCATGGTCAACGGCGCTGCTTGTGGTGGTTTGGCGTCAGTAGCCTTGACCATAGTCTGCATTGTTTTATACTTTGACTTTTGAACCGCACCATGGAGCGTGTCGTACATCTCAAAGTTGGACACATACGAACCCACAGTGGCATACTTCACACATATGGTATTGATCGCTCGTGTGTTCGTTAGCACCACAGTAGTCTGAGCATCATTGTCGGCACGACGACGTACCTTACCCTTGCCGGTGGTCAGATACTCATAGTATCGATTGTCCGACTCGACAGCGTCGCCTTCGGGTGTGCCCTTTGGCACTGTCGTGCTAATCTGTGAGTGCAATTCAGTAAATTCCGATTTACGCAGTGTGACTTTAATAAAGGACTTTTTGAACGGTGTTGGCTGGTACGGTTCCTCTTCTTTTTCGACAGTGACCGCATCAAAGGTGATCGTTTCGACCATAACCTATTTGGAAGCTACGAATGAGAATGCGCTTAAAATCTTTTTATTCCACTTACTCCATTGATGATCTCGTCGATTGACTGCTTATTGCCTCCAACTCCACCACGCATGCTTTGGCGTGTTTTTTTTGCTGTACTGGCTCTGGTTAAAGCCGGATCCTCTAAAGTAGACATTTCGGTCTTTAGATCCATATTAAATCTAATAAATTTATCCGCGTACGGCGATTCAGGTATATAATTAGGCGTCAGATCGAACTCTTCGCCGTCAACTGTATCCTTCACCTTAAATACAAACAAAGGGATAAGTTATCGATTCGATTCGATTCGATTCGATTATGAATGGTATTACGTACGTTGAATTGCAATCGATACTCGACTTCTGCACCTATCTCTTGGGCATAGTAGTGTTGTGCTGGGCGATGATATACGTCTCTAGCTGGAATTTCATATTCATCCACTACCTCTTCAGTCACCATCACAGATTTCTTGCGTGCTGCCTTTTGATCGAAATCCTCCTTTTTAATGTTTGACGCTTTTTCCGTCTTGTCCATCTTTTCGTTGTCCATTGCAATGATTAATGTAATATATTATGAAGTATGGCCGAATAACTTTAATTATAAATATCTCTTCAGGTTTGTTTGAAAAGACAGAGAAAATTTGTTTCACAATATTTTTAAACTTTTTTGTATTTGAAAGTAATCCCAAATCACAAACATAGGGCTACTTATTCTGTTCATTTCAATAAGACATCTGCTCTTATCAATCTACATTTAATTAGCTTCATGAATACTTACTATTTTTAATTAAATGCTCAAGCCCCCATCCATCTCTTGCGATGCTGCTTATCCTTGAATCCGTGTGGCAATTCCCCTCGCAGCGTTTCGTTAGATAAAAAGCCAGATAAAGTTAACACGTCTAACACGAAACCACCACCCAGCTGCGAAGGATGCTGCTGGCAAATGCGTTTCAGTAACAGTTGAACTCGCACGCCGTGCTAACGTTAGCCCAGAATCCGACACAAACTTCCAACTTTCCGGCGCTATTTTAAAATGTGCTTTCGAAAACTTAGCGGCGGCAATTAAAAACTGAATTTACATGCGTGTATCTTTGAGATACATTTCAATGTGTTTTTTTCCCGTCTAATTGATTTGGTGTTAGACATAAGATAAATTGACAATTGCCAATTGCAAAACCCAAATATCAATAGTCAAACAGCTAATTACGATCATGTCAGTTACACAACAACAACAACAGCAACAACAAGCAAAGAAACACGAAACGGCATTGCCTTCAATGGATAACTGCCAAAGTGAAAACCGAGTACCAGAAAACTCAATTAGGAATGTTGCAAAAACACAGACATCGCCATCACCATCAGCATCGCCATCGCCATCGTCGTCGTCGTCGCAATCAGTTTTGGCTTGTGTTACGGCCTCAGCTTCAGTTCGGTGCAAGCAACAGCAGCAGCCACAGACGCAGTACGTCATAAATTCAGTGCCAATGCATGCGAAGGCAACCACCGCTGGCATCATCACGGGCAACACGCTGCATCTGCATCGAGTGAAAAGTGCACAGGTACGTAAAATGTGACATTAATTGAAAGTTAACCAGCTCAACGCTAACATACAATGGCTACGTGTCTGTTGTTGTAGTAGTAGTGTCTGCACGTATTGGTAACGGCTTACGAGGTGTGCTTAATAAAAAATACATAAACATGTTAGCACTTTTTGCTTGGTGCACTTAAATTTTAAATGGTTTGTGAACAGGCTTAAACAATAATATCTTTAATATCTCCATTTTGAACATTAATCTGTATTAAGCCATCAAACTCACAAATCATTTGCAGAGTTCAATGCAATGTGAGAGTGAATACAAAAGCCCAATACACAATGCTTACATACATATTATAGATATATGCACATGTATATTCGTTACGTATGGACACAGATATATATTGTAGTACCTAACAACAGTTCAGGGTGCGTAACGTAAAATTGTAAATGTTGTTGCTTTTGTTGCTATTACTCAATTGTGTTTTTGCCGGCAAAAAACGAACGAACGTCGTCATGTCTGTTCCGTTTCGTTCTGCTGTCCCATTCCCGGCTTTGGCCTGGCCAGGCTCAATGAAGTTCGCCGCATGCGTAGAAGCAGCGACAGGCCAAAGCGTCATCATAGCCATGTTATGTAAACATTCAGCTGGAGGAGGAGGGTGGTGCCGATGACGAAAGCAACAGAGACGAAGTAACGAAGCGTAGAACGAGCAATGAAGCAACGAATAACGCAGTCACCATTTGCTGACTGCCTGATGCCTGGTTGGAGGAGGTTTGGTTGATGATGGCCATGATTGCTGCTCGAGCTCCTTCTTTAGCTTTTTGATACTACTGCCTTTGCCGCGTCACACATCAGATGTGCAGTGATGTGAAATAAGTTTGTTGACGCCATTCAAAGCGCATTTATTTTGCTACACTCAGAAAAAGAATTAAGGGAAGTATTTTTGGAGTTAAGATGAGCTTGACCTTTATCTTTTCGTTTTCTTTTAAACTTTAAAAATAAGTTTTTGTACTTCTTACATTTTTTGTGTAATTTTATTTTATTTACTATACTTAAAGTTTACAGCATAAGTTTTGCTGAGTGTATACAGGTCTATGGCCATTTGTGTGCGGTTTATGCGGGTGATTGGGTGGTCTCCTCTTAGCCAACATGGCAAAGCACTGTTAGCTTGTAGCCACTAAAGCTATATTTGCATTTTCTCCACTTTGGTTAGAGTGTTGCTCTTGAATATTTCGCATAGCTAATGTATTGGATCTGAGTGTTGCCCGCTACCACTGCCGCTCTCCTTTGTCTTCACTTCCTTGAACACACATTTTGTTGTATTTTGTGGTATTCCTTTGATGCCTTAAAGTTTTTCCTGACGCTTTTCTTGACGGCAGCAGCCCTCCGGCTTTTGGTGGTGGATTTTGTTTATGTTTGCTTTCAATTTTATCCCTGACATCGTTTGCATCCTTTTGTTTGTGCTTTCGATTGCGACTTTTTGAATACATACATACAAACATAGGAACGTGTAGTTTCGTGTCCTGTGTGGGTTGCTGGGTGGTTGGGTGGCTGAGTGGGTGTTGCCATCGTCCTTGCCCGATTGCGTGTCCTGCTCGCCGACAGCCTTGCACTTGCCCGCAATTGAACTTCAACTTGGGGGTTGTTCCCGCAAAAAACAGAACTCCATCCCATTACAGATGTCCTTCGCTCCCATTCAGCGTTTGCTGAATTTATCTGAGAGCGAGCGAGACTTTCTCTCTTTCGCCATTTCTCTTCTATTGTGCCCTTTGCCCTTTGCCATTCGTGCCTTGTCCAGTGTACGTTATCCTTTAGCTTTTCTTGTTCTCGTCTCGTCTTTCATCTCGCAAGTTGTGTTTGTTTTGCTTTAGCCTCAACGTCTCGAGGGGTTAATCAACTTTCTTCAACAGCACAAGCTCCAAGCTGTAATAGTAACTGTTGAGATGCTTCACAGTTTCAGTTTTTGTGCCAAGCATAATGGACAAAACAATTGAATTTACGAGCTGTACTTGTCTGCAGAGAATAAACTTAGTTTATAAATGGATTTATGGGCATTATTTGTTATACAGCGCGTGACCTTAGCTTTTGAGAGTCTTGTTGGGGTATTTCCATATGCATAACATTGAGTTTCGTTGAGTTATATCATGATACAACTTTGAAGTGAATTTAATGAAGCTATATTCCTAAGCTGATTGATGAATGAATATAATGTTATATATCTGGTATATATGTTTCCTCTATTAAAAGTCTTTTCAAAGTTCATTCTTTCATTCATTTATACCAAAAATATTCTTTCTTTCATTATTCCTTGTACTACATACTAAAAGTAAGCACATTACCAAAAAATTTCACTGGTAAGTAAGTAGTTCCCCCTTTATATTAATGTACATTCCACTAAAATATTCCCATAGTCATGAACTTCAAACTGATTGACGTCAATAATGTCACTGAATACCTTGCAGCTACTTATATAAGCATTTATCTTAACAGATATGCGATTTATGAGTGGCCCAATGTCAAAATGTTGCAAAATGTTGAATGTGCAAAGTCAAAATTGTTGTTGTTGTTGTTATTGTTGTGGTAAACGGTCATTGCGCTTCAAGTGGCAAACGCATTGCAAATAATCCAAAAAACCACTTGAGACTGGATAAAAAATTGCGCATAGCAAACACTTTGGGGTCGTAAAAATGAAATGCATGTAAGCAGATTTAACAGTTGTTGTAGTTGTTGTTGCTTTTTGGCATCACAACACACAGTGGCAGTTGACCAGACAGCAAACTGTACAGCTGCCCTGCACCACGCCGCACAGCGCTGTGCACCACACAGAGTGGCGTTAATGGAAGTCAGCGACACTCTCAGCTGCCTGGCGCCAACATATTTTGCTGTCGCATTGAAATTATGAGCGAAAATTTGCATAAACTCAACGGAAAACTTAAAACTAAAGAAAAAAAAAGTATCTTACAGAATGCAACGACGAAAGAAAGTGGAAAGCGTAGCGTTGAAGAATTTATGTGTACGTGTTGGAAATTCCTTAATTCATAAACAAAACCGAGAGAGAGAGAGAGAGAAAATGAGAAATGCATATTGTACTTGGATTTACCTGCCAACGGCTTTTCTCTCTTTGGGCAGCAACAATTTTCCTCACGTCATGTGAAAATACTTATCCCAAAAACCGAACAAACGAAAATTTTGACGTTGATTACGTGTGGCACATTCAAGAATTTTGGTTTCATGTTGCGCGGCGACAACACTTGATTACATAATTTTTGGTTAACTGCATTTTTTATACCCTGAAACCATTGAAAATAAAAGGGTATCAAGAGGTTATAATGGTTTTTTGCAAAAGTGTGTAACAGGCAGAATAATGGCTATATCGACTCGGCTGTTGATGCTGATCAAGAATATATATATACTATCCGTCTGTTTGTGCCTCTGTCCGTCTGAATGTATGAACGCGTCGATCTCCGAGACTATAAGAGCTACAGACTCCAGATTTGCAACATAAGCTCTACTAGTCCATAGGCAGTACAAGTTTGTTTACAATTTTCGATAACTTTAACCGTTTTCGATATACACATGTGATCGATAAAAACAAAATCTTGAATTTGGAAAACTTTGAGACAACGTTTGAAACTTTACATCAAAAATTACTAATCTGTGAAATTTTTATTGAAATTGGTTGAGAAACATCGGAGATATTGAGCATTCAAGTTAAGTCCAAGTTTGCAGTATGTGCCTACACACACACACATACATAAGCACTGACTGTACGCGTAAAGTATAGATTTCAGGGTATCGTCTAGTCGGCATTCCTCTCCTAGAGCCTTCTTTCTTGTTTTTTTGTTAGTATTAATATATGCATTTGGGAAATTTTCGTTTGTGTGTAGTTTTTTTCTCAAGGAGCTGGAGCCTGAAGTCGCCGTCGTCAGCGTCCATTTGAGACAGCTGCCATAAATTTTGCTGCTGGGGAAAACTTCGGATGCGCCACTAATCAGCGCTGTCAAGCGTTGCAGTTGCACATACATACATACATATCTGTGCATGGCAAATTGTTGGGGCTGGCTGCTCCACAAAAACAAAATATCTCTCTCACGCATTCCTTAAGTATAATTAATTTATGCAGTTGGTCGCGAGATTTTTTTGTTGCAGATTAAAAAAGTTCGCCGAGCGCAATTTAATAAATTGTTGTTAAGTTACAAATGGACCAAAAAAGAAAAGATCACGCCAGATTTATGAGAGAAAGAGGGGGGGATCAGATGATAACGCCGAAATGCCAATCGATGAGCATTTGAGAACACATTCTTTTTATTTCATACTGACCTATTAATCCAATAGTTGTCAGCCGGCTGCGATGCTAATGATCTCGATAAAGAGGGGGCGCCCACGTTTTGGCCCCGCGGCCCATGCTTTTCTTGGGGTCTACGTTTATTTTGGTGCTCGCTTTGACCTTATAAATCTGACAAAAACACGCTGAAGAATCCAAGAAATGGAAGAGACGCCTCAAATTTGTACACAATCAAAAAGATTTTCCATTTTTTTGGGTTGGCGACCAAAAATCCATAAAGTTTTACGAAAAATCTAAACATAAATGTTTGATTTACGCAATGACCGAGGGCGTTAATGCCGATTGTGTTGATTTATCTTGGCCATCAAGTAATTTGTTCATCGAATCAGACAAATTGGAAATGGCAGGCAACAAACAAATTTGACATGATTTTCTTTTGGGGATTGCTATCGATAATCGAGTAAAGTGCATAAAAGCATTTTATTGGTCAATTATCCACAAAACATTTATAGTCTTTTGTGTTTTGTATATTACAAAACTGTTTAGTGCTGTTGTTCGTGTTTGAGAGATCTCATTGTAAGTGTGTCAAATTAGTGAACTTTTCGAACATGGATAATCCCAGATTTATGACGATTATAAACTGAAATTCAAGTCATATTCATTTAACTTTCAGCAGCTGCAAAAAGAAGTCGCAATTGTTGTTGACCTTTTTGTTAATCTGAAATTCCGTTTCGACGAAAAAATATGCAATCCTACGTAATATTAAATAAATATGCTTATCTAGGGAAATTCCACAGAAATATTTATACAATCACGTGAGCATTTCACTTCAGATATAAATGATACTTTGTTTTTGTTTTTTTGTCAACTTTTCAATCTCTTCATATTTGCTGAAGTCAAGTCTTGACGAAAGCACTTGAAAGTTTATGGTTTTTTATTTAACTGCGACATAACATATACTTTTTACTGTATGTATATCTTTTTTTGTGGAAATTGCCACAAAATTTACGAGCTATAAGGACTGTTGTCCAATTGGCGATATAAAATACAAGTACCTTCTACTCCAATGTTGATACAACTATCTAATCTTATCGCAAGCGTTTTTGTTTATTTTCATCGCTGAAATGCGTAAAACGCGGTCACATTCAGATATACTATATATATATATATAGTTGTGCATATATGTTCGCACTATATAGCGAGTAAAATTTTTCATAAGCGTCAGCACAACTGATAAGATATCAGATACTCAAAAAAAAAAAACACACAAATTTAACATTACGTGGAAATTTTTGCACTAGAAGTTAGGCAATTGGTTATAAATAGACAGCGCGGAGTCCTAGTGTATATAAATAAATTTGTTTATCTGTTTGACCAGATACTGTTACCTCTGTTGTTTACGAGAGTCTAACATCTAAAAATATCAATATATGAACAGATCAATCATAAACTGCGACGACGTCAGCAGCTATAGACAAAAAGTGTTTATGCATACTGATTGATTTATTTACTTGATGTTGCAGCTTGTTGATGTTCCAATATCTGTGGACATGCTAACACCATCTGGGGACCTTGTGTTCGATTTCAGCACTTCTGCTGACGAAATGGCCCCATCGTGTCTACAATATACGATATACAGATAAGGTGTAAATGGAAACATTGATGCCACACATTCGTTACATGCCCCTTGAGTCATTCGCATAACGCGTCACCTGAATTTCCGCCCCAAATGGGCTTTGACGTCAATGGGAAACATTGTTTTTCGACATGTTTCCGATTTTATCAATTGATTTCTTTCTTTTTTATCGGTTTTTTGCTCAAATTTAGCAATGCAAATCATTATCGTAGGTTGTTTACCTGAAGAAGTCAAGTATAATCTTTACAACCCCTTTTGGGAACATGTTTGATTTTTACATTACTCGCAAGTGAAAAGATTTTAATTTCTAAAAAACTTTCCAGGGAGTTAGATTAATGAATTGGATGTCTAAATATCATATTTAAAAGCAATACTATTACAAATATTGTGAGTAAATCTTTCAAAAACATTCGTTTGTCTTTATTCTCCGACTTTTATAGCTTGACTGACTCATGGCCATAACATAACCGTTAAGACTTGATGACTTGAAACTTCTTTTCATTGTTCTACGATTGCATTCGAATATACGAAACGCACAAAAACACCTTCTATACACAATATCAAAGCCATAGAGTCCATAGAATGTACATATCTGCAAGAATCTGCTATTTCTGGTTGTACAAATAAATAGAAGAGCGAAGGCAAAAATCACAAAACTATGAATTCCAAGAAACACTCAACGCTGCAGAGTATCCCTTTTAAAATGATGGCCAGGAATGTTCCGTAAACAAACTCAAGTCAACTTAACTCTCACCATGGCCATTAAAGTTATTGTTGTTGTTGTTGTTCCCTTGTGTTTTGAGATGAGCTGAGTTTTGGAATTGGGTTAAATTTACAGCACTTTAAGCGGAAAGAACAAATTGTTGAAGAAAATCAGCATACGTTCGCAATGTGTTTGACTGGACACACATTCATTCATACACTCACACACACACACACAGACTCACTCAATCATTCACTCGTCCATTCAGTTCATTCATGTGGTCAGTCTGAGTTCTACTGATGGTTCTGGCTTTCAGTCTGTGTGTCTGTCTGGTTTCATCAATGAAACTTTATGACTAATATCGCAAGCATGCGGCGTACTGATGTCAAGAAGTCTCAGTCGTTACACTTAGAGAAAACATTACTAGCAAAGGTTGTACAAAGTTGGTTAAGGTTAAAATCATAGTTTACTTACGACTGATAAGAAAGATTTGAAAACAAATCGTACTGGCAGCTTTTATGGTCATTACTGAATGTCACAGCATCTTTTCTTTAAGTGCATTCTCGATCCAGATACAGATTCGATTACAAAACGGCGACGACAACGACCGACCGACCGACTTTTGTGGTAATTGAAGGCAGTGAGCGAAGTGCAGCGAAGCATTCACTGCAGGAGGCCCAAACCCAACAGATACTTGTCGGGGAATAAACATTCTTGAGCTACTGTTACGCGGCTGCCAAAAGAACCACGACAACTTCATCAGACTCAGACGATGATGTACACAACAACAACAGCAACAAAAAAACAGTCAAGTATCGAGTGTCGGCCAAAAACGCACGCTATCGAAAGTTGTTTTTCGTGTGGCTGTGGATGTATCTGTAAGATACGAGATACAAATGTAGCTACAAGTTGGCTCTCGCGCTGCCTTGCAACACAATTGAAATTCTTGAGAAAGTGTTGCAAGCACTTCAAGTGACAACCACAAAGATACAGATACCGCATACAATTACCGTGCAACAACAGAAACAACAACAAACAATTCACTTCCCTTACTTTTTAGTTGCTTCATTTTTATCAATTGTGCGTCTCCAACAACACTTTTGGCGCGTAATTGCAATCAATGCGCTTTGTTTTTTTTTTGTGCGTCGCATATCTTGACAGCCCAGACAGCTCCAACAACAACAACAACAACAACACCAACAACAGTTGTAATGCATAAACCGTTGCAATTACGTCTCTGCAACACTGTGTTGCATGACAGCCGTTGTTGTTGTGGATGCTGCGCGCATGCGCATGACTCAGATTCCCCTACGTTGAAGCTACGAAGACCCCAACGTTGCATCTCTCATGCAGGATGTTCTACATAGTAAATGCCTGGGAACAAAGCAAATTGAAAACGATTCTGTTAACAGATTATTTCTTGTTGTCTATGTCAGATGTGCCATTCAGATTAACGTAGAACATGCATAAAATTCAACATCAATCGATGTGACGACGATTCAACACTCTTATAAAACAAATCTAGAAAAATTTAGAGTTGGATGAAAACTTTTTAGTTTTGTTACTTTCTAAAAGCCTCATTGCTCAACTTTTATTATAAAATCTCATTGAATTTTTACTGCAGCTTGAACGCAGAAACAATTCTATATTTTAGTTTGCAACAACATATTAGTTTTCACGTTAAAGTTATAGTTTCTAAATAAGTTTAAGTCCCTAAATTTCAATGCGTTAACTTTGTCAAAACTCACGATTCGACTTCAAACAAAAAACTACATTTAAAAGTTTTTAACACGATTTTAGCTCAAAAAAAACTTTGTTTACCTGTTTGTAAGTTTGGATGACAAATCTTTTAGCTACTTCCTCGATGCTTTGACTATCTAAGGAAGTTCAGGAAACTCTAAAGAACAAGTCATGCAATAAAAAAAACTCTTCTTCAGCACATTTGCTCAACAGACTCAACTTCAAGCACTTCAGCAGAGTTCCAACTATGAACTTGAGTTGAAGAATATGCCAAGTCAGCAAATTGAAATTCAATTCTTGTTGTTGGGATGCTTCGCTGGCAGAGTTATCGATGCAAACACCCCCGCACACACAGCAGAGAGTAGAAACATTATTATTATCGATACATATGTGTGGCAGAGTCCGCTTAGCTCCTTTTGTTTTATATCGTGGCATTTGTGTTTTGTTTTCTGCCCGGCTGGCTTGCTGGCTGGCAGTTTGTATCTCAATTTGCAATTGTGCTTGTAATGAATGGCTGTGCCATGCGATCTGTTGTGGAAGTTGCAGCCATGTGGGTGCAACTTGCAACTGCAGCGTAAGCCCAAATCTCATGAATTATGCAAACACGAGCACAAAATGCAACCATGCCTAGTTCTCGTCTTGCAACATTTCACATTCTGTCCAACAAAACAAACAAATTGTTTGTTATTATCGCTGGGTGGCACAAACAGAACGAGAGATCGCGTCAGGAAACTGCCACAGAGCTCCGGATTAGGAGTCAGCAGCAAAGAGTCCGATTAGAACTGTGGCAAGGCGGCAAATTGTCAAAGGCGCCGCACAACAGCCAACAATTTGCTTAGCTGCCTTGCCCCCACCACACCAAATGCTCCTCATAATATTTACTCTCCCAAATGCCATATGCCATACATATATATGTCTTTTATGTTCTTCATTCTTATTTTTAGGCCTTGCACAATGTGTGAAATTTGCCGACAAAATCTTTGAAAGATTTGCGTTTATTTTGCTTTTTACTTTTTGCCGGCTTTTGGCGGTTTAGTGAAAAATGGAGCGTTTGACGTTTGGGAAAGTCTGCCGTTGATGAAGTCGTTTGCTCTTTGACGTTTTACTCCGGAACACCACAAAAACCATTAATATTGGTTCGCAATTGTCTGCTCAGGGCAATTAACCCATTGACTTTTTGGTGGGCAGAAACAGACAGGAGTTAAACTTAGTTGAGATGTTAAACTAGAAAAGTTACTAATCATTGTGAAATAAGACTTCTGGGGTAGTCGTTAGGTTAAGAGATGAAAAGGAAGTTGCTTTTAAATAGAATCGTTTTAATCAAGAAAGGAATATATTGAAGAATCATCTCTTAGGATTGTTGTTAGAGTTTTTAATAGGGGTTTTGTAGTTGGAAGTGATTTTCCTTTATGTAATTTAGAATCATCTCTTAGGATTGTTGTAAGAATTTTTACTAAGGGTTTTGTAGTTGGAAGTGATTTCTCTTTATGTAATTTAGAATCATCTCTTAGGATTGTTGTAAGAATTTTTAGTTGGGGTTTTGTAGTTGGAAGTGATTTCTCTTTATGTAATTTAGAATCATCTCTTAGGATTGTTGTAAGAATTTTTAGTTGGGGTTTTGTAGTTGGAAGTGATTTTCCTTTATGTAATTTAGAATCATCTCTTAGGATTGTTGTAAGAATTTTTACTAAGGGTTTTGTAGTTGGAAATGATTTTCCATTATGTAAACCCAGTTTCAGAAACTTTAAAAGAACTCTTTTAGTGATTTATATATTTTTGTTGTTATTAAAACTGGTTTTTAATCCCATGTTTAATTCTAATTTTCTGTCTACTTTCCCATAAAACTATTGTCATCTACCAAACCTAAATAAATCTTGGGATTACAAACTGACAATGCATATGATAAGCATATGTTGGTTTGGCTCTAAAACCCATGTTTCTTCACATGTTTTGCAATCTGCAACTTTGACTTTTGCAAAGCGAACTGGTCAAGTCTTTTGGGTCTTCGGGGATTGGCAATGCGTGCTCCATAAATGTACAGAACGTGCCACATTCGCAAAACAATGCAAAATCACAGCCATAAAAAGAAATACAACAACATCATCAACAATGGTATTTCATTTGCTTTGGCCAACAATCTCTAAAGCTAAAACATCAAGAGTCGAATGTCGAAAACAAAGAGCAATGAACACAGATTGGAAATGGGGCGAAGCAGGCACCGAAAAAAAATCAAAACAAAAATGATAGTTCCAAGAATCTATTAACCCCAACCGAAGGCAAGTGGCAGAGAGAGTGCGAGAACGTGTAGATTAACAGAGAGAGAGAGAGAGAGACCCGTGGCAGTCCAATTAGAGAAACAGGCGGCTGCACTTCATCAGCTCCAGCGACGCGTGATAAGCCAAAGCTGCAGCAGCAGCAGCAATCAGTAAAAGTGATGTGGCTGTGATGTATGAAGTACTTCATGTTGTGCCATAAATTCATCAATTATCTGGGGACGGCTTCCTCTCCGCCCGGCAGACCCCACCCCGTCCCTATAGAAACAATAGATGCCGCGTGGCGTGCCCAATTTTTGGTTGCTTCATTGAAAGTTGAAAGGATCGTCTTGAATGTTGCACAGCTGTGGGCGCAATTAAGATGTGCATCTTAATGAAAGTCAAACTCTCGACAGCTGATGGTCTGTTGGATTTGGTAACTGGTGCTTGGGTCAGAGTGGGACGACACTCCTTTCCGCTGTATGCAGTTAATAGCTAAGGGATTTGAGTTGATTCGCTTTGGGCATTGTATAACAAGAGGTTATGGAGTGCACACAGGAAATGCTCTCATTATTATGTGACCTACAACTTTGAAGAGGTGCAAGTACTTAGAAAAGAGGTGACGCCATCGAAAAAGTTATTGGAACTTAGAAGAAAGGTAAAGAGCTCGACTAATAATGAAAAGTTTCCTTGCACTTTCAGCCTCGGAAACTTGATCCCACTCCAATTACAAGAGCAATCCTAACAGCTGACGCAAATATCGATTGGATTTCAATAGGATAATTATGTAACGGCTGAATAGCGACATCGTTAGAGGGAATGCCCAAGGGATATTTCGACTTTCAGGCAGTTTTTATTAACTGAGGGTGAATTCGAGATGGTGACACAAATGTGCAATAAAAACTCATTCAACATTCTACATTTATTGCTAGTGTCTCTCAATTAAGAGGAGACAAATATTAGCTATAAACGCTGTTGACACTGATTGCGATATTGAGAAATGGATGTGTGTTTTGATGATGAGTCTGTTTGGCAATCTAGTATTTATGTGTTTCCTCTACTTTTTACCTGCCACACATGCAGGTGCCACAATTCTCTGGGGGGGAATAAACAACACAATGTTTAAGTTTAACGATATGACGCCTACAATTTTTACATTTGTGTATTGTGCAAACATAGGGTCGATGCCAAGAAAATGTTATACATATATACATTTTATGGATGCCCATATTTATGATGCGTGGTCGCATTTACATATATTATTTATTCAGCTTCCAAATTGCAAACAAACAACATTCCAACCAACATTGTTATGAGGTGTTATGTGGGCTAAAGAGGGGGAGAATCTCATTTGCATATATATTATACGAAAGCAGAAATTGTAACCAACATGTTGTAGGTGGCTTTAAAGAGCTGAGTTGGATGCTGGATGCCGAGCTAAGCCCAACTCGTAACAAGGCAATTAGAGGTGCGGTCGAATGGTCAGCTGCTGGCAATTTTCCATCCCTCCAACCCTCTAATAACCATTTACAGACCCTTTTTGCCTTAGGCTCTAACAAAATTGCCGACTAATTCCATAGAATGCGGGCTTAGATCGAAAGAAACGAACTGTGGCATTCATTTAATTGTTCGTTTGAAAATTGGGAAATGAGTACAGGCAAATGGCATGGAAAGTGGACACGAAATACTAGATCCACCCAAGTTTGGAACATTTTCGAGCGTGACTGTGACAAAAGGTCAGAGGACATTGAGGACATGCTGTTATTGTTGCCAAACGGACAATGGCATAATGATAATGGCCTAAAGGCCGGATAATATGCGCATACCACAGCAGAGAGAGATAGAGATAGTAATTTGAGAGTTGATTTCAGTTCAATTAGAATGTGGCTTATGAACCCACGCAACAACAGACGACTTGGCCAACGAGTCTGATAAAAACTGAACTAATAAAACTAATTAGAAAGCTAAGAAACACTCAAAATGTTTCTTTTACAAATTAAATCAAACCAAATTCAAAAACTGAAAGCGACAATAAAAAACTCAACGAGTGTCTATCTTATATTTTCAATTCAACTGAGGGCTCATGGGTTCATCAACGTATTAAGCCGCCCGGAACTTATACTAACTCTTCACTCTTGTTGTTGTTGCTGCTGTCAGTTTGAGTGACGTGGGCGTGGCACTTGGCATGCAAATCATGTCAAATGTCACTACCAACTCCATACAGATTGCAGCTGCGACTTTAGAGTTCTCTTCTCTCTCTGCTTCTGATTCTGGTTCTGCTGCCATAACAACTTCCTTTTGTTGTTGCTGCTGCTGGCTTGAACGGGTTGTGTCTGACCTTCGGCATTGACTTGTTGCGGATACCCTTTTCGTGATGCCCAAAGAAAGCCGAATGCTTGCTTCTGTACCTTCGGGTGGATGGTTAGCATTGCCATTGTCTGCATTGTCCACATTTATTGCAGCTGTTGAAGGCGACAATATTATTCACACACACACACACACACACGCCCCCATCTTTGGCACGAGTTGAGAGAGTGAGGGAAAGAGTAAAGCAACACATGAATTGAATTCTTCCTCTCGATGTGTTTGGACAGCTGCAGTTGCTACTGTTACTCCTTCATCTACTCCACTTCTCCTCCTTTGCCCTTATGGGTAATGTGAGCTTTTTTTGTATCATCTCCGATTCAACCTAATGTTTGTCTCAATAAAACTGTCTGCGATATGTTTGTGACAGATATGAAGGGTATTCCCTTACAATAGATAGCTAAGTGAAATTTAATGGGCGCTTATTTCTCATATAACCAAATATTCGAGATATCCAGCATAAATACAATAGAATATATAGGGGGCCAATGAACTTCAAATGATATATCAATAGATAAATGGTATGAAGTTACTTCTAATATAGATCGCATGCTCATCGCATACTTAAGTTACAGAAATTCTATTTAATTGGGAAATTTTCTTGATGGTCTTCGTTCAGTTTGTCCGAAATCTTAAAGGTTTAAAATTTTAAAGCTAAAAAAAGCCAAAAAGGCCAAAGTGAGTAAATGCAATTGGCACTAAAATTACGAACGCAACCGAGTTGGACCCGATAGCGTTCGGACGCACACGAACCGAACGCTTGCCGAAGTCACCAAGTTGAGAGAGCTGAGCGCATCGCCAACCAACCGCACGCAATTCAGTTTCTTGTGTTGTTTCCAACAGTGCGGAGCGTTACGAGTGCTGAGCGGACAAACAACAAAACCCAAAACAAAAATATTGTCGTATTGAGTGGCTTTTTTTCGGGGCGATTAGAAACGCTAACGAGTCGCGGCGATAAGAAAACAGCGATAAAAATCGCTATAATTCAGCAAACGATGTTGGCCGTTTAGATACGAAGTTGTTGTTGAGGCATCTTTTTGTTTAAAGCTTTACGAATGCTTTTTTAGTGTTGTCGTTTTTTTGTGGCGTTTTGGCGAATTTGTTGTGGCCCCGCGGGCAAAAACTTGAATTTTTAAGCTGATTCCGCAAAAAGCAGTTAAACCAAAAATACAACGAAAATAAAACCAAATAAACATATGCTGATGTGAGCAGAGATACGACAGATACAAGTGAAGTGTAGCGCGTTCAAGTCGAGATACTTTATCTATATTGTCCAGGATTAAATATATTTGAGTATCTCGTTTGATCGACCAACAACAAACATGTGCTAAACTTAAAACTCCTGCAACTCTGTTTCAAATCCAATCAAGTTAATCCCTAAACGCAACTCAAGATGCTGGACAAACAAAGCAACAACTCAATGTCTGGTTCCTGTTGCAGTTCCAATGCCACAAACACTGACTTCGACTATGATGTTCCAGTCTCGCGACGCGTTCGCATCAAAACGGTTAGTACACAAATCCCACCAATCTGCCTAGCTCATAAACCAACTGACTTTATATGGATGTGCTGGATGGAGATGCAGAGATGCAGCGACTTCGATAAAGCTACTGACAACTCATTAACAGCAAAAAATAACTGTCTAGGATTCAAGTCAGTCGCATCTTTTCGGATTTGTTGCTGTTGTTGTGACAGGCGTGTTCGTGTTTGCAACTGCGTACGGAAATTGTAACGGATCTCTCGGCTATCTTGACAAAAACTGAGCCGGGCACAGCTGCCACTTTTCGAGTTTTCCACTTGGCAGCACCAGCCGCAATGTTGTTCCGCAATTTTCCATTCGTTATCACCTCAAGTCGAGCGTTTATATGTGCCAGCTATAAATATATATATAGAAACACATACATATATACTTATGGGCCAGGTGCGATATCTGTCAGAGCTGTGTGATAACAGTCTTAACAGCTGCCTCTTAAGCTTCTCGTTTTTCATAACAGTTAACACTGGAACAACAATGAGTTCATCATTGAGTGCTACTTTGTGTGTGCTTCCCCTTTGGTATCTCGATGTCTTGACTGCTTATGAAACATAGTCAAAGTGATTAGATAGTCATAGCTTTGTTAAAGTTAGATAGGAACTTAACATATGACTGAGCTTTAGCAATAAGTTAACGTTGGCTCAATCAGTATTATTATAAACTTTAAGTTTATTTATTTATAACCATCTTTAGTTATGTATAAAGAATGTTGTGTAGTGACATCACTTCTCTGCGGAATTAGTTATACTTCATCGAAGTATAATTATATTAAGTTAATTAGTCATAGGGGGAGATATGGAGTATAGAAGCTGTTACTTATGGTTTTAGTTCCAATATTTGTTAGATATCGTAGGAAAGTCATAGCTTCCATAGTGTTATCGAAGGAGCTTTTCAAACCCTACAACTGTTGACCATAAAGAAGGGAAATGGCTTTTTGATAAGTTTACAACATGTTTTCCAAGTATTCTATAAAACGATATCTTTATTAACAGTTTTATAACTTTGTTCCGCCCTATCGTCAAAGCCTATCGTCGTCCCTTATGTCACTACATTTCTTTATCATTGACCTTGAACAAGTATGAATCTATATAGCCAGACATTATACTTTTATCAATCTTAACAAACAAACTGCTAGCTGCTAAACAAATTTTCAACTGTTTGCACAAGTTGATCAGTTAAATAAAAATAAATTAGTTTACTTGCGAGTTGAATACTCGAAAGAGACAGGGAGAGAGAGAGAGAGAGAGAGAGAGATAAAATACACTCACATTCAACTCTTTGGCCATTAGGCTTCCAAGTTAAATAAAAGCCAACAACTAATTACAAAGACATGATCTTGCAGTGGGGTAGGGGGACGAAAGTTGAGTTCTCGAAGGCAATACTTGTTCTTAGTCTAACAGTCGCTGACACTAAGTACACCATAATTAAAGGTATCCGATGAACACTAGCCAAAGGCAACAGAGACGTCTCCTTAGATGGGCCGGTGGTTCGGTGGGGGGGTGCCGGGAAACTTTACGTTTGCAGCTGCATCCATCAGTTGGGTAGACAACTCTGGCTAGCTTGCTGGCTGGCTGGCTGGCTGGCTGGCCACAGGTGAGATTAAAATAAATGTGCTCCAAATGCGCAAAAAGCGAAAAGTAATTGACGCTCCTAGCCAAAGCCGGTTAGCCAAAGCATATACAGATATGGACCGCATATGGCGAGAGGGTGAAGTGGAGGGTCGAGGGAGTAGCTAAGATTTCAAAATGCAAACAGCGGAAAACATTTTGCAGATGGCTTTCCGTTCACAACACAAACACACAACACACTCAGGACCGTCTAGACAGAGATGGAGATGGAAAGGGAGATGGAGATAGAGCGGGAGCGATACCATAAGGGTCTATTAGCATGCCGCTGTTGACTGTTGGCAATTAATAGTTGCAGTCGGGCAATCCGTTCTGGACGTGCGCCTGAATGCCAGCTGTCCATCTACGGTGGCGAATAAAATCAGTTATTAATAGTCATTTTGTGGTGTTCTTTTCCCTGTTCTGTTCCAACTTATTTCAATTGATTGAAAGGCAATTGCAAGGCGGCAAGTGAGAAGCCATAAATAAGCAAAAACAACAACAACAACGGACATACCTCAAGGCCATTAATTCTGCACCAGCCAAGGACCACGCACGTTGCCTTTATCATTGCCATGGCCGTTAGGCTGTCTTATCGACCGAAATGTTTAGGCGTGACCTTTGCCGTAGATAACTCGGTAGCACGTCCATGGCTACCTTATCTTAAAGAGACTCGTTTATACAGTTTTTCGACTTTCGAGAGCAAAATCTAATCGCGCTTAATTGAGCATAGGCCATAAATTGTAATCGAAAACCTCAGAACCAACAAAAAAAAGATGTCTTCAGGCATTAATTAATAGCTGAAATGTCTGAGGAGGTCTTTGGTAAAAGTAAAAGTCCTGCCTGGCAGTTTATCTTAAAACCCTAACAATCCTCCTGGGACTTCTCCACTCGCTCGCCCCATTTTGATTAAGTGGCTTCCCATGGTTTCGGGGCACTTATTTTTTAGTGCCACAAGTGCCTCGAACAAAATTGATTAGAATTAATGTGCGGCGTGCGGCGTCAGCGTTTTCAATTTCGAAAACAAAAAAAACATAGGAACAAAACTAGCGAATGACTGTTGGCAATTGAAATTGATTGAACGTTATGGCGTTGAAAGCAATGTCGCCACAATATACATATGCATACATATTGAAACATTGATGAAAATATATGACATGTCATCAATATTGCTTGCCGTTTGTTTGTTTAAACAATTTACAGCTACGTTGAAGTCAGTTATTAAATCAGCGTTTCCCTTTCATTATCTCTAACAATCGACAATTGTATAGCTGAAAACCTGAAATACATACTTTGAATGCCATGCTCTAATAATTGGTTTAGTTAAAGTTTAGCTTAATTGAAACTAAAGTGAACTTTTGTTTTATGAAATTATGAAAGTTTTTTTTGGATTTAGCAAGCCAAAAGTTGAAATCGCTTAAAGTAAGATTCACACAATGTGAACTTTAGAGTTAAACTAACTGAACTGTAAACTAATTTAAACTCGTATGTTAAGTGTTAACAAGCACTTTAAAAGTAATTGCCATTTGAGAGTTTAGTTTAGAGTTAGCTTCTGGCTAGCTACCCGCTGTTGTTGTTATGTCATTTAACTTTTCCGGCATATCAAATAAATTGAGCGCCTTGTGAAAGTCCATTTTAGACTCGTAAAACTTTCGCTTACCTTTGGCTTGAGTTATTTTATCTACAACTTTTTTTTTGCAAAATGGCTGGCTGCGTACACATGCACCCATTGTTGTTATCTAACAGACAGACAGACAGAGGCAGTCATGTGCTGCATGCAACCATCACCCCCCCACCACTACCCTGCCTTCTTTTCTTACCCGTTTAAGACTTTTGCTAACCCATTAATTAAGTTATCAATTGAGTTTGCGTTTTTATTTTTTTTTTGCGCTCATTGGAAGCTCAGCAAACATGTCAATAAAAGTGGATTACGAATGCCAAGCGCTCCGCTCGTATGAGCAATTATGCACTCGAGCGGCGATAACTAATCGATTGGGTACACTTGCAGAAAAAATGTGAGCTCATTAAAGTAATTGTTACTTAATAAAAACATTTGTTCCCAGAAAAATGTAGCTGTACAAATAATAAATCGTAATGAAATCACTCTTTAATATCTTATGGAGAGTTTTCTTCTTGCCAAGTGTATGCAGCGACACCTGTTGGCCGTTGGCGGTTTTGTTGTTGGCCTTTGGAGCCTCCATTCTGCACTTTCTCACTCGCAACTGTCTGACAGTCGGGACGTGCCAGGTCCAAAGACAAATGCGCCATGCTGATAAGAAGTTGATGATAAACGGCAAGAGGCCACGCAGCGACGGGGTGCTCTATGGGATTGTGGGCCCTCCCCCTTTTTGGCATTTTTACACATGCACTGCATGTTAACATGGCAACAACAACAACGCAACACAGCAACAACAACAACAGCAACAAATTACATGCACGCGAACTTTGCTACTTGACAGGTTTTGTGTGTTGTTGCTTGTTTTTCTAGCGCTTTTGTCTTATCAGACGGTTAAGTGCGTTTGCGGTTTTTCTTTTTCGTTTTTTTTTTGCCTTTTGTATCTGTCAGATACACGTTATGTCTGTCAATGTTGTTTGTTTGTTGTTGCATGCGAAGTACTACGTGTCAGTTATGTTTGTATTTATGAAAAATTATTTAAGATACATCACGTCACGTTCTGAGAGAGCATACAACTGAGTCACGAGTAGATACGTTGTTGTTGTTGTCAATGCATTGCTAATTGGGCAACACCTTAAACGAGGTTAGGACAGAGCCAGGTGCGACATTGACTTGGTATTGTAATGAAGGGCATAAAAGTGCATCGGACTCTTACGAAACTTACAATAAATACACATTTGCAAAATGTAAATGCACATATTTAACACTGACAGCAATTTTTTATTTTATGGCGAGCACCGGATATGTGTAATGGCATGACAACGCTTTCCAGAACGACAACCTAAATGGGCAACACTTAGTTGACTAGTAAGAGGGGGGCGTGTAGATAACACAAATGTGTAATAAACAACAACTTTGTGGGTTAGCCCATCCATTTGGCAATCATTTCTTGTACGCCTCCACTTAATTAGCCACATTTTTATGGCGGCTACTGCAATGCGCCAGCGGACGGCATAACTGTAGCAGTGACTAAGCGGAATTCTTTTGAGCAGTAAGTCTCTTAAGTACCCATAACAAGTCGGTTGCCAAGCAATAAAAATGCTAATTAGTCAGCTCTTGTCTCCACTGTACATTGTAGGTGGAAACACTCTGAAATAGTTGACTCAATCAAATAAGGTTTTATTGTGTTTGGGAAACTGATTTAACTATGCGCAAATTGTGCCTTAGAATATATTTTTTACAGTTTGGTGAGTATTCAACAATAAAGTTTCAGCATTTCTCTTTCGTTTTTGAATAAAAGTTTCAACAAAACTATTTCTTCTTATTTTGATACTTCAACCAATCTCTTAAAGGGATCTCTATCGTTGATACTTCAAGATTATAGTCATCTTCTTTGCACCTTTTATCCCTCGAAAGTTCATCAGACGCTTGTAATCTTCTTCTATGTCACTTTGCTACCAAAGGGCTTAGACCTTTTTCCAAGAGACATTTACGTAGGATGTAAGTTACAGTTGTAATCCATCAGAAGACTCTCTCTCACTCTCTGTCGTCTAATGAACATTGAAAAGTGTCGCTTAGGTACTTTTCCAAAAGGCCATTTGCCAGGTTCAAGGTCCGTTTTCATGTAGATGCTCTGGAGTGGCAAGCGAGAAACTGGTTAGGAGCGCGGCACGAACAATTTGAAGCCTCAAGCAATCAGCGCTAAGATGACTCATCTTCACATCCGGGGTATTCCACAACACAACCATAATCTTAAAGTCAATAGGCTGAATGATTGGTCCAATAACGCAACGGAATAGTTTAAGTTGATAAAAGTTTTATATAGTTTCCAAGAATTGAAAAGATACGCTGCAACACAAATAGAGAAACTGTTTTGTTGGACTGAAACTAAAAGTCTGGCTTTTTAATTTATGCAGACAAATGTTTAACAAATTCATGACGATGGCTTTTTAATTATTGTGTGTTTGTTGCTGTTGCTTGTCTTATGCATATTTTATGGCTCTGTCTTTTCGAATACTTTTCTGTTTGTTTTCTAATTCCCTTTTGCATTGCGCCTTGGGGCACTTTGCAACATGGTGTTTGGTTTTCTGCTGCGACATTTTTATATACAATCTTTTGTTATTAAATGCTTGTACAATGTTTGTTTATCAAATGATTGATCTTTTGTTTATTAGCGCTCAATAAAGTTTTTATGGTGGTTCTGCTTTCGGGCAAAAAAAAAATATCTAAGTGTGTGGAATGTTCATAAATCTTGGACATTAAACAGCTAAACTTTAAAACTTCACAGACACACTTTGTAATTGATTTTTTCCAGTTGATTCACGAGCTAAAATTGTTTTGGGGGAAGTCATTTAGCAACTTTTTTGCGTTGCGTATTTCACTTGAAATCTTTTTTGTTTTTTTCTTTTGTGCCTCCATTTATTTATACTCTTATGTTTTTGTTTGCGAAGGTCGATAATACTTTTGTGAAACCGTTTTATTTGTTCTTTAATTTAACAAAAGTCAACAGGTAATTTCGCTAAAATGTTGCTACGAAGGGGATTATCCCAAGCAACAACAACAACAAAAGTAACCGACATAAGTTTTCTGACTCATTTTGCATGTACACAAAAAATATAAAAGCAAGCAAGCCCTTAGAATTTGCAATTTCAAACCGCATTTAGCATACAAAACAATAATTATTATTCGACAAGCATAAAGGTATTGAATAACAAACCAGTGACAGCTGTAAGTGTTACCTAACGATCAATCGAACTGTGACAAATTTGTTTACAGAAAAAACTTAATAAACAAGTTAATTGTAATTTTTGAAATTATGTCTATTAACATTTCAACCTTTAACCAGAAGTTTATTGTAACAAATTGCTGAGATTATTAAATTAGTTTGATTAAACAGCCAACGCAAAGGTTAAATGGTGGCCACATTCCTTGGTGCATGCCACTCTCTGCCTGCGACCCTAACAGATTACTCTCAAGTCAAATCCATTAAAGTTGATTCATGAGCTAAATGGATCAACTAGACACTTGCAGTTTATGCTCATTGTGCACTCTTCAGCATTCATTGATGTTGACATGCGTTTCCCCTCCCCTGGGTATGTGGGGAGTGTGGCACGTCTGGGTTGTTGCAACAGCGTATCAGTTGCACTTTCATTGACTCGCTTACAGCTGAGTGCAGCTCGTGGCGGGGTAAGGTGGCATCTGAATCGGATTTTTGCCCACTTGTCAACGCATTTTAACATCAAGTTGAACAGTTGACTTTAGCTAGCTGTCTTGCCTGATCTTTTTGCTGGGCTGCACGGTCTTGGAACGTGTTTTTCTTCGCTCTGGTTGACCTGCTTTAAACTTTTATTATTGTCACATGTATATATATAGATATATTTTGTTGTGTTTATTTTTTGGCACAACAATAATAATAAAAAAACCAGTTCAACATATGGCGTTTTATTTTCGCGCAGACAAGTGAGCCAAATTACAAAATAAACAAACATATATATTCAAGATTTAATGCAGTTCAAATATTTGTTGAAAGGCCTTTTTTTTAAAAAAAAGTATTGCCTCAGACCTTTGCAGTTAAGTAAAAGCACCAAGGTTTGTTTAATCAGTCGAATTCCGCTTAGTCAATGCCAATGTCCAAAGTTTAAACAAAAGACTAAAGCGACAATATTACGCGTTTGCTGTTTAAAAATAAGTAGCGCCTAGTCACAACAACAAAAATCAGAAGGTTTTTCTGCCACTAAAGCGAAAAATCTAAAGAAAGACGAACCACGAAAAAGAAAATCATATAATGTTGCCGCTCCTTCATCGATATTGGATTAATTAAAAATGAAAAGAAACAGCAAAAAGCAAAATCAGCAAAAACTTTATCAGTCACGCGAATGACAACAAAGAAATTCTCAAAAATATATATTATGACTTATCTGCGGACAGGTTATCAGTAAGTGTTATTGACAAAAGTATTTTCTTATAATATACACAACTGTTCGCAGTTTGTTCAAGTATTTGGTTTTATTTGGCATACCTTCGTTGTTGTTTTTTCGGTTGTTAAGTTTTGGTTTAATGCGGTTAATGGGCTCCTCAAAGTCAAATTGTCATGTCGAGGAGCGTCTAAGAGCTCATCAAAAGTTGAGTAAAGTTTTTTTGTGTTGCGGTTTCTTATTTTTGCCAATTTTATTTTTACACGCCACAATTGTTGTTTTTAAGTGCTCATTAAACCTTTTTTGCTGTCGGCGGCTTCTGTTTGTTTGCTATTCTTCTTTTTATTTTTCGGTAGATTTTATTATTGCCGCGCTTCACTGTACTGCCAAACGAAACAATTCGGCTTGCGCTCGCTATAGAGATTGTTAATTGAGCAACAATCATACGTTTAGTTTTTTGCTTTCTCAAAAATTGACTGTCTCTACACTTTATGGAGAATAACCTCACAAAAGGCAAGCCAAGCCAAGCTGAAAATCGGGGGAAAAAAAAGCGAAACAACAAGTAATGCTTAAAATCTGCGTATATGCAAGTTATGTGGAACTGGAACTCTTATTGCTTATAGATATGCTTATTGTAGTTACTTTTGTTGTTGTTTTGCTCAAACGTGCTCGTTTTAAAAACAATAAATCGCTGTAGCTCTTTCACTTTGAGCGCTTACCAAAAAGCAAAAAGAAGGAAACGTGGCCCAAAGGCAGAAATTACGTTTATTAAATTTCTTGGCAGATTTATTGCCAGCATATTTTTTCTTTGTATGCATAATTTGTTAAATTCAATTTATAAAGTTTCTAAACATAAATCAGGCTAGAGTTTTAGTTAAAGTGAAAGATACAAAAGATATAGTACCCAAGTCAGATATCTTTATACCACGTGTAGTTAGATCTTTACTTTTCTTTATTCAAAACGATTTTCACAGCAATTTTTCACACCTTTTTTCAACTTCCAATTTTCAGTTCCTCAAGAAATGCGCTAAGCAAACCAATTAAAGTCATCCAAAACAAACAATCCATCGATATTTGATTTTTGTTTGTTTGGGACGACCAAACCACAAAACGGAACTCGAATTCTCAAACCTTAAGCACATATTTGCCTATTCAATTAGCGTTGTGTAGAAGAAAGCTTTGTAAACTTCGCAACACATGACAACTCTGAACTGAGTTGCAGAGCAATCTCTTAAATCTTTCTTCTCTCTTGCTCGCGTGTCAATCTCTTGCTCACTTCTATCGATTACATTTTGAGCTCGCTTTTTGTGGTTGTTCGATTGTTTGATTGTTGTTTGAACAAAGCGCTGCATTCAAGTGTTGTGGATGCCACATGAACTTCAAGTGCGCCACATTTTCATTATATTTGTTTTCTTCTTTTTTTCGGTTTTAACATTTTGAACGGCTTCAGCTTTCGAAATTGAAAAGTAGAATACAAAATGCGAGACCCCGTGACCATAGTTGTAGTTGTTGTTGTTGCGGTTGTTGCCGTTGAAACGGGTTTCGTACTTCAAAATCCGAGTTGAAAGTTCAACGGCGATTCATCGCGCGATATTGTAATCGCTTAGTTCTCCAAGTATGTGTATATGTGTGTGTGTGTGTGGGTCTACGCGATATGCAGAGCTCATATTAAATGAGCCAGGAGTTAGAGAGGGGGGGCGGTGTTAGGTACGAGCTGTACTAGTGTTGTGCTCCCCAACTGCCAAGTGTGGAAGTCACGGCAAAGGCAACAGCAACCATGGACGTAGATTGAGGGGGTCAACATTGGACTGGGATGGTTGCTGTCTAGTACTTTTTTCCAAACTTCTCTGCCTTTATTGTAATAGTTTTTTAAATTTTTAAAATATTTTTGTTTTTACGTTTCACAAGTCTGTAATACATAGTCGGCTTTTGAGGTATGTTAACAATGTTTTTTTTCGATTAAAAACATTTTTAAAATTGTTTTTTGATAACTTTTATTTTATGCTCTTCACTTCAACTACTTAGTAATCGCCTCGTCTAAGGAACATAATGTTTTCAAAGCAATTTATTGGAGGTTTTTCTGTAGAGATGAGTCTTATTACTGCACCATGCAAGGATTTTCTAGTCACATCCCTTTGAAAAATTCCCAACTACGCTCATGACAACTACAGCAGCAACAACAACGTTGTCGGCTTTTGAGGTTTGAGTTCAAAACGTTCGTTTTGAATTTGCTGTTCGATGCGGTGGCGAAATTAAAAGCAACACGCTTAACCCGAGACTAAGACCAAAACACAGAGACAGAAAGAGAAAGAGACAGAAAGAGAGAGAGAGAGATAAGCAGCCATGGTTATAACAGTCCCCAACCATTCATTGAAGAAACCTTTGCACACAATCCACAAACAGACACAAATACACACATACATACATATGGATAACTACAATGGACACTCGTGTACAGAGATTTAGAGACGGATGCGATAAAAGGGAAGTTTTAAATGCGTCTGCATGGAATGTGGCCGATGATTATGGGGCAACAATGGAATAGACCTAAACTGCATGCACTCTCTCGAAAGTGCTATAAATGCTGTAAACGATATTTTACGTGTGCTTTGGAATGCGGCAAATAGCTGCGATGAGTTCTTAAACAATCTGTAATTTAATTAAAGTGTGGATATATATATATATATATATATATATTTGTGTGTGTTTCTGTTTTGTCTACCCAAATTGTTTGTTGACCTGAAATTCCAGCTAAACTAATGAAGCGCAAGACAAAACAAAAAAGAGTCAGAACAAAAGAAACTCGCTTTGTGTTTTGCGTTTTCGGTTTTGCACTTTGTGCAATATTTTGCCAAAAAAACTACGCTACCTGAAACTAAAATAAACAACAACAACATCGTCAGACGAGTTCTTATGAATGATGTTTTGTGTCTCAGTCCAAGATTGCGTTTTCGAGCTGAAGTTAAACCTAATGTTAAAGTCAATGTCGGGGTCGGTCAAGCCTTCACGTCTTTGAAATTCCTTTGAAATTGGACGTGTTCTTGTTTGTGTTTGGTTTGTGGTTGCGGCTTCTTAGAAGTGCAGCTTTGTTTCACTATGATCATTATAAATCTGAATGTTATGTGCAATAACTGATGTTTAATTGTTGTTCTCTTGTTGTTTTGCAGAAACTTTATGCTCGAGCCATTTATGATAATTATGCGGACACGCCCGATGAGCTGCCCTTCAAGAAGGGCGACATCCTCACAGTCATCGAACAGGACACCGAAGGCATCGATGGCTGGTGGCTTTGTTCGCTGCGCAATCGACAGGTGAGTTAACTTCTTCTATACTTCGGTCCATTAAACACACTAAAGGGCAACGCCTTTTTGTTTATTTGTTCAGTTTTGCTTCTTCTCTTTGCTAAATGGGATTTTCCTTTGGCTTGCCACACCCTGCATCTGCAATTAACCAATTGAGGCATTTGCATAAGTTCCTCTCACAACTCAACTTAATTTGAATTTATAATTTAATTTTGTAGTTTTTTGTGCGACTGCACATTATAAAGTCTGGTCTGGTCTGGTCTGGTCTAGACACCATCCACTCCCCTTTCTCTGCCCCTTCTCTGCCCATTCTCGTTATGGGCAATGATTCACTAGCTGCAACATTATCATCATCTCGAGGCACGTGGCTGCCACAACGCCATGCGGGCCCCCCGTTTTGTGTTGCTTGCGTATAAATTTCACATTTGGCACTTTAATTGTGTCTGCAGCTGTAATAATAATAATAATAATCCACATAATGCTTACGACCGATTACCACAGTGCATAAGCATACAACATCATTTTTGGACATGGTCATAGCTCTCTGCTCTGCTCCATGTCCGGAGGGTGTGAATGGTGAAAAAGAGGTCGATGTTGTTATTTTGATTGCAGACAAAGTGGAAATTGTTTCACAGTTTGTTTAGTTTATTCAACCAGAAGCGTCATAATTGGTGAACAAAAAGCTTCAAAGTTGGCTTCAGTGAGTTTTATAATGGTTCTAAAACTGTCCGCGATAAAGTTTGAAATGGGTTTATCAGATACAATATTTATTATATTAATGCCTTTTGTTTAATCTTCTTTCTAACCTAGACTTTTTACTATAGTTCAAAACCATTATTTCCTTTCATCTGACATTTAACAACACTGGAACGTTTCCCACAGTCTTCAATCTGTGATCTCTTAATGAAACCAAACCTTAAAAGTTCAACTCTTTGCAACCTTGAAGCTTTTCACAAAACACAACTTTGAAGATTAATTAGTTTGTAGTCAAGTGTTCGCAAAGATTTGAAAAAACAAAACACACCCGTTTTGCAAATTAAAAACTGATTAACGGCAAACATTTCTGCACGTCTACGAAAATTGCGGCAACGAACACATATTTTTAATTAACAGCTCAATTGGCGGCTGGCTTGCAAGCAACTCATTCGATACAACACTCATGAATATGGTGTCAAAACACACACACACACAGACACATATCAAAATGGAAATCAAAATTGCTATACATAGATACAAGATACAAGATACATATAGTTCGCTATGTCGGCCAATTGCCGTTAATTTAAAAGTAGCCGCACTTTTTAATGGAAACAATTAACCCAAAAAACAAAAATATTGCAAGCCAATTGAGAGACGACAAAAAAACAAACACATAAATATTAAAAAAAAATACTTGTGCACTTGTTTGGCGGCTAAAATAAAATTGAAATGAGCTGCAACACATGTTGACAACATTTTTTTCGAACACATTTCAAAAGTCGCACACAAATGTCATCAAGAATTGACAAAAGATCTGAGCAAAAACGAACAAATCTGTCAATAAAAATAATAAAATAAAAACAATGGCATTCATTTTTAAACAAGAATGACGTGCAATTAAAAAATTGCAATTTATTATATATATAGATATTTTTATGTGTCTATTAAAAATGCATTCAGCATTGAGTTAATTAAAAAGCAATCGAAATCAATTGAATTCAATAAGCAGCAGCCCTGAATTTCATTTCATATATAGATTGCAATAATTGCCAACTTGTTCATACTTATAAAATCTTTATTATTTTATTTTTTCACAGGGTCTGTGCCCGGGAAATCGTTTACGCATCTTGAACTCTTACGATTCGGGCTGCTTTTCACCATCGCCGGCAAGTTCTCCAATCCCATCGCTGGCCGCCAGCACAGCCACTCTGAACAGTTCCATTTGCTCCGCGGATATCTATGAGAACGGTTCGATCATCAGTGCAACAGCGAGTGCGGAGACACAATCCACATCCTCATCGAGTCAGGGTGCACGCGGTGCACGCAGATCGTGGCATGTAACCACAAATAAGGTGAGTTTATTTTTCGTTTCTTTGTTGCAGTTTTTTAATTTAACGCTTCGTTTGCATTTCCTTGATGATTTCCGCCCCATCTTCTGGTGCTTGCTCCAAATTGATTTCATTTTTGGCTTCGTCTGGCTTATTTATGTTTGGCAGCTACTCCATTGCTGTTTGTTGTTGTTGCCGAATTGTGGAAAGTGAAAGAAAGTAATTTCTTTTGGACTCCCAGTCAGGTTTGCCATCCTTTGGCCATCGCTCACTCGTTGCACGTCAATTGCGTGTCGTAATTGTGCAATTAATCAGAGCTGATGCTGCATATATATATATATATGTATGTATATGTATCTGTATAGTTTGCATGTCCAACGGGTTTGCATATGGCTTACTCGTAATTTGCCAATTTGTCAGCTAGACATGCGTTTTATTTGCATTTGCTACCAACTTGTGCTGCTTCTTTGATTTACCAAATCAATGTCTATAATGAAAGGAAACGCATGATTGGCAGCCACTCTGGGGATTAGTTAAACAAACAGCTAAAACGTTTAAGGAAACGCAACGTTTATTTCCCATCCCAAAGATTTCTCTTACTTAATCAACAGTTGAAGCTTCTTTGTCTTACATCTTTCAAATCTTCGACATACCATTCGAAACCATTATCTTCAAGAATAATCCATCGCAATCTCATATTCGACCCACTCAATAGAAAATTACTTCGTTTCAGGCCTTTCAATATCCGTGCTGTGCCACACCTCCGTCTTTGCCTTTTTGTTTATTGCATAAGCACTGCATTCATAATTGTCCATTATCATTAGCACCACATGCAATCGAGGCGAGCTTTGAACTTTGCCATCTGTCTGTGAAGTTTTTGTTTTATGACAGCCGATGGGCGTTTTGGTTTTTTGTTGGTGTTGCTTCAAGACTTTCGCTTTCCTTGTTGCACTTGGCGCAGAAACTAAAACGCAAATCAAATAAAATAATGTCCAAATTACAGAGTCGTAAACATTTCCTCGCATTATCGGCAGCTATCAATCTTCGATGTTGTTGGCAAGTGAAACCATAAATTCAAATTCAAATAAAACGCTTTGCTCGAGGAGAAACAATCGTTGACCTCCTTCTCCCTCCTCCCCCTCGACTTCGTCCCTCGCGTTCGTCATCAAACATTTGATTTCTTGTCTGTCCAATTCGAAAAGAGCTGTGCAACTGCAAATTGCAACGGATCCATTGCCACTGGCAGACTACAAGATTGCGTCTCTCTCTCTCTCTGTCTCTCTTTCTATGTGTGGTGAAACCTTTCTATGGAGACGAGACCACGACAAAACTACACCTCTGGCCATAAAGCTATAGCTGGAAGGGGGCAGGGGCTGTGGGTAGTGGGGAGGTGCTATCTTGAAGTGGTAGCTGTAAAAATTTAAATGCTGCTTTTGTTCAATTTGACTTGTCTGCGGAAAAAAAAAGAAAAATCTCACTTTAACTCCACTCGAAAGCGTCAAAATGTTTACCCAGATGACGCACTGCATCCAACACACTTGACTGGGCCATAAACAGATCTCCTGCATACAACTAACTCTTTTATTGGTTGCAGCCAGCAGGTGGAAACGACTTAAACACTTTTCAAACTGACTTTTATGAGATTTGATTTGGTTGCAATGCGTTTTAACTGATTCGCCTGCCAAATGCGTACCAATAAGTATCAACGATAATCGGCTGCATTCCCCCGAAAAGAAACTTAATTGAGAACGGAAATGTCATTGTTGCGCAACTGTTTGTTGTGGCTGCTGCAAGTATCTCGATTCTTGACTCTCGTTGCCAGCCCACGTTCCACAACAAATCTATTTGCCACAAGTCAGATAAGTTGAACAACAGTTTGAGTACTTCAAGTGCCGAAGCCGAAATACCCTTGACAAGACCAAATACTACTCGGAAACTTAAGAACCTGTTAGAATAAAGAACAAAAAGTTGAAAAACCATGCTAAGAAACACAAGAAAGCTATAAGCTTTTAACTATCCCAACTTATCGATTTTAAGTCTTTAGAAATATCTCTTCCAGCCTCAAACATTGCTTAATTGAGTTAACATTTTTATTCAAATAACATTTGAAAACAAACTATACAACCTCTGAAAAAAACACAAATTTGTGCACAATGTCTAACAAACTGAATGATAAATGTTTACAAGGCAATTCCCAACACACTCTCTCTCTCCCCAACCCACAAGTAAATAAGAAAAAACCGCATAAGTTTTTAAGTCTTATTGTCGGCCTGACCAAAAATAAATCCCAGCGGACAGTGGCTAAATCTGAGACGGCTGAAAGACTGAAAAACCAAACCAACTTGGTCAACACCACCGTTAGGCAGCCAGTCAGCAGGCCGATTGTGACAATTTCAAGTTCCTTGAGCCCACATTAGTCTGAGGCTGCCTCAGAGCCAAGTCGAGCAAAGCCGGCGGTCACGCACTGGCCATAAAGTTGCGTCCGCAATTGCGTTCAGACCAAGTCAGGTTGCCGAACTGCAAGCCAACATGATGCCGGCTGCAGCCAACTGGCCAAGAAAACGAGCCATGAAGATTTATGGCAATGTGGTTGTTTTTTGTGCTGTTGTTGTTGTTTCCAAA
Organism: Scaptomyza reducta; assembly: GCA_035044485.1. Taxonomy (NCBI): domain Eukaryota; kingdom Metazoa; phylum Arthropoda; class Insecta; order Diptera; family Drosophilidae; genus Scaptomyza; species Scaptomyza reducta. Next base: position 349,689 of record JAWNNV010000548.1, read on the forward strand.
AAGAGTTTGTCAAGACTCGTCTCTGTGTGTGTGTTTGTGTGTGTGTGAGGAAAACATGTCATTTTTATTTCAATGACCAAAAATGGTGAAAAATGCCAGCAACAATAACTCTTCAGTGGATTGCAATGCATCTTTGGGTTCTGCCTGAGATTTTGTGCATGATGACCAAAGTTAGAGATCCCGAACATTATGGCAAGACTTGGCTCCGGGGGAATACCGATATGATAGCTGCAGCAATGCGGATTTAAGCATTGTGAAACTTTTTTGCTTATTGCGTTTATGGCAAGGTCACAAGTGCCAATCCTAGGGATTAACGGTGCTCTCCTCAATACAACTTAATGATTAAAAGTTGAGTGCTCGCCGCCATAAATGGCCATTAATTAAGCATCAAATTGAGGGTACTTGAAGACAGATTTTGCGAGTCTGATTGAAGAGAGGTTTTGTTTTCTTGAGAGCCCAAACATGACGCTACAGAAAACTCTAGCCTGCGGCCATTTTTAGCTTCCTTTCCATCTCTCTCTCTCTCTCCTTTCTCTCTCTTTTTGTGTGTTACAACAATTTGCATAAAGTGTTTGTACAAATGTTTATTTTGTTTGTGTCTTGCCGTACGTGAGAAAATGTTGAAATTTGTCAAAAGAACAACTTGGGCCTTTCTTTCATATGTTATTTGTGCAGGTGTGAGAGGAATCATTGAAATGCATCAAATGAGCTACAAAGATACAAATCTTGTTAGTGCCGGAGGCTACCGTGCTGAGCATTAAGCATTTAAACAGGGCCATAAAAAGAAAATTCCATAGAATGTTTGGACAAGCCCCAAAGATTTCGAAAAGATGTTTTTTTTGTACAAATGCAAACACGCTTCTGCATGAAATAAAAGTACAAAACGAAAGAATGAAACATGTATCTGTAAGATCGTGCCGTGAATATCAAACAGCCACAAACTATCAAAATCCAATTAAAAATTTTGGCCGCAAGCAAACGAAACTCTTCTCTGTTTTTTTTTTGCCAATCTTATAATGCTGCGCCCCCTAGCGGTCATTTCTTGCCGTGCCCCAAAACGCTATCTGGGCCATTAAAAGTGCCCCAAATGTGTCATAAAAATAAGAAACGCAAACATATTTGATCTATGGGCTTGCAGTAATAACCATAATGTTGCCACACAAACTGTGCAAAATGGGAAAGTCACGCAGAACGAAATTGCAGCGGAAAAGTAAAGAAACTCCTTGAAGTTTGACAGGCCGCACCCCTCCCGCTGCGCTGTGCCACATATATCTAACTAAAACAAAGGCCAAAGAAACAAGCAAAGAAGTTATGCAACAAATTACAGTTCTTATGGGTGTTCTGTTTCCCTTTTTGAATCCTGCCGCTGTTCTTCTTTATGTTCAGCTGCTCTGATTTCTCCAACTGATAAGCGTTGTTTAGTGTCGTTTTTCTTGTGGTGCAGCTGCTCCTTTAGGCTAGGTAAGGATCGACTTTTGTGTCCCTTGTTTGGTTTTGCGAATTGTGACTCGTGTTACGCGTCCACTCTGAACACTTCAAAGCGAAATGGGAAACAAGGGCTGCCAAAGTGGATGCTCTTCAGGTAGTCCTTGACTCTTTACGCTGTTCTGTCGATCATTTAGGGGTTGGGGATTTAACGGTTTTCGTTAAATTGGAAATCGATTCAATACGCTAACGGTTTTAGTGGGCGTGGCAGTTTGGTGCGTGCTCATTAATCGACGAAGGGTAGCTGCAGCTCTGCATTGATGAATTTGGCATATGCTGTAATAATATTTCATGAAGCGTTGCCAAAACATATGGTGTTCGAAATTGAAGAGTCTTGATGCCATATCATCAATAATCCCTTTTATATTAAACATCAACTTTCTAGCAGTATTTCCTTACGCTTGGTGTAAGGGGTTTTTTCATTATTTGTAATTACCTTGACACTGAACCGCATTCAACTGCAGTCGGGTAATAAACATCCCTGTATTTTACTGTTGGCAAGCAGTGCGCATGCTCTAACAAAACCCAGTATTTTTTACGTTTTACTGCATGCTTTTCGTTATTGTACTCTGGCTCCTTTTCACAGTCAAGTTTTTCCCATTGAACCGTGCAGTTTTCTTTCGCGTAGCTTATTTCTCTTTTCTGATTGTATTAATTGGCAATAATTGGCAACAAAATGTGATAATGTGACAAGAGTTCAGTCAATCGGACAGGCAGAAAGGTGAGCAAGATAATGATTAGAAATCCGCTAGTGTAAAACTTCATTCATAAAAACGCTGAAATAGTTGTTGGCAGCAGAACAAAACAATTGTGAAAATCGATAAGTCATAGTCGTAGTAGTAAAGGGCGTGGGTGGGCACTCGAATCAGACTCTTTTGTTGCATGTGTGTCAGGCTATAGGCATCTTAATCACCCAAACAGACCACAGATAAACACTCATATTTCCACATTTGTATATATATATATATATATGTAAATATATATTAACCAAGAACCAATTACATATTTATGCTGTAATCAGCACATCAGGTCATCGATTTCTAGAATTTGCATATTTTTTTCTACCTAACAAAGACTAGTTAGGAACTGCATGTGTAAGAATCCTTTGTCTGAACTACTTCCATTATGGTTTAAGCTTAAATTATCAGTTCTGACCATTAATTAACGAATTTGTATACCTACAACGAACTAGCTTTCTGAAATATGTTCAATAACTTAACTTTACTGGTACATTAGGTTGAAAATCCTTTTCCTTAACCAATCCTATTACCTTTTAAAAGATTTTGATAACGTTTCTACTTTTTTTTAATTGCTAAAATCTCGGTTATAAGACCTCCCAACCCAAAACCACTATGCTATTTATGCAAATTGCTAATGCTTTGTTTATTTTCTGATTGCAGGTCATTACGCCACAGCGGCAGGGTGATGTTTACATTTATAACAACAGCCCGGGGGGATCATTATCAACTGGAGCACCACGCTCACCGCATCCACAGCAGCAGCAGCAGCAGCAGCAGCAACAGATATACAGCAACCAAAGCATCTATCAGAACTTCGGCATGATGATGAACAACAGCAACGGCAGCAACGGAAGCAATAGCAGCAGCAGCAGCGAATTCGAGACCTACGATATACCCAAGCCGGCAACGCCTGTGCCACTGCTGAATTATGATGCCGCAAGGGGCGTGCGGACGCCCACAACGGGCTCGGCGCTGGGTGCTCGTTTCGATTCGTTGAAGAGCGTTGGCCCATCGATGTCCATTGAGGAGGAGTCATACGATGTGCCACGCCCACTAATGCAACAGCAACTACAACAACTGCAGCACACAATGACGCCCAGCAGTTCGGCATCATCGCTGCTGACCAGCGATAGTCTGTCGCTGAGCTTCTCCAGTTCCAATCGCAGCTCGCTGGCAAACATGCCCGACTATGATATACCCCGCCGTAATCCGTTGCCCGTGCGTCCCTATCAGCGTCCGCATGCCTGCACCTATGACTTCTCGTTGCCGCCGCTGCAGGAGCAGGCCCAGCCCAGCAGCAATGGGAGCAGCAGCTGCAGCATCAACAAGGAACTTCCACTGGAACTGAACTCGGCGCTGGAGACGTTGGCCAAACTGCAGTCACAGACGACCATGGCCATTACACGGCTGCTGAGCTTTGTGGTGCCACATTGGCGCACCCGGGCGCAGCTGGAGCCGAACATTATGGAACTGAAGCTGGCTGCACTGCGTCTGCGTACAGCGCTCCATGATCTGGCGGAGTTTGGTGAGGGTGCGCTGGGCAATGCACACAGATCCGAGGATCGCAACTTGGCCTTGAAGCTGCGACCACTGGTGCGGGCTCTAAGGGATGCCAACAAGCTGATCCACGACTCTTCCGAGGCACTGGACACACAAGGCGGTGGTTGGTCGGTGGAGCAGCTGGCGCGGAGTGATGACAAGCATGGCTGCCGGCCGCCCGATAGCTTGGATCAGCTGATGGCCTGTGCTCAGACCCTCACCGAGGATGTGCGCTCCACAACGAGCTTTATTCAGGGCAATGCCTCGCTGTTGTTCAAGCGGCAGGTGCCCGGACAGGAGCAGGTAGTCAGCAATCACAGTCAGAATGGCGGCACACGCGGCAGCGCCGAATGGTTGGAGGACTATGACTATGTCGCCTTCGAGTCTAAGGATGCCGCAGCCAAGAAGAATCAGGCTTTAAGGGATGCCATACCAGCCGGCTTGAAGACACAGTTCGATAGTGCCCTAAAGATTGCCGAATGTACGGCCATGGGGGCGACTCCATCGGTGCCCACGACGCCAACGGCTAGTGTGGTGACTGCATCGCCACAGATGACGGATAAGGATAAGAAGCTAGTGAGATACTACGCCCAGTTGATCTCCACGCATATGGGCAATCTGCTGCAGGCAATCGATTCGTTCCTGGAGACAGTGAAAAATAATCAGGCGCCCAAGTATTTCATTGCCTATGGCAAATTTGTGGTTGTTAGTGCACATAATCTGGTCACCATCGGCGACAATGTGCATCGCAATATCTCGAAGGAGGCACTGCGGGATAAGATCCTACATTGCACCAATGCACTGTCCGAGGCTCTGAAGACCTGTGTGCTCAAGTCAAAGAAGGCAGCGGCGCATTTTCCCAGCGGCACTGCTGTCCAGGAAATGGTTGACTCCGTGGGGCATATCAATCATTTGGCTGATGATCTCAAGAAAGTGATGCTGCAGGCTGTGCAGCTGTCCGCCGGAGATGGAGCCTGAACATACTACACACACACACACAGTATTTTTGCTACGATTTACGACAAGCGAGATCGCTTTGGCTTTCAAAGTCTTCCATGCTGGCAGCGCAATGTTCCTTAACACACACACACACACACACACGCAAGCTTTGTCCCCCTCTTTGAATTTGGCATATCCGCAATTATCGCGCATCGATCCACGATATACTATAATTTGCATTGTGATATTTCTTGAAGCAAAGATCAGAAAATGCACAGCTCTTTCTATCCCGATCGTCGCCAGCAATCGCACGATCTCCACATTAAATTACCTACATACATATGTATATACACATGCATATACTACATATATACAATTCGATGTATACATACATAAAGCATTAAGTTACGATTAAGATTTAGTTGTATTTATGATTATTATATTCAATAGTCAGCGCATAGCTTTAAGTTAAGTCCTCTGTAAATAGATATCCTGATCCTTAAATGTCGTTTTTTGTACATTTGTATTCCCCACAAAATAGTAGTGTATGTTGTATCAGTGAATGCATTTCAGCAGATAATATTATGTATGTAGTATATATGTATATCGTAGAAGTGTAGCTTTACGTATCTATACTGATAACCAATAATAAACACACACTTAGCTTGTAGCATTATCATAAACAAACACATATATATACACATACATAGTCAAAATCTGAAAGATTTGCAATTAAACATTTGTCGCTTGCGCTCGGCAAATAGTCAGCAATACATATACATAATATATACAAACATTAGCCATACTATCTACTGTATGTAATAATTAATAATTATTTCATGACTGCAACTGTTTAACTCGATTGCAGACTAAAAAGTAATTGAAATAAAATTAACTATATAAAAATCACTTGTATTCTTTATTATCGCGCGCTTTAATTCAAATTCAGTAGTTAATCGAGCAAAAACTGCACGAACGATATAACCAAAAAATATCGATAGTTGCGACGCTCACGTCGTCACCAATATCGATAAGAAATTACTTGTAAGTCAACTTAAAACAAATACGACAAAGCAACAATAACCACGCCAACACTTTTGGTATTTGATTGCTTACCGCCACTTCGTTTAAACGTAGTTTATTTTCGCACCTTCGTGCCCTGATACCACTAATCCAAAAGAACGTTCCACATTGAATTCATTTATTGCTGTTATCAGATTGTTAGCATCATGCAGTGCATTTGCTGCATGTGCGGAGCGCTTGCGGAAACTGGAAATACAACATTGTGCCTGCCATTGATGGGTAATAGTCAAAGGCATCGGACTCATTGTTATTGTTGTGCACAGCCACCTAGCCTAAAATGTATACACTGCAATATGTGGCGTGAATTGGATTTAATGGAGCACCACGGAGCCTGCCGTGGAGGCTCTTTACATGTATTTGTCTACTCGTCACCCTGGCCTCCATTTCCCGACCACCCACCAATGTCTCCACTGAGAGTAATGCCAGCTGAGTCTCAACAAACACCGATGACAGAGTTGCCGGCGGAAGAGTACCTCATGCAGGAGGAAGAGTATCGGGAGGAAGAGTACCAGGAGGGAGAGTACCAGGAGGAAGAGTACCAGGCGGACGAGGACCACTCAAATAATATGGAGAACATTATAGATCTTTCTAACGATGGGAGTGACTTATTGGAATTAAAACCCTCATGCTCTGGCGACCTAAAACCAAAAATAATCAAAAATTCCCGCTGGGTAACAATTGCCGAAATAAATCAGTGGAAGCACTGTTATCGTTGTGGACAAGTTCGGTTTCAAAAAAGAGGCTGGCTTCGCCATGCGCAATCATGCGGACAGGATGAAGCATATAACAAAACTATGTTCTTTATATACTTGCACACGAAGTCCTGGTGTGGCTTACTTGTGCGCGATGTTTTTTGGGACAAACACAGCGATCCCATAAGTGGTGACTGTGAAGTGTGCCGTTTAAGGTAACTAATCCAACTGTAAAGTTAAAGTTCATGTATTTAAATGTTTTAATTTAATATTTTAGCCGTTTAAACAAATTACCCTTGCCATATCAGCCAAAGGCACCAAAGCGCAAAAACGAGGCTGCTTTGGAAAGAAAACGACGAATCCAAATCCTAAAGACCCGCAAAAAACGTCGATTGGTTGTTTCCTTTGATAAAGACTTTAGTAACGGCGGTAGTATTCAAGACAGTATAATTATAACGTGACAGATCGTCATGTATTAATAGAATACTAATTCCTTAAACTGTGCTAATGCATCCATACTAACATTATCAAAGATTGTTAGCCATCATCACTATGTGATTAACTGTATATTATGAGTTTTTTATCTAGTACACTAAGCTACATGGAAACATCGTTGCACATTAAACAAACGAAAAGCTTATTTCTAGCAATAAGCTAACTGTCATACAGAATATAAATCATTTATGAAATCCTCCAACATATTTAGGCATTCTTGGCACACCGGAAGCCCAGATTACCGGCTGAACTGTCTTCGGTGTTTTGGGATCGTGCGGCACACCGATATCGATAGCAGTAGGACTTGTGGCATAGATAGGAACCGCCCTTTTTTACACGAGCGGGACTCTCGCTGGTGTCGCCTTCCTTCCAGAGATCCGAGGTCCATTCCCAAACGTTGCCTACCATGTTGTACAGATCGTAGGTGTTTTGACGAAATTTATCCACCGGGCATGTAAATAGATAGCCATCCTCGTTGGTGTTTCCATCGGGAAATTCGCCCTGCCAAATATTCAGCCAGTGCTTATCCTTAGGCATCAGTTTATTGCCCCAGGGATAGAGTTTCCTCTGCTTGCCCCCACGACACGCTACCTCCCACTCCACCTCGCTGGGCAAGCGTTTGCCTGCCCATGTGCAATACGCAACAGCATCGCGCCAGGACACATGCACCACTGGATGTTGCTCTAAGCCTAAAAATATATACTGTTAAAAATACATCAAGTATTTTAAAGTTAATTCATTCTCACCTTCCAAATTGGTACCAATGCCGTTGGGATTACGCCAGTTAACGCCCTTGACTTTAAACCACCAGAGAGCATTGACCACGCGATAATCTTCCATTTGTTCCTGCTGCTCGGGGGTCAGGAGTGTCTTAAATATGAAACTATCACCAAAGCGTTCCGCTTCAGTCTTATAACTTGTAGCTTCAGTGAACTTGGCAAAATTCGCATTGGACACCTCGTATTTGTCAATATAAAAGTCTTCAACCTTAACTAGACGCTCTGGAGATTCGTGATCAGTCTCAAAGTGGGGCTCGTTCGTGCCTATGTGCATATTGCCGCCTGGTATCAAAGACATGCCCATAACTTCAGGCTCCAGCTCCGCATAATAATCACGATAGTGATTGTTTTTATTGCTCGCTTGTTGCTGGCACACCTGTTGCGACGGCTGCATCTGCAATGCTGGCTCTGGAGTGGCGGCATCCCTGTCTAATTTATTGCAGCCACAGTCACCATTCGAGCTGTGGCCAAAAGCCGCCAGCAAAATAATTGCGGCTTTTAATTGATACATTTGTAGCTGTTGTTTCTTGCGGCAGTGGCACAGCTGAGCGCCAGGGCTGACTTTCATATTGAGCGATAAAAGTCCGATAACTATTTACCGCCACAGTGAGTTTTATCGAAATTTACAAAGGTAATAAAAAGCCAGTTTTAAACCAATAACAAACACTTTATTATCTGATCAACATGGACTTAAGACGACTATTAGATTACGTTTTGTTCAATTTCTTTAACTGCTGCATGAACCCTGCGTTTGGCTGTATGCAAGGTCGCCACGATTTGACCAGATTGTAGGCCTCTTCAAAGCACATGTCCCTACGCTGCATTAGATAACCAATAACAACAGAAGCGGATCGTGATACACCCGCATTGCAGTGAACCAGCACACATCCTTTGACGGATTGCGCCTCCTCTATAAAGTCAATGGCAATGGGTAGCACGAAATGCAGAAGATCCGTTTCAGGCAGATCCAAACAAGGCACATGCTTGAGTTTCAGAGTTTGCGGTAGTTCAACGTTCGGTGTTTCAATGCCTACACTCAATATATGAGTCAAGTTATACTTGAGAACGTTCTCAACGCTTACGGCATCCTGGGAGCCCAAATAGAGAAATTCACTCAATATGCAGGCGGGAACTGCATCGGGTTTTGTGTCCACAACGAATCCGTACTGACATGACTCCAGCGGCTCTGGACAGCTGCGGGTTGTCTCCTCGCCAGTAAAGGACCTGCATCTTTCAATGTAACGAGCACCGGTGGGTGTGGTAACAATCGTTGTGGTGGGCCTTAGATTGGCCTTTCGCTTTTTTAGCTCATGCAGCAGTATCATTTTTAGTGACTAGTTGCCTCTGCTATTTCGAAAGCCGTGTCTCTATAGTGAACGCGGCACAAGTAGAGTCCATGTGCAGGTGCTACAACTACACGACTGTCCCAGCTATGTTTAGAGGGAATTGTTAGCATCTGGTAAATGCAGCGTTCGTCAATGCGAGAGTTTGCCAGCGCCAACAGCGTGCCCACAATGCGTCGCACCTGCTTGTACAGAAATGACTTTGCCTTGATCTCTATGTCCCAGTAGTCGTAGGTTTGTGTTGCCAACGTTGCATTGGGGCCCAAAGCTAGACTCTGTCCAGGACGAATATTGATCTCATCAATTTTACGGACTGTAAACATGGGATGGTCGCGACTTGGACCCTTTTGTCGACTGACGCTCATAAAGGTGCGAAAGTCGTGGAGGCCACAAAACATTCGTGCAGCTCCATGGAGTCGTTCAATATCAAAATTGCTGACACTAAAAGAAAGTAAAATGATTTTATAATAAGTTAAACTAAAGGTTTAATTTCTTTGTATTTAATAACTTACTGCAAAAAATAGCATCTATCAATCTCTTCAACGGGCATAAACGCTTCGTAGCCTTTGTTTTTTAGACTGCTCCTCTCGGACGGATCAGGCACATTTTTTGCCACAGCTATTCGATACAAATAGGTGCGTCCGATGGCGTGGTATCGGCAGTGAAAAGTGTCTGCCACACGGTGACTGCTCAAGATGCGTATGGGCAGATTCTGTTTGCCTAGTGTTCGATTAAGTACTCCAGTCAGTATGTCCGTATCATACGGTGTTCCATCACTGCGCGCCAAGTCCACGTGCACGGTCGAGTGCAGTGCGTGTACACCGGCATCTGTGCTAAAAATATACTCAATTACATAAAAACAATCGGGTGCCATTTGCTTTGAAGTACCCTACCGGCTGGAGAGGACCGTTTGGATCTCGTTTTTGGGTCGAAACACACGCAATGCCAGCTCCAAGCAGCCCTGTATTGAATTCGTGTCCAAACGAGCTTCTTCTAACTTGTTGATCGTTTTTTGTATACCACTGAAAGTCGTAATCTATTATTTATCCAATGTTTTTGTAACATTTTCCGGTTCTTACCGAAAATTCGTCCCTATGTACGAAATGTTGAGCAAATACCTATGCATTTTACAACTACACCCACACACTGCATCAATCCAAAGGCTGAAAAACATATGTTTTGCTATCGACTGGCCGATTGCTGAGCAGTTGTGGTTGGGGTTAAGACCGGCTGTTAAGTGGAACGTACTGACAAAATGTTAGTTTAATATATTATTTATTAGTATATATATACATAATATATATAACAATATTGTATTAATGGTATAGCGAAACATTAAAAGAATATCTACCATTACGCGCGATTGTCAAATTTTCAACAACAAAAAATCGACTAGTCGATATCTTACTTTTTCATACATCGTATTAAATTTTATTGTTCAAATATCGATACATTTATTGTCAAAGTTTTGTAACCTAAAGTAAAGCGAAAAAAAGGGCAGACGTGCAAACAATTCGGTCGACCGGTTAATATTTTTATACTTGCACTGCTCAATTCGCATTTTATCCACAATGGCTAACTTCTCTAACTATGATAAACAAGAGGAAACTGAGGTTAATGGATGGATCAAGTTTGGCATGCGCCTTGGAGTAAGCGCTGCACTTCATCCATTTGAATACTCAAAGACTCTAATACAAATTGGATACGAGCCGATAGGTGCGCGACCAGGCAAATCTATGCTTGGCAGACCCATTATGATACTGCCGAACATTTTCCAGTACGGTACGTAAATCAGAATTCAATTTTAACGCAAGCCGGCCGGCATATACATTGTTGCACTTCTCCACTCGCCAGCTGGTCACATCAAAAAGGTGGATGGCTTTTTTGGTTGCTATCGCGGCCTGGCCCCCAAATTGGTTGGCTCCGTTCTGAGCATGTGTGTGAGTGAGCGCGTTGCCGAAGAGCTGGGTCTTGCACATCGGGAAGATAAGGACGAGTCGACCCTGTCTGATGAGGAGATGTGAGTTCTAATAATTGCATTTGTCTAGCTATCAGCTAAATGAATCTTTTACTTGCCAGCTATGTGCAGTTCAAATACAATTTGAAACGCGACATTGTGCTGACTGTCAGTGGAATTGTTGTGTCGCATCCGTTCCATGTGATTTCGCTGCGGATGATGGCTCAGTTTGTGGGTCGCGAGACGCTCTATAATTCAATTCTCGGCTCCATTAGCGAAATCTGGAAGACCGAAGGCATCCTTGGGTTCTTCTCCGGTCTGATCCCGAAATTGCTGTTCGATGTGGCCTGTTTGGTGCTAACGAGCTCCACAGTTTTAATACTGAACAAATACGTCATCAAGGACACGATGGCCAGGCAATACAATGCCGGCTTTACACAGTTTGCGTTCTCGAGCATACTCTACCCACTGCAAGTGGTTTCCACCTGCTCCGCAATTAGCGGATCCCGCTTGATGGCTGGCCAGCCACCGATTATGCCAAAATACAACAATTGGGTTGACTGCTGGAACGATTTGCAGTCGCGCCGTGAGCTCAAGCGCGGCAGCTCGCTCTTCTGGCGGTAAGTTGTGGCTATCAAAAATAATCATTGTATCCAACTTATGCACCCTTATTTCTTTTAATTCACAGCTCCCAAATGGTGCAATCGCCTATAAGCGCCACAGCATTTGCCCCACTACCCAAGTTATCCCGCTACCAATAGATGAACTGTTAATAGAGGCGCAATAGACGGTTAGCACCACAATATATAAAAACATCCACATATGGTAATAACCGGAATTACGTCCACCGAAAGACGCGTCTGCCTGACTTTATTTTAGACTTGCTCCGACCAGATCGGACGCCCTAAGACATAACTGCATTTGTTTTCCTGTCGCCGATTCTAAAATCTCTATGTTTAAAGTGGTCGCTTTAGTTATGATTATCGATCAAGTAATAACCAGTCCTATATAATATTAAAAACATTTATGTCCTTATCGCATCGAATGCCTTTCCAAAGATAAACCAATTGAAAAATGAGATTTCTCAACATATTCAACATAACCAGCGACTAGTTTCTTGTTACCTATTTAAACGGAGATCTATTTAAAAAATTAAATACGTTATGCGCAATGAAACCACTGTTAAAATATTTTTGTTAGGCTGCCAAGTACATACTTGGAACTGGATGACATTCGATGATGCAGCAGCTATTGTTTATATTGTGGTTGCGAGGGGGTGGGGTGGGGAGAGGTGTACATTTTTCCAGCTAAAGTGAAACGCGTGTTGCAGGTTTTGTTTTAATAAGAAAACATGTTTATGTTTATTGTTATATATGGGATTCATTTGAAAACCATCCACATTAATTATAAATAGCACAAAACCTACTATACTATGAATTTTCATAATCTTTATCTAGTTTCCTGAATAACAAGACCACTTAGCCACAACTCATCTTCGTAATGACATATAATTACGATGGCAGCTTACAAATGAAGTGTTCCACTTAATTCCAGATTGTCCCCCATATTTTACACGTTTTATGATAAAATTGATAAGCTCTTTTGCGCCTGCTTCGTCGTGCCGCGCATATATGAATAGATTAATAATTCGAAAACAGGTCTCATAAATGTCGATTCTACATGCATATACAAGTACTAAAACTGCCTATTTATGCAATTTCAATTAAAAATATTGATAGAGGTTGAGATAGCTTTGGCGATTTTCCGACATGGTTCATTGTACTGCTTTTGAAGTTTGTTTTGGCTAGCTATGAAAACAGGAGCGCTCTAATTTATGTATGTATGTACAAAGTTGTTGTTGCCTTTGGCATTGGCAATGCAAGTTTCGCATGGGAACTGGTTGGGAATTGGAAAATTTGTTGCAGCTCTGGCCTGCATTGTTATTTTAAGACTGTTTAGTCATGCTAAATTTCATGTGGTATACATAACTCTCAACAAAAGTGTCCAAATTGAGATTAAACGACAATTTCAATCAAAACAACGCGCCACCGACAACAAACAACAACTAACCAAACAACAATGCGAAACAACAGACGTACTGACAGACAGCATCTCAACAGCCACTCAGTCGGACGCAGCAGTAGCAGCACCAGCAGCAGTAGGTAACTTCATTCAGTCTGTAACGCGAGCTTGAGCCGAACAGACGTTAACATACGATCATCGGTCCGATACGATATACGTAGTACTGTGCCGAACGCCGAAGAGTCAGAGTCGTCAGTCAGTCAATCAAAACGAGCGCTAGGCTAATAAACAGTGCTAATTGTAAGCTTATAGCATGTGTATAAATGTGTAAGTGACTAGAAAAACATCAGCAGCAGCAGCAGCAGAAGCATCAACAACAACAATAACAAACAAACACAACAGTTATCTTTCATATTTTTCGTGGGCAGCGCAGGCGAAATCGCATTTGCATTTCTCTGCATAACTTCTTTGTGTGTGTGTGTGTTTGTGTGCTTTGTGCTTTCGGTTCAATCGATGGTCGATAAACAATAATACATACACATATTTGCTTTCATTGTGTCGTCGGATTGAACGGAAAGGTTGCCATCGAATTTGAATATTAAATGTGTCTCTAAATGCAAATATTAGAAATCGATCCGTTAAATCGTCGCAGAACAAACGCGGCGACCTAAAACCAACGTAAAGCACTTAAAATTCTGAATGAATTGAAATATGGGTAAGTTCAAAAATGAGACTATAATTCGTAACTGTCACTCCGACTCAAATTGTGTGTATCCCAAACATAATGGTGTGTTTTTATAGCGCAAATCCAGGCGTGATATGAGAAATTGGCAAGAAGCAACCACTTAATGGCCGTGCGGTCGGCACGATCCGCAAAAGTTGGCTTAAATCAAAGCTATTAAATAATTAATGGTCAGCGATGCACAAAACAAAAACAAAAAAAAATTTATATATAATGAAGATAGAAGAAAAATGATGCATATATATACATAGAGTAGATTGCTGCATGCTGGTTGCATTATTAACGGCCTGCTTAGCTATTCGCCGTATCTCTGTCTAGTTACTGGAGTCTAGTATAACCCTAGATCTCATTAGTGCGGTCGGTTCGTTCAACGGAGTTATAAAACCAGAACCCACAGCACATACATAGAAAATAAGTGCCTAGAAGTGGAGCTGTCTGTTTGGATCTGCTTTTGATTGATTTGCACCGCCAAAGAAAGTTAAGCTACTGCCAATTTCTATTTCTGTTTGCTCTTTTCTCGTTTTCGTCTTTTTATTTTGCAATTACGTAAAAGCTTAAACAGATAAGCCCTTTGGCAGTTACACATGTCGGCGAAAATAAGATAATTGTTTGGCTAAACAAGGTGCAAAATACACAAAGAAATATGTGAAGTAGATAGTTATAGGCTTACAGATACCCTGTACTCAGCAACTATTCAATTAACGTGTTTCTTTCCGAATGATAACAAATCTCCAATCGATTTTCACGCATTTATTTCGTACCCTAATGAATATTTTTAGTTAAAAGCTAAGCTTAATGGCTTAATCCCTGCCCACTTTGTGGGTATCGGTGGGTTTATCCACACGAACAACACGTTCGGCAACATTTAGATACGCCTCGTACTCGACGGTCTCCGGCGTGGTGTCATAGTGATAGTGACCGCCCCAGTTGCTGAACGAGAACGAGTGAAAGTGCTGCAGTCGCAGATCCAGGTCGTGCTCCTTGGTGACCAGGGTGCCAAGGGCATTAAGCTGGGCGGGCATCTCGTAAAACTTTAGCCACTCGTTGACCTCCTCATCGGTGTGAATGGGTGTCTGGCTGAAGTCTCGCATCACGTGCTGGTGTGCGGCGCCGCTCTTGATGACAAAGATGCCACCCAGGCCAACCACTTGGTCGCCATAGTGCTCCTCCAAGCCCTTGCGTATGCACTCAATGAAATTAAGTTCGCCCTTGCGTTGCTTGGCTGTGATCTTCAAGACTGGTCCCGCCTCACCCTGGCTCAGATACAGATTAAGGAGTAGCGCACAACGCGGCTCATTGCTGGGTATACGTTCCAGGACGCATTCCTCGTGCTCTCCACGCACCGTTGCCGTATAGCTACCATTGTTTAGCTCATCCTCCGCACTCACTGACAAATTGTAGATGCCTTCGCAGTTGGAGCTGCGTATGGGATAAGGGCCAGCGCCAGCGCCTACCGCAAATATCTTACCAGGACCCTGTATCTTGCGTGTAATCTCTTTGATATTGTACAACTTATCACGCTGCACCAGCGGCAGCAGATACGGTGGTCCGCCCACCTCCAACAAAGTGGGTTTGCCGCCCAAACCCGCCTCAACCAGTCCAAATTGTGGTGCTCTGAGATCTGGGCAGGCGCTCACGTTCACACTTGCAGCCGCAAAGTTCTTACTCAGCGCACCCTGTATAACTACATAGAAAGAGAGAGGGCGAGAGAGAGAGAAACGTAAATATTGTTAAAAGCTTTATCTCGCCCTCAATCAAGACAACGAAACTGAACGAACGCATAGTAAACAAGCAAAACAAGTAAGAGAGCTCTAACCGAGAAATCCCGACTAGACGATACCCTGAACCCTATACTTTACGCATACAGTCAGTGTTTGCAAGTATGTGTGAGTGTGTATACGAGTAGTGCATACTTTCTTAACTTCAATATTCCATTTATCCAGTGTTTCTCAACCGATTTCAATAAAATTTTCACAGATTGTCATTATTTAGTATATTGTTTTAAACTGCATCAAAAAGTTTTCCAAATTCAAGACTTTGTTGTTATCGATCACATGTGTATATCGGAAACGGGAAGAGTTATCGAAAATTTAAAACAAACTAGGGATTAGGCGAGCTTATATACCAAATTTGGAGTCTCTAGCTCTTATAGTCTCTGAGATCGACATACGGACGGACGGACAGATGGACATGGCTATATCGACTCGGCTGTTGATGCTGATCAAGAATATATATACTTTATAGGGTCGGAGATGCTTCCTTCTGCCTGTTACATACTTTTGCACAAAACCATTATACCCTTTTTACCCATGTTCAATGGGTTCAGGGTATAAAAAGCTAAGCTAAAAAAAGCTTCCCAGCTGACACTTTTTTCATATGTTTGTGTGTTGAGAACGAAAACAACAACAATGAATAGTTGAGCTTGGCATGCGAAAGTTTTAATACTCTTGCATATTTAAGCCTAATGTATTTACCAAGCTGATATGTATTTACTCATATTTGTAAAGCACAACTACAAGCAACTTACTAAGATAACTTTCAAGTTATAACTTTAATAATTACTCTAACAGTGCGTTACATGTCTCATAAATGAACTCAAATACCTTCTCTGCAAGTGCATGAAAACAGGCGCTAAGAATGCCTCAAAATAAACCGGCTATGGAAAGTTTGGCACAATTGCGTCTCTCTGTGTGTGTGTGTGTGTGTGAAGGTCATTCGCTTGAGATTCTTGCGTTCGCGTTCTCGTGCTCAGTGGAATTTCTCACCTGCCTGCAACTCCTCCAGCGAGGGCACATGCAATGGCTTCTCCTCAAACACCAACTGCTCCGTATTCAGTTGATTCAGTTTGCTCATCTTGCGTTTTGTTCAAATTGCCCCGTTTTCGTTAAGTTCTACAAGTAGTTGGTGCAAAGCTTCGATTTGAGAGATCTGTGCACACGATTGCTGCAAACGCGACTGTGGAGCAATCACGACGAACACCTCGCATTTGAAGTAGCTTGTTTAGCTTTTGACTGTCCTATAGTTAGCATTGCATGCTCAGTACAGGGTGCTACAGTACAGGGTGCTCCAGCACTTGTGTGCGATAAGATAAACCACACGCTGTTGTTTTAACCGCCAAGCTTGTTTAATTACTGTCTAAATTATTTTTGACACGGATCGCACAGAACTCACGCCTTAAGTACATGTGTGTAACATTAATATTTATAGCAGTGGCCTTAGTACAGTGGTAACTGCCTTTGATGAGCTTGTTAATTTAAGCAATAACTTTTACTTGCTGTAGGTTTTATCTTTGAATGTTTCTCAACCTACCCTACCAACATTTTCCACGCACCATTTAACTTTCACCTTCGGTTTTGTGGTCACTCTAAAACCGGTTAGTGCTTGGGCTTAAACCTGATAACTGAATGCTTCCGCATTCTGATTAGCATACTTGAAAAGGCTTTTGTGTTAACTTGGTCAAACGCTTGTGTGCTGTGCATCTAATGTTGTTTTCGCCATTTGTCGATTTTTTGTTTGATCCATTTCTGTATGAATTACAGTTAAAAGAGAATGCTTTTGTGAAATTCTTTGTCAAATTAATGAGCAGCTGCACCACAGAATGCCAAAGCACATGTACAAGTCCATGTACACCATCTAGTATATATATTTAGCACTGATAAGCGTTTCGATTTGTAAACACTTCTGGTTTACCACATTGCAGATAGGGCAACCACATTCGTATAGCGGTCACGCTTAGGGGTCAATATGATAAGGCGTTCAGATTCGTTGACAAATTTGTGCGTAGTGTGAATTTGATGAATTCGTTGACCTAATCAAAAGAACTGCACGGCCTTATTCTCCATTATATATATTAATGTATAACCCATATACCTGTGTTCCCATTCCTTTCCACTGTTGCGCGGTTGGCAATTATGTTGCTACTCATGTCCATGTTCATGTCCAAACAGTTTACAAAACAAACGGGTTCCATCCATCATTAATCTTCCATCATTAATCATCCAGCGTCCAGAATCGCAGTAGATGGATAGTTTATCGTAATTATCAAGGCTGGATGCCTGGCAGAAGAATCATTTTAAGCGAGAAGCCTTCTGTGTACGCCGTCATGTTCTTGTTGCTCTCGCTCTCTTCGCGTGCTGTTGTTTACTCAATTGCAGTGATGACCTCAATAGGCTGTCATCAAACGAGAACTGCACTGAAGAATTGGAGAACTCAAGAGCTCGCTGCTGACCCAATTCCGACGCCCATTCGCCAATGTTGGTCGTTCACTTCACTTTTGCGCTTACTTACTTTGCTTCAAGAACTGGTTAGGAACTATGTCGATGGACACACACACAAAAACAAACAAACTTATCTTTATAGTTTTAATCTGACTTGGTTATTAACGCGAATTCGTGTCCCTGTCATATTAGGCAATGTCTGACAGCCATCAATTGTCGGCGTAATGGGAAATCGCATAACACAGAACAGATCCTCAGCGGGAGTTGGCGTCGAGGAGAACGAATCTCAATTCAATACACGTCGTCGTTATCAACAGCACAAGCGTGAGTATTGCAAACAGGACGAGTTTCGTTGCAAGACCCTACCAGCCCGCTATCAACAACCCAACAACGATTCAGTCGATAGTTCGGACGCTCCACTTGGCTCCAGCAGCTGCCTGGGCTCAGCTACTTCACCTCCTAATGCTACTTCCAATGGAGGCGAGTCGTCGCGAATGCTCTTTTTGCTCTATCTAATACACCGCACCTGGAACGTCGTTATGGACACACGCTCCAAAAGGTAAGTGACATTTCCGCCAGCTTTGAAGTACTCAAAAACTAGGACTTGGAGATAAAGAAAGTAGTTTATGCCATGCTAAAATAATAAAAACTAGCAAAACTAAATAAAAATAATTTGTGAACAAGTTCTTGAAGAAGGACAGAGTTTCCTTTAAAACTAGTTTTCATTAATTTAACTGGCAAAAATACCAATCGCGTTTATTAGCTATTAAAGTCTATTACATTTTCTTGCAGTCGCTCGACGCCACAGAAAGCCTCACCTGAACAGAAACAGCAGCGACAGAAACTAGATGAAGAACGTTCTGTTGGAATCACCGATATAGATGCCTCCTCCTATTGCTCGCAATATTCGTGCTGCAGCTGCAGCTATTGTTATGCAGAGGCGGTGGAGAAGCGTACCAATGCCTACAGCTCTATTGCGGACGACTATTCGCTTGACTCCATTTACGAACGTGCCAAATCGATGTGCGATAGGTGAGCTTAGCAAAATTACTTATTTACAATTCAAACATAACGACCACAAAGCTGTTAGAGCAGTGAGCTTTTGTTAGCTGTCAATACGTGAAAATAAATGTTGCATAGTTACAGGCTGTTTAAAAAAAGAAGGTGAAACTGCACTGCTTGCTTTAGCAATATTACACTGCTTGAATGAGTTCATAGCAAAAAACAGCAAAAACTGATTTTTTTTTTTATAGAAAATCAATTATTTACGTTAAAATTCAGTATAGTGAACAGCTTAAAAACAGTCATTGATGGAGGGCACAGCAGCGTTGCAGTACTTCCAGATGGTCAATGCTGCCAAGCCCTGTTGTGAAAGGACCGAATTGCAAATATGGGCTCCTTTTTTTAGATAAAAATAATCTGAATTTGTTGCCTTATTGCTATCAAATGAATAAGTAAATAAATAATATAAATATCAAGAAGTAAATACCCGCCATGTATTTAGTTGGTTATATAGTCAAAATAAAAATAATTAATTGATAAAAATTTGTTTGTAAGGAATTAAGGAAATTAAGATAACTAGGAATATTGCATACTTTTGGTATCGGGAAAAATAATAAAGTACTGCATACTTTAATGGGTTTTGTGAGAAAAATTATTGCTTCTCAAAACATTCGAGTAGTAGTTGTAAATTAAAAAGGCATGACATTTAAATTTTGCCATCTTATTATTAAGTACAAACATGAAACTTGATTTGACATTTGCAACTGGTTAGAATAGATTAAAATGCAAAGTGCTTTTCTAACTTTATGCATAGAGATTAGAAGGTCCTTGGGGGAGAACATGGTTTGGTGGACCATGTACCTGGAAGTACTGCGACGGTTATCTGCCCTCCATCGATGACTGCTTCTAAGATGGGTCTTGAATAAATAAAGTCGAAAATGCATAGCTTAAAATCGTTTGTGATTCAATCAATGACAGCTCTTATACTTATACATTGTATAAGCAGCGTCTTATACGCCGGCTGAGATCATTCGCGAGAGAGCGCACTCTTCAAACGAGTTGAGAAAGTGGCCCCCGAGAGCCGAGCTAACTGTCATCGACAGCGGTTTGAGTTGGGTCGAGCTGAAGCCAAGTTTACGGTTGCTTGCTTGCTTGCTTGTTGTTTCAGTCGGTGCGTGACTTCAGAGCGAAACAGACGTGTATGTGTGTGTGATGAGACGAGGAGCTTCGTTTGAGATTGTTTTTATCTATCAGTTTGGACAAATCGAACAACGATGGCTTTGCTAGCCGTGCCTAAGGTCTAACAAAGTGCTATCGTAAACTAAACGCTATTCATGGTGTCTAAAACACAGTTTAGAGAACTGTAAATGTTACTAGTACTTTTCGGTTTTGGTAACGGCCACTCCACCATCAATTTCTACAACACCTCCTCCGCACACTCACACTTCACCTTGTTACGTGTCGCAGACGATTACGCGATATATATACAATACGATACATTCTCGTTGTGCGTTGTTCTCTGCAAGAGAAACAAGTTTTATTGTTGGTTAGAAAAGTGCCAGTGTCCGTCAGTCGGTGTTGTATCCCCAGCACCATTACCTCCTTGCTACCTCCTAACCCCTCTTGTGAGGCATAACAGCATCGCGAGCGCGCGCGCTGATTGCATTCTAACGGTAAAACGAGTACGTCTCTCGACTCTCGACTGTATAGCTGTCGCTGTCTCTGTCGCTGTGCTCTGGCCCGGCCTGGCCTGGCCTATACTGGCCTATTGCAGCATCCACAACAACAACAACAACCACAACAAAAACAACAACAAAAACAGCAAGAACAACAGCAACAAGAACAACAATTGCAACCGTAACTAAGTAGCATAGAACTTGCAGTGTTTTGCTTTGTGCTAATCTTCTCAATTTATGGTTCCTCGTTTCTTCGATGACGCTGCCAGAAGTCAGCACGAAAGCCAACTTTTCTTCTTCATGCTGCACAAGTAAAATATGAAAAGTGTGTGTAACTAAACGCGCGCGTGTGTGTGTGTGTGTTAGTGTGTGTGTGTGCATGATTGGACACTTTAAAGAACGTTCTGCATTGGCCCAATTTGAATTGGTGTTACTCGCATTGCAACGCCCCAAATTGGATTTCAGTTTTTTGGCCTAGAAGCTTTCAAGAAACGAACCAAACGCTCCAAAGAGCCCCAAACGAGGTAAGACACAACCCAAAGACCTCAAATGGTCAACAAGACAAGGTTATTTATTCTTATACACAGAGAGAAAACTCTAATATCTATGCTGTTTAAGATAACTAAAGTGGTCTTAGTTTAAGTTTAAGTAGCCAGAACTTTAAGTAATTGTTTGTGTGCCTATTTTCTCTCGGTGTACTTGAAGCCCCGTTGTGCCTTAGCCCCATTGTTCTCTAGGTCTGGTTGTTCTGCCTTTCTGCCTGACTGATACGCCCACATAAGCCACAATCTAGATCTTAGCTGAAGCTACTGCAAAAAGCATATGCAAATAGGGCTCAACTTTCTTTTTCATAGGGTATACGAAACTCAGAGAAAATCCTCTTAAGTCTCCAGTCTTATGTGTGGGCAGAAAGAACCACAACAAAAGCTCATTAGTCGATGCTATAAAAAATATTTTTCAACAAATAAGACTAGTAATAATAAATATTAAACAAATTACATTTAACCGTACTCGAAAGCGGCTAAAACTGAGATGAAAAATTGAATTCAAGACGGCACGAGACACACAATATAATAAACAAACATATAATCCCCCAGTTACAACTGCTAACAATGCCACTTGGCCAGCCGAGAGTAAAGTGTAAGACAAATAACAATAGAAATATCGGTGGGCAGCAAAATATAACAAAAAGGTAGACTTACTTATTGCTGAGCTAGACTGTAAAGTGTTCCGGTCTGATTTAACAATTGTTAATAATAAATGGCTTATGCATTGGACACGCTTCACTTGGACAGAGCTGGGCGTCACACGCAATGCCAAATGACCAACATACCACACACTACTTTCGGCCATAAGCTTCCCAAAAAACAAAAAAGCCAAAAAAACCCAACTTCATAAAAAGAAAAGTTTCTTTTCATTATATTTTGCGGTTAGGTTTAAATTCTTTGTGTACCTTTGTTAGAGCATTTGTTGAAGTCGGCTTTTAGCTAGACAGACAGGCAGCTGTTAGACACCTGACAAATGAGGCAATTGTCGATTGAGTAACCGCAATTTAAACTTTAAAGAGACGCGCTCTTTGTGCAGCAGCTTGAGCCGAGCTTGCCAAGACTAATTGAACCAAATGCAAACTGGGCCCCAAGAAGCAGCTCCCAAGCTTTACCATCAACAAAAGGCCAGCTGTCCACAAAGTGCTTTCAATTTGCATCTTCTATTCCACCGAAAAGAAGTTGCGATATCTTTTAAAGAGTGTGCAAATCTTGAGAAGGGTTCACCAGATTAAAGACCTATCCGGCTTGAGAGACAGCTCAAGATAGGCAAAACAAGCTAAGAAACTAACCCATTAAGATAAGTTTGCTATTGATTAAGAGTGATGCGATTGTAGATCCTGAAAGCTTTCATCATCCCCTTCGCTTCCTTTCCAAACCCATCTGCTTTGATTGATTCTTATGCACATTTGTTTTTTGGTCAGTTTCGAGCATAAAATCAATGCGAGAGTCAAATTGCTTTCGTGTGTAGATTTGCCTACCACTTTCTCTAACAATTTACGAATCTGCCAATGTTTATACCAGGAGCATGTAAGAGATTATAGATTCCAATCACTTTATAATTGCGGAACATGTCGTGCTCCTCCAACACCAGTCGAGTATGCCTGCGGCATCCACCTGTCAATCAAGTGCCGCTCAGTAGCCGCGCTTTATCTAATGAATTCGACATTGTTATGTCCAACAAAGCTTGTAGAGTTACCTTCAACGAATATGATATTATGCGGAAACTTTGCACTATTTGTTTAAATCATTGTTGTTTCTGATCATAATAATATACAAAATATACACACCAGTTCAACTGGTTTTTGGGCTTTTATTCATTTAACGCTAACCGTGTCGTATATAAATGCCGCATGCGATCATAATTAATCTGTTTGGGGTTGGCCCATAAATTGCTGTTGGTTGACCCGTTGTCATTTTGTGCTTGTGCTTTGCGTTTACTTTCTTTGAGTGAAAATTCGCGAATGATTTAAAAACAAAATACAAATAAATCGCTTTTTAAGTATTTTTCTTTTATTTTATAGCCTATAATATATGTATATATCTTGTGGAACTTAGCACATTAGAAAGTGATCTTAAGGCGTTAAGAAAGTTTTCACCTAACAATCCCATATGTGAAGAAAACCATTTGCGAAAAGATTTCATTTTTATTTACTATCAATTGGTTAAATCGGAATCAGTTTAGAAGCAATCGTTGATGGAGGGCAGAGCTCCGTCGCAGTACTTCCAGGTGGACCATGCGGACCAGCCCTGTTGGGAAAGGACCTTCTGGGCGCAACGCACGGAGTGGGTGATGTCATCGGTCAACAGAGAATTGCAGCTCAGCTTGCACTCGTTGTAGGAGAAGCGACCGTTGGCAGGCTGGCACCAGTAGTAGTTGTTGATCTGGAAGATACCATAGTCGTTGGAGCCGTTGTAGTTGGTGGGTCCAACCACTCCGGTGCGGTAGGAGCTCTCGTGCTCGGCAATGCAGGTCCAACGGGCCAGCTGGTCACGGGGAACGCCCAGATCGGACATCTCGCGGGCCAAGGAGCAACGGTTCATGGTGCGACCGAATGCTGGGGCGGCAAAAGCCAGAGCAAGCAGAATGATGAAAGCCTTCATGTTTACAATTTTCAGAAACTGATGTCGAATGAGTGAAATATTTACGCTTTTATAGGGCAATATAATCTCAGAAGAATTCTTATCTCAAGTGCTATTGATCAAATTGCAAATATGATATTTATATATGAAATATATTAATCTTTAAATTGGCATTTGTCCACACTGCGCCAATTTGATAGATAGAGCGGAAAGGGGTTGAAAATTATCTTATCGAATGTTGAAATGCAGCAAAAAAATGAATTTTTCCATTCGCTTTGCTACATATTTGTTGGTATGATATCTTTCTTAAGTTCTTCACAACTGTCAAAGATCAAAAGATTTCCAAGTTAAATAACTTAACAATCAGTATATTATGTCCAAATTACAGCTTAACTTAACTTTAAAGCACGAATCCTTAATCTTGATAACTTTAATGTCGCTGCGACTGTCTTTAAAGATGCCAAAAAAAAGATAGTTTTATTAAATTAATTGCTTCGCTGCTACTTTCACTAAATCTTCCAATGAGTGCCCAAGGAATTAAAGATTCCGTGAGCTTAAAAACACAACCAAATCGTGAATAAGATATCGCCAAGGCCAAAAGCATTTTAAGGCCAAGAGATTTGGCATTAATAACTCCTTCGCTAGCCGATCTTTATGCTTCATGGAATTAGCATTGCATATATATACAGAAGTCAAGTTGAGACTTAGCTTAGTGACCCAAAGAGTGACACCAGTCCAACAAGTTTTTAATGTCTCGCTCTGTATCATAATGAATGGATCTGGTTCTGTTTATAATTCGGCTGACCGGCCTTTGATACGCTGTCGAGTTTACTTTCTATGAGAGAGAAAATGTGCAAAAAGGTTTTATTTCTTTATTATGGGCATGCAACAAATTATATGTTTGTTTGTTTTGCAAAAGTTTCTAATTTGATGGTATTACGTTTCGCGAGAAGATAGAAAAAAGCACATGCGATCAAATATATATATTGGTTTGAGCTTGATAAGCAAGGTATCGTCCACTCAAGTATTCGAGTGCTAGATCTACAATTGCTCTCAGTTTTTAGCAGAACTGTTCTTTAACCTGACTTCAGGACAATTATTGACCGTAGTTTCTTTGGGCTATCATTTAGTGCTCTTAGTAAGAAAATTAGCTACGACTTGTGTTTAAATTATGCATAATTGGTTAACCGTGATTTCTAGAGTCCAACACAAACTATTCGACGTATGCATATGCGATGAGATTGGCTTCGAAATTCTTTGGCCAGAACTGTTAGTTGACCCATATACTGTTGACTGTTAGCTGATTGGAGAAGGTATAGTTTAGCATATTGGTTTTAGACGTCAAACAAAGCCTAAAAGTAAAAGTGAAAACGTTGCTTTTACAAAGAATTTACAACTTCAAATCGATATATCGAAATAGGGTCAAATACTGCCTCAAGCCACTTTTGCTGGCACCTGTCTCTCCGTCATTTTGATCAAATACTACCACCATTCAGTAGCCTTTTGTCATTTATCTTCGCTGCTGACCCAAACCGAACGCAAAGGTTAGCAACTTTCTTAGTGAAGAAATCTGTGGTCGCCTTAAGATCAACAAGTGTGATCCCAGGAATAGCGCTACCAATGAAATATGCAAAAACCTGAGTGGGTACAGCATCTTCTACCTGCATCTCCCTCCTCCTCGACTTACATATATGCAACTTACTGTGCGCTTCTTGAATGAGGTTAATATAACAGCGAGTACCGGAGTTTTGCATAGTTGCGGTTTGGTCTTTAGACAACATGCTGTGCCATCTATCTGCCTCCCCAGCCATGTCGACAGACGACGCAAAAGAGTTGGCGTTAATGCTCACACTGTTGTGTTGTGTTGTCTTGTGTCGAGTTGATGATGTGTGTTAGCCTTGGGCTCTGTGCCGAGTCAGTGGTTTTACAACTCAACTTTTGTGACCGTTATGAAAAGGTAAACTCATAAGTACAACAGTCAACACACACAGTTGAGTTCTTTCTGCAAGCGTCGCTCATAGCCTACTTCAAATATCAATAGTCCATATGAAAACAAATCTTAAAGCATCGTAATTGTTCGACGAAGACCCAAAAACATGATTAACAAGGTTAATGGTTCAAACACAACCACTGGCATTTAAGTTAACAGCCAAAAGCATTCATTAACTAGGCTAATTTATGTTTTGCCATGTTTCAAACAACAAACGTAGCATCTTTGCCTTCTCTCTTCAGCCATATCAGCTTGATAACATTATACTCAATTTAAAGTGCATACACACCTTAAATTTCTTACGTCGTTTGCCTTTAGATAACACTACGAGTATAGATAAGCCTTAGATCGAATCTAGTCTAGATAATGATTAGGAAATCCGTTCAATTACTAATGCCCCTTGGGCCAATCAATCAAGGCCACTTGAGATAGCACTCAACTTAGATTATTTCAACGTATAAAAGGACAAGCCTTTCTCTCATTCGACATCAGTTTCTGAAAATTGTAAACATGAAGGCTTTCATCATTCTGCTTGCTCTGGCTTTTGCCGCCCCAGCATTCGGTCGCACCATGAACCGTTGCTCCTTGGCCCGCGAGATGTCCGATCTGGGCGTTCCCCGTGACCAGCTGGCCCGTTGGACCTGCATTGCCGAGCACGAGAGCTCCTACCGCACCGGAGTGGTTGGACCCACCAACTACAACGGCTCCAACGACTATGGTATCTTCCAGATCAACAACTACTACTGGTGCCAGCCTGCCAACGGTCGCTTCTCCTACAACGAGTGCAAGCTGAGCTGCAATTCTCTGTTGACCGATGACATCACCCACTCCGTGCGTTGCGCCCAGAAGGTCCTTTCCCAACAGGGCTGGTCCGCATGGTCCACCTGGAAGTACTGCGACGGAGCTCTGCCCTCCATCAACGATTGCTTCTAAACTTTTCACCATCTAAATGCAGTATAAACTTTTGATTTGAATTGAAAACTATTCATGACTTTGACTTCAATTCTCCAGTTGAACTGAGGAAATTCTGTAACGGCATTTTGCCTACAGAGATTGTTTTTCAGCTATTTTCTTTGTGCATGGTAAAAAGAAAACATATATTTCAATTCTCGGCCGTCAAGACGGGTCAAGAGTTGAGTGCCGTTCTTTGAGCTATGAGATTTAATTGGCTGTTTCTCCACATGTTCGTGTGTGCTTTCTAAAACACACAGAGAATCCAATAGAGAAAGAGAGATAGAAAGGAAGACTAATAATGAAAGCAAGAATCGATCCGTCGAACAGACACTTTAAAGTAAAAGCATTACCCAGACTTCCCTTCCACTTTTCTAGCCGGCTGATAATAGACCCATAATAGGTTGTTGACTTGAATCGGTCACTGAATTCATAATAGTGAGGAACCCAGTGAGCAATAATTTATACAGTAGTACAAGTAGACGTCCGTCTCAACGGAGGCATTGGGAATGAGAATGGAAGTGGGAACGAGAACGAGAACGGGAACGGGAATTGAGAACCCGAACTAAGGAAGTGCCAATGCATTAACAGAGACACTAAGAGCCCGGTTTGTTGAGCGAAAAGAGAACAGGCTAAGACAAAGCAGGAAACCAAAGACTGGAAAATTACACCAAGTCAAGTGAAGTGAATGGAGAAGAGCTTGCAATGTCAGCAGACCTTTTCCTCCTGCTAAGTGCAAAGTACACTCGACTCTTTCTCTCCTCAGACGCTTTCCTATAATTTGTGCACATTAGCACAACTGTCCAGAAGACCGAACAACGAAACAACCGACCGACTGGCATAAGTAATTGCTCCCTAAGGCCGGAGTTCGGCGCCCCCTTTAGGGACGACATGATGTGGCGGTAGGAGGGTCAAATAAGTGCTTGCTGGCTAAAAACAATTGCTGCGGTTGAGAAGTCACTCTGCCGTAAAGTTATGGCGGTTCAGAGATAACTACCTAGCCAGCAACTTCATACGCAATGCGGAATACAGAAGAGAAGTGTGGGTTAGATTTTCATACAAGTACTAACAACTTATTGTGTACGCGCTTCAGGGATTGTGGCTGATTTAATTGCTAGTGTACAAGTGCCTCTGGCTAGGGCAACAAAAGAGTGTCTAAAAGTGTGAAAGATGTAGTAGAACTGTTGGAAAATTATGCCGATGGTAAATTAGAAAGCGCTGCAGAGCAAGAAGATTAAGATGTGTGAACTAGGAAATACATAAATGACTAACTAAAAAATAATAACACAACTGTGAATTTTACTCTATTTGTAAAATCATATTTGAATTCGAATACGTACTTATATAATTTAGTTTCTTTATAAAGAACAGATCTAGTAAAGCTGAGAAGAAAAATCGATGCCACAGAACACGTTCGATTAATTAACGAGGAAAACTTTTGTAGAGCAATCAATAAATTTGCATGTACAAGCTTAAAGCGAACATCTTTGACATGGTCGCAAAACAGGACTATGTTGGAATGAGCCAACGTCTTAATGCAATCTAAAGCAAGTATCTTTGGACATTTTATAACGGAAGCATTATGCACACATTTTATTATAACCACTTATTGAACTGGCTTTTTCAAGAGCTTTTAAGTGTTTGCCACTTGCAAACACGAAATAACAACCATCTGAAAACAGTTGAGCTGATTTTAATGCGCGAAAGTTGAGTGCAAAAATGCCCAAAGGCAAATTAATAAATAACCATAGTTGATAACATTTCACGCTTATCATAAACATAAAATGGCGAGCAGCCATTACAGCCAGCTAAAGAGCTGGAGAAAGGTGCATAACATAGATCATCTAGTGTTCTATGGTATATCTCAGATTACTGTACGGTTTTATGGAGCGTATGCTTAATGGCTGCTTAAACTTGGACAATGTTAAAGCCTATTGCATTACAAGTCGGTTGTTGTTAGTTTTCAGTTGGTTAGGTAAACATGATCTTGACTTGTCATTGTCAACGCTAACCGAGCTGAGACGTCAGGCCGACTCGCCCCGTCTTGCTTTGAACTAGTTTTGGCATCAATTACCTGTCACATCACAAATTGGACTTACAAATTATAAACATTTCACCTGCCGTCAGCTATCACCCCAAAACAACAAAAAGCAAAACAAAAACGCAACTGTGTCAAATGGTCTCCAGCTGCGATATTATTTCGACAATGGACCCTAATTATATTAGTTGAGAGACAGCTCTGTTGATATATTACCAGAGGGCACAGCAAGACGCGCAATCTGTATCGTACAAATCTTCACTGAGAAAATCATAATGAGCGCTTGGAAAAACTAAACTTTTCTTCTTTTTTTTACACACACTTTCGAGTATACTCTATGTAGAAAATATTGCTTCAAGTTGTAAACTACTAGGCAAGTGCTTTGTTTTTTAGATAGTCTGACTTAAAAAAGCGTGTGACTTAACATTTATTTTAAACAAATATTATATAGTACTTACAATTTGAATTACACTTCAAATATATTATATTGTAAGGTTTTATTTGATAAGTTTAGGTTTTGATTCAAGCTAACGAACATTTGTTTCCAGGTTTTCTTTTTATTGATATAAGAACTTGAGCACTTTAAGATCTTTTTGGAAACTTATTGCATACAAAGAGCATTTTGAGTTCGTTAAACGCTATCTGGCTAATTTTAATTTAAAGTCAAGCACAAGCGCTGTCAAGCATGACAGAAAATTATCTAAAATGAAGGAAAAAGAGCTGATAAAGTTTAGTGTCTCAGGAGGGGATCTCGAAAAAACAATTCAACACAACCGGCAGCTCTCTTGACAGGTCTTGGGAAAACTGTCGTCGTTGTGGCTTTGGAGTCTTCAGCTTGACAACTGAAAAGTGGCCACATTTCTCTATCATTGTTGTTGCTAAATTCTGCTAATAGTTTTATCTCTCTGTCTTTCTGTCGGAGAGTCCAATTTACAGCACTCCCAGCGCCTTACATACAAATGTGTTGCGTATGCAAATGGGCTAAGACAAAAAGAGAAGAAAGAAATGGAACTGCCATGAGAACATTTCATGTCATTTCAACGTTGACTTTTGTTATATCTCTGGCAGCATCAAATTTAAGAAACCACTTAAAACAAGAGCCAAACCCCAAACACACAGCCACCATTGTTGGCCAAGTGTTTTTCTCAGTTTCCTCTCTCACTGTCTTCGTCTTCCTTCTTGCCTTCTTGTGTAACACCTAAAGTTAAAAACAAATTTGGCAAGGTGTCATCTTAACACGAAGTGAAACTCTACTTTTTGCTACGCTTAGTTTCATAATTTCTCCAACAAGTTGAGAACCAGAGAAAAAAATTTGCTTAATCAAATTAAAACATTTTTAATTGCATCACTTGGAGTAAAATTAGATTTTTTCTTTGTTATGTTCAAAGTTGTTTATGTTCTGTTTAAAGTGTATTCACTGTTAACACTCTACTTGAAGCAAGGATCAATGCTGGGCAAATCGTCATTGCAGAAATTCCAGGCGCCCCAACCCTGTTCGGAAAGGACCTTCTGGGCACAACGCACCGACTTGGTTATATCGTCCGAGAGTAGAGCCTTACAGTCGACGCCGCAACCATTGCTAGACTTCTTTCCATTTGGTGGCTGACACCAGTAGCCATCGTTGATCTGGAAGATGCCATAGTTGGAGCCATCCGAATTTTCGGGACTCACAACGCCAGTGCGATAGTCGCTCACGTGCTGGGCAATGCAAGTCCAGCGGGCCAGTTGATCACGGGGTACGTCCAGCTTGGCCATCTCTTTGGCCAAGGAGCAGCGATCCATGGTGCGTGCCAGGGTGGGGGCAACCAATGCTAGGGCTACCAAAACAACTACAACGAATACTTTCATCTTGCTTCTAAGTGGAACTTGTTCGACTGATGCCTTCTCTCCATTTGGCTGGAAGTATTTATAGTTGGTTCAATTGACAATGTGTAGAAGCTGAGCTAATAATGAAACATGCAATTCTACGATGTGTGTGCAAAAGGAGTTGATTATGATATTTGCTACATACAATCCTAATGTAAATAAGGGTGATAAGAACTACATATATGAACATATCACAACGAAACAAAAGGAGAACTACTCAGCAGATGACGAATGTTTATGTTTACTTTTCGTTTATTAAGACTCACTCAACACAAAGTGTGTCGAAACTGGGCGAAACTGCAAACTGTTTAAAGTTCTTTTATCATATCTACATGCAATTCCCAGAAATGCATCAGTGAGAAACCACTTGACCAAGGGCCAAGTCCCAAACACACATCAGCGTTTAATGGCCAAGTGTTTTTCTGAAAATGGTAGTTTCCTCTCTCAATGTCTCCCTTCTTGCTTTCTTGTGTAACACCTGAAGCTAAAAACAAATTTGGCAAGGTGTCATCTTAACACGAAGTGAAACTCTGCTTTTTGCCACGCATGGTATTATAATTTGTCCAACAAAAAAAGTTGGATGAGAGAGAACTCTGTAATAGCTGGATGATTAAAAGGCGATTACAAATGCGCGAAAGTTGACGAAGAAGACAAAGAAGAGAACAAGCAATTTATCACTGGGGATTAGGTAGATGCTTAGAAAGAGTTGCGTGGAATCTCTAATGATCACAAACAACAAAGACTTTGAAAGAGAATTCCTAAGAATTTAACCATAGAAGAAATATTTTTATTTAACATTCTTAAACAGGAAGTGTTCGAGTAACAAATTCTTATGAACTAACAGCTTAATCCGGTTCGGACATACGCCAAATAGAAACATCTTTATATGGTATGGAGCAACAAAAAGCTTTGCTTCACTGCACCATAAATTTTTGAGACAAATTATGAAAACAAAACTATAACTAAACATGAAATAAGATATGTTGTTTAGCTCGTGTTGCTCAATTTGGTAATTTGAGCTGGAATATATACAAGATGCTATGATAAGTCATTCAACTTCGATCGAGGAACCCTTGAGAATTAGCTACAAATTGTTGCAATGTTGCCAGTCTGCCTTTCTGGTCAAGTTGTACAACATTTTCACTCCTTTATGTGGTAAGAAACAACGATGACAAGGCCTCTAAGTCAACTAAAAATGGCAAAGTTGATCTCAAGCGATTAAACGGCTTAAATGGCAAAAGCACACGTATAAGACCTACTGCATTGGGCCAAGAGGCCTTAAATGTAATTGATTTGAAATTGTTTTCATAAATCAAAACGTTAAATTTAAGTCGTTCAAAGAAGGCAACGACTTCTGCCACATAAGAAAAACAACGCCATCTAATTTGCCGCCTCGGTTATTTTATATTTATATTTATTTTTTCTGCCATGTTGCTGTGACTCTGCTGCTTGGCTTAGATAAACGCAACGATAACGGCATGCTTTCATACGTAATTTGTTTTACGATTGGCAAATTAAATTAACTTGTTTACCAGGCCATTATTACTCAGCTCGGACTCTCTTCTACTCGTCCAAGCCATGCCCAATTCAATCTACATTGCTGTGTGTCGTTAGATGGACGCCAGCCAGTTGATCGCTTGGCCGTTTTGCAATAATGTGTCTCACATCGTCGTTGATATCATTCATTTGCTCGTTTTGGCCAACTAAACTATCTTAATGACTCGGTTGTGTGTGCGGGCCGAGCTCCATTATATAAAATTTCACTTTTCTCGCTCGCCAAAAAGGCTCGTTTTACCTCAATGAGGAGGCGAAGTGGTGTGGAGTGCAATTTGTAATTAGTAATTTCATTGGATTTGCTAAAAGTACAACCCTGGACACTGGATGTATAATGAGTTCGTTAATCGAGTGTCCGACTGTCGCTTCAAATGTTGCTCATTAAAACACCAAGTGGAAAGTTTTTTTTGCAGCCATTATACAATATGACTTAACTTGGTTGTTACCAAGTTGAGAACCAGAGAAAAAACTTTGCTTAATCAAATTATGACATTTTTAATTACATCACTTGGAGTATAAGTAGTTTTTTTCAGTTGCATTCAGCGTGTTTAAAGTTTATTCTACTTGAAGCATGGATCAATGCTGGGCAAATTGCCATTGCAGAACTTCCAGGTAGACCAGGCGGGCCAGCCCTGCTGCTTAAGCACCTTCTGGGCACAACGCACCGACTTGGTTATATCGTCCGAGAGTAGAGTCTTGCAGTCGAGGCCGCAACCATTGCTAGACTTCTTGCCACTTGGTGGCTTACACCAGTAGCGATCGTTGATCTGGAAGATGCCATAGTCATGGGAGCCATCCGAATTGGCTGGACCCACGATGCCAGTGCGATAGGAGCTCTCGTGCTGGGCAATGCAAGTCCAGCGGGCCAGCTGGTCACGGGGTACGCCCAACTTGGCCATCTCTTTGGCCAAGGAGCAGCGATCCATGGTGCGTGCCAGGGTGGGGGCAACCAATGCTAGGGCTACCAAAACAACTACAACGAATGCTTTCATCTTGCTTCTAAGTGGAGCTTGTTCGACTGATGCCTTCTTTCCCTTTGGAGTGAAGTATTTATAGTTGATTCGTTTGACGAAATGTGGCAATTAAGCAAATAATCAACATTGCAATAATACGATGTGGGTGCAAAATGAATTAATTATGATATTTGCCAACATATGCCAACGATCAAAATGTAAATAAGGGTGATAAGAATTACATTCCAGAACGAAACAAAAGGGGAACTACTCAGCAGATGACGAATGTTTATTTGTTCTTTTCTTCTATTACGACTTACTCAACACAAAGTGCGTTAATGCGAAACTGCCACCTGTATAAAGTTATCATATCTACATGGCATTCCCAGAAATACACGTTAGCTATTGTTTCTGAGAACATTTGAGGAACTAAGTTAACAGCACAACACCTGATTATGAAGGTTAACATATTGCCAGGTACTGAATGGTGTCTATTATATTTATTGTCATAGGTTCTATGTGTCTAATCTTTTAAGACACGCTCAACTTTCAGCTTATCTTAATTAAAGCAACTTTCATTCTTTATGTGCATGGGATCTGCGGAAAAGAGTTTGACTTTACATTTTGGGAACACAGATAACTTGAAGACTCTAAACCTCACACTTCACACACACACACCCACACCCATTCAATCATTCACCCATTCACATTCATGTTCATATTTAAACTCTAGTCATGACCTCGCACGCATGTTTGCAGCTCATAAGTACAATTATATTTTTCCCGAGCTGCAATAACGTAACTAATTCCAAATATTTAGCCATATGGCATTGTCTTGGCCCGCTTCAAGTTTGAAAGGTGGGCTTTTTTTTTGGGGGGAGAGGGGGCTTTGTTCACGCAATCTGGGGGGTTGCATGTTCGTCGTGTATGTGTTTTCTTTTTCTTTTAGTTTTATTTCAATGTGGTGTGGCGGCATTCGAGCTATGCAAGACTGAAAAAAAATCGCATTTGATTTTTGTTTCACGTGCAAAACTCGACGCGCCAAATTCCCATCTAATTTTTTTCGCTGCACGTTTTAAGTTGAACATTTCAAGTTTAATGTCCGACTGTGTGTTGGCTTCAAGTATCTGCCGACTAGACGAACACACACATTAAGTATTTTTTCTTTGTTTTTTTTTTCTTTATATATATATTAAGTTCCACTTGTCTCCACTTGACTTTGTGCACGCGCCTTAATAGAAAAAATGTAAAGATTTAGTTTTAGACAAAACAGCGGGATCTTATCAATTTGAGAGCTACTACCAATTGAATGCCCTTAAAAATATCGTAAGCCACTCACATTCAGAGATATAATCAATGTGTGTTGAATGTATTCAAATGTTCACATCAATGCGCCCCCTTTCTAAGTAGCCTCTAACAAAATACAAACAAATTGTGACGGATCTCAAGACCCTAAGCCCCAGCCTATTGTACACATAAGAGCAATTATGCTAATCAAAAGCCCATCGAGGTCTTTTCCCTTTCTCTGACAAATTCAATGAACTTTTGTTAACACACAACAGATGTTGCAATCTGTTTGTTGTTTATAAAGAGTAAGCACAGCTTTACACATGATTTTGAGGCATTATAGCAAAAGTTTTTCTAAATTCCTTAACATATTTGTTTGCCACAATAGGTGTTTTAACTGATTGGCGTCACTTAGGCACTTGACTGTATGACGTGATCTGAGTTTTATATAGTATATAGCTATTTTGTAGTTTCATTGATAAAATAGGAACACTTGAACAAAGTGGGCATACTTCAAATTGGTTCGTCACTTCAAAAAAAATTGATTAATGAACTTAAAAAATGTTTAATCTACTTTAATTTTACGTATGTAAGAAGCTTTAGAGCAATGGAAGAGATTAAGTGGAGTAAACCAAAATTGTTCTCTTTAATCTTTATATTTATCAAGACTTCAACATTTTTCTTAATTATTTCAAGTATAGGGTATTTCGTGTTTGCACACGATAATAGTCGCTCTATTGTCTACTTATTCATTTATTTTATTTGTTATTGTTTGGATTTGTTTTTGGCACTTTGTTTTATCGTCGACCAATTGCATCTAGAATCTAGATAGTAGCATTTGTTTGTTTATTCTTATACCCTGAACAGATTGAAAATGGTTAAGAAGGGTATATTGGTTTTATGGAACAGTATGCCAAGCAGAACTGTATCGAGAAATCTTACTTTGAACATCTGAAAAATACCAAAAAATACCAAAAAATACCAAAAATACTAGATATTACGAAAAACTCGTAAAATCATGCTGCAATATATAACAAAAAATAAAAAAAAAACACTTTGAAGTTCATTAATTTTTAAAAATACATTTTTATTTATTTGTATTTGTGTAGCTCACCCACTGGTGTACATAATTACATTGAATGATATACAGTATTAATTTTTGTTCATAGTTTCTTATGCAATGTGTGTATTAAAAGCTAATTACAATATATTTAACATATCATTTATGCGTAGTAATTACAGATAAAGATGTTAAACATATATTTCTACCCTGAACCCATTAATAATGGGGAAGGAAGCATCTCCGACCCCATAAAGTATATAAATTCTTGATCACCTTGATCCCTAAGGGGTACAAGTGTTTTCAAATTTTAGATAACTTTAACCTTCAGGGTATCTTCTAGTCGGAATTTCTCGACTAGAACCTTCTTATTTGTTTGTATAAGCAAACGTTGTTAATTTAGATAAGTTAAGGTGATTGGCAAGACATTGATTACTACAGCCAAAAAGAAGAAGAAGAAGAATTCAAGTACAATCACAACAAAAACAAACGTTTCCTGAGCGCCACATTTTTGTTTATCAAGAAAGCTGCCATGGCAATTTGCGATTTGAATGTAAAATTGGAATTATCATTGATCTGGCAGCGCGAATGATTTACAGTTAATGCGTTATGTTTGCTGCGATTCATCATCGTCTCGTTGTTTGTGCACACTGTTTATCTTGTCAGCGTGTGCGTGTGCATGTTCGTTTGTGTGTGTGTGTTCGTGTCGGTTTAGTGAACTGGCAGCAATAAATAATAAATGCACTTGCATTAGGCTCGCTTTTTATTATCATGTTTGTCATGGCGTACGCCTTGCTGATCTCAATTTCGTTTTTCAAATCGATTTATGCAAATTTAACTGGTGCTACAACTCTCATACACTGCGCTCTCATCTCGTATTCAATTTGGCTTGTCTGGCCACTTGTATTTTTTGTTTCACTTCACATGTTATATTTCACTCTGATCTTTCGACACTTTATTTTGCGCATTTTTCTTTGACAGCTTTCGAGTCGCTGACACTCATCGAAAGCTGGGTTGGGTGGGAAATTGCATAGACAACGCCTCGTTAGCGTCTTTGCTCGGTTAATCATCGAAATCAATTACACTTAACAATTACCCCATTGCCATCGACCTCCCTCACATGCCAAGGTGCACGTACACACACACACGTAACTGCCTGTATACGTTGCCTTGGGCATGGCACACCTGTCCAAAGAACAAGAACCAAACATCAATGGAATATTTAAGTATGCAGCTAGAACGTGACTGATGCGACTGATTGATACAAATGTTCAAAATCAACCGTATAGGTTACCCTGCATTAAGGCACGTCATAATTTTCATCCACATTTGCATATATGCAGAGAGACGCATAGTTCAGTTACCGTTAGAGCGCATTGTCAGCTAACGGGATTGCAGTCTTTCATCTCTCGTACTAACTAACTTATTTAGCTAACTGGCTAGTGAAAGTATCTACGTTTTGATTCGTATTTGTATTCGTTGTATTGACATGTTAATTTTTTGACAATATTTTCGCTTACGCACTATTCGAAAGAAATCAGCAAAAACAACAAATCAGTTGAGTAACGACTAGCGGCAACCACTCAATCTGGCTACTCAATCAGTTGACAGACGTTGGGGCAAGGAAGCGGAGGCACACACACACACTTACACACAGCCCACATGTCGTAGCAGGGAGTCGTTGACAGCACTGGCTGCAGCTGATAGACAGAAAATGCTTAATAAACTGAATGGCTTGTTTTTCCGGTGCGTTACGTGCCAGGACCACAAAGATTCCAAAGACCTGTCTTCTCTAGTATTTATAGCTGATGTCCCAATGCAAATTCAAGTTCTCTGCAATGTCAAACACGTACAACATTTTTATTAACGACTCTCTCTCTCGCTCTATCTCGTTCTTCTCCTCCTTTTAGTGACAGCTCGACGCTGCAGCGACACCTACCGTCCAAACATCGTCAGCATTCACAGATGGCGCCCAGCGTGTGCGAAACCTCACCCAAACTGCCACCCCACAGTGCCACAGTGGGAGTGCCTACTGGTCCAGGTCAACATTCAGCTCCACCGGGTTCGAGTGTCTCGGGCACCAATAAATGTGGTGCGAGCAGCTTAAATGGTTCGCTGGCATCGTATAAAATGGCCGGTTCGGAGCAGAGCTGGCCACAGGCACCGGTCTACAGCAAGGAGAATCAACGACCACCTGTCTATAATCCCGAGGATTATGTGCTCTCCTTGCGCAAGTTTACCAAAGGCAGCGGATCGGCCAAAGTGCAATCCATCTACGATGTGAACATCAATGGTGGCAATGGTATCAACGCCAAAGAAGATGCCTACAAAGCCGCCACACTCCCAGCCAAACATTCTGGCTACAAGTAAGTCTCTAGTCTCTTATGGTGTATATGATAATTTTTTCAATCAATCCCCCCTTTTACCCCCTGCAGAAGCCCCATTGCGCCGCCTCCCGAGAGCGACAACGAGATGTCCTTGCGTCAATTTGGCTCCATAACTGATTTACTGATTAAGCTGCGCGCCGATCTTCGTGTATCCTTTCCCAGGTAAGTCAAAGCTGAATAGTTTTTATTTGTCTGCAGCGTTTCTAAAGGACTTCCTCTTGCAGCTTTGTACAGGAGTTTGTGGCCACGCCCTCGGATGGCATCAGTCATCTGCTGGAGGTGCTGCGAGCCATACAAATGGCCCAGGCGAGCAATGCACCCGCACCACTGGTCGCGGGCACCAATTCTCTAGCCATGTCCAGAAATCCACAGAGCTATCAACGCCGTGCGCTGCTCGATGAGCTCTCCTGCCTGTGAGTCCCAGTTCCTGGATACCAAATATTGTTGGGTGATGGTCCCTAAATCTCTTTTTTCTCTCCTTAGGCAATGCCTGAGCATTTGCTGTTCACGCTCTTTGGATGCCATAGCCCGCTTAGGCAACACACCCGTCGGCTTAATGCCCCTTGCTTCCTCGGCAACCGGACAGGGCATTCGTGGCCGCATCCTGGCTCTGCAGCTGCTCGCCTCCGCGTGCGATCGTCAGCCCTTTGGACAAGGCAATGGCAGCCAAAAGATTAGTGCTGCTGGGCACACTGCCGTCTCGGAGGCAATGTCCACGCTGCGCTTGCGTTGCAGTGAACCGGTTCGCTTTCGTCTCCTCATCGGCATCTTGAACAGTGGAGGAGGATCTGGGGAACTGCAATGCGCAGGAATCAAGTGAGTATTCGACTAGCATTCCTCATTATCAATCCCATCAAAATCCTCTTTGGCAGATTCCTTAACACATTTATTGGAAGCGCCGTTAGTCTGCAGCAGCGTCTCTACATACAAGCGGAGCTCTGCCAGGCTGGCCTGGAGACCAGCACACTAGCCCGAACTATATCTTCGTCGTCACCCTGGCTGGATGCACTGCGCAGTGAGATTAAACGCTTCAATGAGCTGCATATCGATGTGGATAAGATGATGGGTCAGGCCCGAGATGCAGATCGGGTGCGCAGTCAGATGGTTATCCTCGAACGTCGAGTCCAAATACTGCATGAGGAAAAGACAGTGCTCACGTCAATGGAGCGCCGTCTGCAGGAACGCTGTGCGGAGCTCCAAAGGGAGATCTTTCGTCTACAGGGTGCACAGGAGTCCAAGTTTAAGCCGGTGGAAGCGCATCAGCCTATCGCCCTGCCACGCCAGGTGCCGCCCACATCGAAGATGGGCGGAGGCAGCAAGCAGAGCTGTTCGGAACACGAGGACGAAGGCATCAGCAGCTCCGAAACGGGTGCCTCATTAAGTCCAGTGCCAATCCTGGTGCTGCCCACCAAATCGAAGCATCACAAGCAGTCGCGCAAGCTAACAGCTCGCGATGAGGACGATGACGATGATGATGCAGCCACCATAGAGGATGTTATCGAGGAGCTGGACAACATTGTCAGCGAGGCGGAGAAACAGATCTCGACGCAGGCAGCAGCAGCAGCAGCTGCAGCCAAACAAGGAAAACAGCAACGTCTGGCCGTGGAACAGGAACAGGAGATAGTGCCGGTTAACATTGTGCCTCAGCCGCCGCGTAAGTCGCGCTCCTTGGCACATCTTGTACCACGCACCGACTGCTCCGAGCAGGATGCCACACAGTACGGCATGCCAGGTGATCCAGCTGCCGTTGAGAGATTGGCTGCCATGCACACCTTCTTCGACGAGGTGGACTACGATGCGCCCAACACAGAGCAATCCTACGTCCTGGACGCACCACCCTCAGCCGATATGCCCGAGGCGGAGGCGAATGCAACAGCAACAGCTTACAATGCGAGCACCAATCGGGAACTGCTCGATGTCATCATGAATGCGCGGCACGATGAACACGATCCCACAATGTTGGCGCTAAGGAACAGCACACAGGATGTCCAGCAGTTGGAGCGATCATCCGGCAAGCCACCGGCTCCGGCGCCGCCTGCACAGCAATTCAACGGGGTCTTCTTCATGACCGGCATGAACACACCGCAAAAATATCCCAAGCCAGATCTCACAGCGGCACTGCAGGCACGTCGAGTGACCAAGAATGTGGAGCGCCTCGAGGCGGCATTTGCGTCCAGCCATGATGGTCAGACACCCAACGATCCCAGCATCGTTCGCGAGAAGTCGCGCAGCAATCAACAGATTTATTTCAGCAGTAATCCTGCAATGAGAATGCTTGATTATCCCAGTTCGGGTCAGCTTGGTGGTAATGTATCCGCTCGCACGAGATCCTATACGCAGGGTTCCAAGGTCACAGATCTGCCCTCTGGCTTGTATTGAGAAGAGACTACGGATCTGTAGATATTCCAGCTCCTGTGTGCAATACAATACCAACCCTATCTTTAAGTATACATCAATCTTGCATTATTAATAATTTATAGGACTATATACTTACAAGTTAGAGTAATTCGTAGTTTAGATTCGGTGGCAGTCTCAATCGGGTCCCTTTAACTTAAGTCTCAGCTCAATCATTTTGTATGTTTAGGTTTAAAATGATATTATATATATAAACAATTTTTTTACAAGCGATTACAAATAAATAATAAGAAAAACACAACAATTAAAACATTTATGCATGATTTAATGGAGGGCAGAGCACAGTTGTAGTACTTTCCAAATTAGCTGGAAAATGTATTTTATTTGAATTTTTGTAATCAAACTTTAGCGCCAATCACTTTCGTGCTTATAGTTTGAGAGTCGTTGGACTGTGATTTTATCGATATCAAAATAGACCCGATAGACGGCGTATTAAAATGCTAGAAAATTGCTCACTGGTATGGAACCCAAATGAACTGAACCACAAATATTTTGAACTAAATGAACATTGGTATACGAACGAACTTGTTATTACAAGTGATTCTGATTGCCGCAGGGCTCACAGTAACTTAACAAACAAGAAGTGAATTCGCAAAAGTGTTAAAAATAAACTTTGTGTTTGCAAAAGAGGCGTAGAAATGTTTAATGGTTAGCCCAAAGTGAATTCAATAAATTTGCTCTTTAAATAACTGCTCTTACTTAATTCTTCCGCTTTGAATTGCAACAAAAGAAATAACTGAACACGGCTTCATGCAAAAAACACACATGCACACACACTTACATCAAAAACTAGATAACATTAAAAGTCAATCCCCTTAGCTACCATATTGATTAACTTGGCAGCTAATTGAAAATGGGGAAAGAACGAAAAATTCGCAAAAGTGCGTGGCCATGTCGAATGAAAGGGCAATGCTAACCAGTTGGC
Organism: Scaptomyza reducta; assembly: GCA_035044485.1. NCBI lineage: Eukaryota > Metazoa > Arthropoda > Insecta > Diptera > Drosophilidae > Scaptomyza > Scaptomyza reducta. The sequence goes on from JAWNNV010000548.1 coordinate 390,954, forward strand.
ATATAGTTCTTACATACATATATGTATGTGTTTGTGTGTAGAAATGCTGCGAACATCATATAATCACTCGATCTTGTTGAGTCATGGTTGAACTATTGAGCAGATGAGGGCGCCCTGGTAATGAGCCGTTACACAAAAAAAAACTCATGGGATCAATGTAACATAAAGTGCTATTAAACTATTAAACTATTAAACTGCGAGTGCACAAATGAATCATGCAAAACGGTTTAATGGACTTTGTAGGTTTAAAGGCAATTATGGTTTAATTTGAGAGCAATGAAGCTTCGTTGATTTATGCAAGAGCTAATTGCTAGGCGCTTGTGCTTACAACAGAATCGGATGTTCTTATTGATTTGTTGGCTACATTCCACTGCTGCGCCATCACTGTCAATCTCTCTGAGTCTCGTTGTGCACACTTCAACCCTTGCACCTGCAGCTGCCCGTGTCAGTAATAGAGATTGTGCCCACCTTTCATTATGCCGACTACACTAACAAATTGACATTCCTATTAAAAATGTTTTTCTCTCTGTAGATTCAGCGTACTGAAATCTCAAATCTCACTGACATTTTTGACCTCATATTTAATACATCAAGAATCAGAAGTTCATCTATTCATTTCAAGCAATGACGTGGCTGGGATTTGGAGCACTCGCTTCCGGCTTTGGTATTGCTCATAATCGTTTCATGTTCATTGTTATTGTCCCATAATTGTGTTCAGTAGTTATTTAAATTTCAACTCAAGTTTTTGGGTAGTATAAAGGTCTATCTGCTTAATTTACAGTACTGCAGCGCCTGCTGGGCGGTGATAGTCCGCCAAACAAAGTCTTGGAAATCAAGAGCGAATCCCTGGGCACACTCCAGGTTCTGGCACGCGATGATGCAATGGTGCTGTTTGCTCCACCCTTCAACAGTAACGACAAGCGTGCCGTCTATGAAATTGTACTGCAGCGTCCCACCTCCGACTCGAACACCACATCGTTCAGTCTGTTCCGCTCGCCGACACAGCAGGAGGCCGAGGAGAAGTTCAGCACATTTATGGAGCGGCTGCCTGTCTTTGTGGGCATTGTGAAGGAGGTGTGTTGAACGCAATACTAAATATCTTTTCCATATATAAAACCTCTTAATTTTTAGTTTTATAATGTGAATGGCTTGCAAAAAATATGCGATGTCCTCTCGGAGTATCCATCGTGGACGCTGGCCCATTTGGTTGCCTACTTTAATCTGCTCGAATACATCAGTAATCCCAAAGTTTTGCAGTGTGTTGACACGGCAGATCCGACGGCACTCATGTCCCCGTTCCAACTGGCCATTAAACAGAGCCACATTGAAATGGTTAAAGTGCTGTTGCCACTCAGCAAAATCGACCACTTGGACATAAACAGCAACTCGGTGTTTCACTATGCCGCCAGCACCACCAAAGAGATCATCAATGTGAGTGAATTAAATCAATAGCTGCAACCACTACTAATTCATCTTCTCTCCACTGCAGCTACTCACGGCGAACAGCACCGTTAATCTTAACCACCTTAACTCGGATGGATACACGCCGTTGCACTTGGCCTGTGTGACGGATAAACCGGAGAATGTAAAGGCACTACTGCTTGCCGGCGCTGATGTTAATTTGAATGCGAAGAATATAAGCAAACTATATAAAACATCGACACCCACATCGGTGGCTTCGTTTCTACGTACCAATGCCAGCAAGCTTTACACACAAGATATGAAGTACGGAGGTACACCGCTCCACTGGTGTTCGTCGCGCGAAACACTGCACGCCCTTATCATGGAGGGATGTGATGTGAATGCGAGTAACTTTGATGGGAGAACAGCTTTGCATGTGATGGTGGCACGCAATCGATTCGAGTGCGTGGTCACGCTGCTTTCGCATGATGCGGATATCGATGTGCTGGATAATGAGGGAAATGCTGCGCTGCACATTGCCATCGAGAAGAAATTGGTGCCAATTGTCCAGTGTCTGGTGGTCTTCGGCTGCGACATTAACTTGAAGAACAAGGGTGGCAAAACACCGCGTCACATGGTTGGCAATGATGCCAGCGGCAACAAGGAAGATGAAATACTATACATATTGCATTCGGTTGGAGCCAAGCGCTGCTCCGAGAGTGGCTCAAAGTGTCCACCCGGCTGTAATGTCAAGGGCACCTACAATGGTATACCGCCAGAGGCGCCCGAATCTGTGGAGCAGCGTGAGCATATTGAAACCATGCTGGCTACAACCAGTCGCCAAATGGTAGGCAGTTTCCTGGGCTCTGCGGCCAATGGCATTTTGGAAAAACATCAGCAGGCACCACCGTGAGTATTGAAGCAACTTAATCTGATGTTTTCAAAAAAAGTAATTGTTCTTACAGAAAGCCCGTTGTAGTCGATACGGAGAAGGAGCAAAAGGGACAGACCATTATGGATGCGCTCTTGGGTATGTTTACAACCAAAGTGAATGCGGATGAGCTAAAAAAGGATAACTCATCGGGCAACATAGCAAGCGCAACGGCAACTCCACCATCAGGTGTAGCTAGTCCGGAACAGCTAGCCTCGCCAACGTCTCCGTTTCCACCCGAGATTGGAGATAAGCCATACGGACGTGGACGTCTGCTATGCCTAGACGGCGGCGGCATTCGAGGCTTGGTGCTGGTCCAAATGCTGCTCGAGGTGGAGAAACTGTCACGCACGCCCATCGTTCACATGTTTGACTGGATTGCTGGAACAAGCACTGGTGGCATCTTGGCTTTGGGACTGGGCTGTGGCAAGACTATGCGCCAGTGCATGGGTCTCTACTTACGCATGAAGGAGCAGTGCTTTGTTGGCTCACGTCCATATAACAGCGAGTTTTTTGAGACGATACTCAAGGATAATCTTGGCGAGTTTAATGTGATGACCGACATCAAGCATCCGAAGATTATGGTAACTGGCGTAATGGCGGATCGTAAACCAGTTGACCTGCACCTGTTTCGCAATTACACCAGCGCTAGTGATATCCTTGGCATAGTGACATCTATAAGTAAGTAACTGCTGGAATCTCTTCTATTAACTTTTAATAAACATTTCTTGTTGTTTAGGCAACAGACGCATACCACCGCCTCAGCCTGAGGATCAGTTAGTATGGCGTGCTGCTCGTGCAACCGGAGCAGCTCCATCATATTTCCGTGCATTTGGACGTTTTCTGGACGGCGGTCTCATCGCTAATAACCCAACACTGGATGCCATGACTGAGATACACGAGTACAATATGGCGCTTCGAAAAACTGGTCGCGAATCTGAGGCTGTGCCCGTTTCTGCTGTGGTTTCTCTGGGTACTGGTCACATACCGGTTACCGAACTCAAGGACATTGATGTGTTCCGCCCAGAAAGTATATGGGATACAGCTAAGTTGGCCTATGGCATATCCACAATTGGTAATTTGAATCACTGCACTTAATTTTCTTATAGATTTTTATTAAATTTGTAATCTTATAAAGGCGCATTGCTTGTGGACCAGGCCACGTGCTCAGACGGTCGTGTCGTTGATCGTGCTCGTGCTTGGTGCAGCACCATTGGCATACCCTACTTCAGGTTCAATCCGCAGCTAAGCGAGGATATTGCCATGGACGAGAAGGATGATCAAAAGCTTATCAACATGCTGTGGCACACTAAGGCCTATATGCATACAAATCGTAACAAAATAATTGAGATGATTAACTTCTTGAAATAGCGCGCAAGACGGATTTAGACCGCGCACACAGCAACTGCTTTGTCATTCACACTACTATAGATGTATTCCTTTGAAGGGTGTTTACACCTTCTGCTTTATATGTATATATATGTTTACCTTTTTAAAAGATCATTTTCCTGCACCTTTCCATAGCGGTCTAAATCAACACCCACACACACATACAATCCAAGAAAAGCACCAAAACCCAACCCAACCGAACTCACAATTTTAATACAAATAAAATACTTGATATATAAAGAGTTCTTAAATATTGTCATGAGGCTAGGCATCACTTAACTAGTTGCACTATAAATGTTTTGAATATGTTGTTAAATTACTTAAATCTGTATTATTCTTGTGCGTATTTATTGTATGAATTTATATTTTTGCTAAATTGCTAATTGGATTGTAAACCGTATGTTGTAAACATTCCGTGTCGCTTTGTTATTATTAAATAGATAAACATGAGCACGAATTTTTTAAATAAATCTTTATGATGTAATCTTAAATGGCAGTTTGTTTTGAAATTTGTAAATACTTATTACGGATTACAAAAAATCTTTAGATTGTGCTCAAACTCAAATTAAAATTAAGAAACAATATTTTTTCTGAATTCAATTTTGCAGGATTTATCGTACAATGAATCATTTAATTATGTACAACGCAGAAAGACTGTTAACAGAAAAAATTGCAAAAGCTTTTCTTGTATCGCGATATGGTGGAATGGTGTCGACGGCGTTGCCACCTGGAGCGCACGCGCTAGCAGGGCCATTCGCGATGCGTTGGCAGGCTGGCGCACAAAATGTAAACAGGAAAAAAAATCGAGAAAAATACAAACAATACAGACAAAAGTAAGAAGCGCGTGAAGAAAAGATAAAAAATTCTGGTGTGCATATTGAACTGAACGTAATAATTGAAAAACAGAGTCGCCGCCGACATACGCGCACGCACATAACGCGGCCATGTCCAATGACCGTGTGGACACGGGCAAAGGAGTGCCAATGCCAGTGTTACAAGAACAACAACAAGAGACAGAGGTGGCGCTGTTGCCCACCGTCATGTCCATGCCGTCGATGCCTGTATCGAAGGGCATCATGATAACGCCGCCGCCGTCATTGATGCCACCAACGCCCACATCGTCGCCCAACACACACGGCGAATGGCCGAATCTGAATCCAAACGCGAACGCATTCCAGCTGAATAGAGATAGCAAATGGCCAGGTGTCGGCAGTGGGGTGGGTGGTGCCAGTGGGGCTAGTGGCGAACGCGAACACTTTGCCTTGCCGCATCTGCCCCCACTGCCGCTTAACGTTGACTATCTGCCAAGCCTCATACATCCGAGCACCCTGCCCTCGAGCAGCAAGAGCTATAAGATGCGTCCACGCATGAAGCGTCTCATGTACAGCAGCTACAACAACATTATAACCGAGTCAAACAATCGCAAGCTACGCACAGCCGCTTCCACCTGCAATATTGAGCTGCTCAACCGCATACTGAGTTCGGGCGGCAATCCAAATGCCGCCGACGAGTACAATCGCAGTCCGCTGCATCTGGCCGCCTGTCGCGGCTATATATCAATAGTCCAGCAGCTGCTTAAATATGGCGCCAATCCAAATGTCGTCGATTCGCTGGGCAATACGCCGCTTCACTTGGCCGTCATCTCGGCCAGTTCCAATAACTTTAATGTGGTTGTGCGTATCCTGCTCCAGGGCGGCGCTAGTGTGCACATGTACGACCGCAGCGGTAAATCGCCATTGGAGCTGGCTGAGGCCAAGTTGCGGCTGCTGCGCAATCGCTACGATCATCCCACACCTGAAACCGCTTCGATTCTGGAGGATATGTGCATGCTAACAACGTTGATATTGCGCTACATGGTCAAACAGCAGCAGGAGCTGGAAGATCTCTCAGCGCTGGAGAAGCGACTGCAGAACCTCAGCACCAGTGATGATCAGGAGCAGGTGGTGTCCCAGACCGCAGACGAGCTACTCGCCAGCGTAGAGCGTTTGTCCATCAACAACAAATAGAAAACGGGGCTCAATTGATTGCGTTTCCGATCAGTTTAGATGGGTGAGTCAGTCACTGAATGTAAAATGATATGAGTGTTTATTTATTTTGAATGTATATTTGTTTTCAGTTTATTTTACGTTTCCTAATTTGGCTGCCGTTGAGTAGGAGTTGGATATATGTCTGCCTAATCTCTGGTTGCGCACCGGAGCACAAAAATGCATACAACCAATGCTCACACACACACACAGACAGACACACACACTTACATTGTTTCATGCGATCTTTTTTATTAAGTATTTCATTTAAGTTTTCATTGTTTATGCAAACAAACAAAACAAAACACACGCAACCAACAACAACAAAAATGTTTACATTTTAAGCTTTAAGTTTAGCGCGTCAAAACAAAATAAATTTATGTAATAAAGATGCAATTTGCAAATGCAACAAAAACCACACAATTTAACACCTAATCAAATGAAAGCATTACAATACATTTACTTAAAATTACTACAAATAAACAATAAACACAAATCGTTAAACTTGCTTTGTATACTACAGAAAACAAATAGAATATTTTAAAATAATACTAATAATATTACATATATTTAATTAAATTATCAATAGTGATAGAGATTTTCCTATAACTTAAGCCCAAGTCTTTTGGGTTATTGTATTACAAAATTTTTAAGTATTTAGAAAATCAGTTAAAAACATCAAAAATAAAGGGTATATAGCAATATATTTTAAATTTATAAATACAAACTAACACACAGCTCAATGATCTGATAAGACATTGAGACTATTCTATGACAGCCTTGAGTGTCTGCAAAGGGAAAGAGTAAAAGAAGGGCGTTGTTATGTCGCCGTTTCGTAGTTCGTCCAAGAATATACTTTTGCATATACATATGTGTGTTTATGTCATGTATAAAAGTTCCGTGTTCCGTGTTTTGATTTGGTTTAGACGAAGGTATCGATAACAAGCGAAAAGCAGAGTGACCGTTCGTTGGGAAAGTAAGTCCGCACAAAGCTTACCTGTTTGAAAATTGTATAGAAATAATATATAGTTACTGCACAGTATTTATTTTAACTGCTTGTATTGGCGAAACTGCTTTAAATGATAGTTAATTTTAATTGTATTATATTTAGGAAGCACGACTACAAATATCGTAAATTCTAAACGGACGATAATTGGAAACAGTTTGTCTCATCGACATCGACACATTGATTATTTTGGAACATAACATATGTCTATAGATTTAACTTAAAATTGGGTCAAAGTAACCCAAACAAAGTAAATGGACTAAGAAAACAACATATGGGACAGGTTGGTAATTTCATTGAATATTTTTTTTATTGAATCGCAATATCAGTGAATAGATTTGACTAACAGTTTGTCACACAGTCGCCTGGATAAATCCTCAGTTCAATAATTGCATAGCGTTTGCATTTTAACATTCCCAAAAATTTTCTTTTGTTTTTGTGGGTGTGTATAATGTATGTATTAGTATAGTACTGTGTGTCGCCTTTAATTGTTGATTAGAACTCGTAACCGTTGCCATTGACGACAGCGATCTTTTCGGCTGATAATTTTTTTTCGTTTTAAAGCGCATCTACTTATACATAATATATTATTTATTTATATATATAAAGTTCAAGGCATTGCATACGCTTTAATAATAGGTTCGCTTTGCTTTGGACTTTGAATATTTTTTTTTGGGTCGCTCACCAGGATGCGTCGATTAGTAAAATGTGTATAAATGTTTGTGTGTAAGTATGAGTGGGCGTTGTATGTAATTGTAACAATTGAGGGTCGTGTGTTCTCAATCTCAACATGCTGCTTAAAGATAGACAAAACTACCGAACAAACTCACACTCCTAATAACTAAACGAGTACAAGCTACAATTAATTACAGTTAAAAACTAGCGTTAAGGACCGACTAAACTAACGGACTAACTCGGGCTTCACATCGCCACAGTGGCTAGCACGACTGTGATGTCGTCTGGTTTGCCTCCACGCGCCTGTATATTGTTGCGACGAGCGCTGATGGCAAAGGGTGACAGAAATTCGCTGTTGAACGACAGTGTACGGGCCATTAATGCCAGAGTATTCGCTGTCATTTGTAGTTTAACGGGATCACTTTCGCCTTCCACGTCGCGCAGCACCTGCAGCATCAGATCCTCGGGCACATTATCGAAGACGCCATCGGTCGCGATTAGGATCACATCGCCCTCTTTGACGGGAAAATTCATTGTGTCCGCCGACTCGGGGCTGTCGCTAAGCACATTGGGCCCGTGTCCAGGTGGCGGCAACGATAGTTGGAAGGGTGTGTTGAAGTAGTGCTGTTGCTCCTCCGACTTGTGTACAATCTCGCCAGCGCGCACTACCATGAAACCACTGTCGCCAATGTTGGCTGTGTGCACAGTGCTCGTTTCACGATTCAGAATTAGGACACAGGCTGTGCTGCTGCCCAGAATGGGCTTCTTTTGTTCCATTAGCTCACAGTAGCTGTAGGCAAGCAGGTTGACGGGACGTTGCGGATTAAAGTGGGTGCAGCGCACCAGGCGCTCACAAGTACGCATTAGAAAGGATGAAAACTCGCCCGGATCGATGCCATAGCTGCGCCAACCGCCGACGCCATCGGCCACGCCCATCACATCTGCTTGCTCAGTAGATGCCTTGAACCACGAGTCCTCGCCGTACTTGCCCGTCTTGTATTTGTGTCGCAGATTGTCCTTGGCAAAGCCACAAACCACCGAAACGAATCGGGGTCGAGATCGATTTGAGTTTGGTTTTGCAGCACCTTTGGTTGTGGCACCCGTTGCCGAGTCTAGCAGTGTTGAGAAGCTGTTTCGTAACGCCCGGGATATAAGACGCGACGTCCAATTAAGCGAATGCATCTCAAAAATACTCTTACAAAACGCGTGGTCGAAATTATCGTTTATTCGTTATGCACACACATATATGCAGTTATATCGATTTTACACTGCGTACATTTGTTCATTAACTCGGGCGGATTTGCTTGGCAGCTGTAACCGCTTTTAACCAGTTGCAAGCCACAAATTTAGCACATTTACGTCCTAATTAATAAAAAAATACAACTACGACAGAGTTATGTGATACACTTTTTTCCATTCGTCTGTCTTACAGTTGTACGTCATGACAAACAGGGATGTTATTTAACAGATAAGCCTAAATAGCATTAGCTGTTATTAACAGAAAACACACAAATTTTAACAAAACTATGTGTACTTAAGATTTGAATATATATTTGTATTATATGGCTTGAATTGCTTTAGTTTGTTGTCAAATGCTTTTACAAAAATAAAATAACTAATATTGGTCCTTCCGAAGGCTAATTAACGAGATAAACGATTCAAATTTTACATTTCTATAGTGCCTAAAAGTATGCTGAGAATATACTTTTGTTAACTTTTTAACATTCTGCAAAACAATTTCAGACCGCTGTTATACCATATGTCAAAGTCACATGGGGAAGGATAGGCAATAAATTGTCAAAAATATTACTATCGATGATTTTACCGATATGAACAACTTGACAGCTTATTTTGAAATTATCAAATCACAGCTTTTATTGTTTCTTATTTTATTCAAATAATTAATTCGCTGAAACCAATAGTCCAAATGTGTTAAAACTCTTTTTATATATAAACAAGTTTAACACTAGTCTACATTTAGTTTCCTGAATGAGCCCTCCGTACCATAGAGGCTATCAAAGTCAATAGGTTTTCCCGGGCGTAGCTTTTCATCAGTGCCATATTGAGTATTTAACTTGAAATAATCTCTGTACTCATCAAACTTCTTACTCCACTCCGCAATACTTTCTTCAATTGAACCATTATCTCCACCATATTCCTTAGGCAAATATTTAAGGGGAATCTGTTCGATAAGTGAATCAATCTTGCCGTGAATAAAGAGACGTTCCTGTTGCTTCTTTGACATCATAGGCTTAATCATGTTAAAAATGGTTTCAAATCCTGGAATCGTATTGACAAAATGTTGGGCCTTTGGTCTCATGGGCAAAGCCTCCTCATTGAATGCAGTCATCTTTTTTGCCAGTCCCGGAGTCATTTGGAACATGTGCGCTGCAGTTGCACCTTTCAAATCCATAATAAAAATCAATCCGTTAATAATTGCATGATCGTCTTCCAAAATTGCGATATCCTGCATAGCTTGACCGACTCGCATTACATCGGTTATACTATATTTATCAGCAGGTGTAGCACCCATTCTAAACATGCCCACGCGAGCTCCATTAAATAGATTGGGCAGGAAGATTATGGGTCTAAAATTGACAAGCAAAAGATAAGCAAGTGACCTTCAACTTAAGTCTTAACGGCTTACCCCATCCGATGAATTTCCCGAAACTTGACATCGTCAACATCGGTTACGTTAAAGAGTTCGGGATATCTTGTGCGAAGCGTATAATACTTTTCAAACTTCGATTTCGTTTTCTCAAGACTGTACTTGCAACCGCGCAGGAAAGCAATCAAGAGTTGATCATCCGTGCGGGGATTCAGATGGGGCTGTTGGACAATCCAAGTTTTCATTGCCTCCAGATCAGCTTCAATGCGTTCAGGAACCTCATTAAGGCGCTCACATGCATTTGCTTGGAGTTCCGCCGAAATTGCACGTATTTGGGGTGCCATATTTTAGTTATTTCTTAACGCGCACGAATTCACCTTAACGTGTGACGATTGGACTACGACTATTAATAAGTGCATAGTCGCTGTAAGTTATAGCTGATTTGATTATGCCCATTTTTATCAATATGCGATAACAATTATTGTGGGCAATATACCCAATAATGACAAACATTTTAAACTTGCTAGCTGATAAACTAAATATTTCATCACTTCATAATGCAAAAACCCGAATACATCGATTTACCTAATGTAAAATAAATGCAGTAATAAATTTGCTACAACATATTTTTATATTTTCTTCTTACATTACGACTAGTCCACATTTAGTTTCCTAAATGAGCCCTCCGTACCATAGAGGCTATCAAAATCAATAGGTTGGCCCGGGCGTAGCTTTTCATCAGTGCCATATTGAGTATTTTCCTTGAAATAATCTCTGTATTCATCAAACTTCTTACTCCACCGCGCAATACTTTCTTCAATTGAACCATTATCTCCACCATATTCCTTAGGCAAATATTTAAGGGGAATCTGTTCTATAAGTGAATCAATCTTGCCGTGAATAAAGAGACGTCCCTGTTGTTTCTTGGACATCATTGGTTTAACCATGTTAAAAATCGTCTCAAATCCTGGAATCGTGTTCACAAAATGTTGGGCCTTTGGTCTCATGGGCAAAGCCTGTTCATTGTATGCAGTCATCTTTTTTGCCAGTCCAGGAGTCATTTGAAACAGATGTGATGCAGTTGCACCTTTCATATCCATAATTAGGACAACACCGTTTATCACAAGATCATCATCTTCCAGTAGTGAGATATCCTGCATGGCTTGACCGACGCGCATCACGTCGGTTATCATATATTTATCAGCTGGTGCAACGCCTAATCTATATATGCCCACGCGCGCTCCGTTAAAAAGGTTGGGTAGGTAGACTATTGGCCTATTTATGACAGTAAAGTAAAATGATCAAATGACCTATGATCTTAGTTTTCTTAAGCTTACCCTAAGCGATGAATTTCCTGGAGCTTGGGATCGTCAATATCAGTTACGTTAAAAAGGTCAGGATATTTTGTACGTAGCGTGTAATACTTTTCAAACTTCGATTTCGTTTTCTCAAGACTGTACTTGCAACCGCGCAGGAAAGCAATCAAGAGTTGATCATCCGTGCGGGGATTCAGATGGGGCTGTTGGGTAATCCATGTTTTCATTGCCTCCAGATCAGCTTCAATGCGTTCAGGAACCTCATTAAGGCGCTCACATGCATTTGCTTGGAGTTCCGCCGAAATTGCACGTATTTGGGGTGCCATATTTTAGTTATTTCTTAACGAGCTCGTATTTACCTTAACATTCGACTATTGGACTACGACTATTAATAAGTGCATAGTCGCTGTAAGTTATAGCTGATTTGATTATGCCCATTTTTATCAATATGCGATAACAATTATTGTGGGCAATAATGACAACATTTTAAACTTGCTAGCTGATAAACTAAATATTTCATCAACGAACTCAAGCTGTTCATAATGCAAAAACACGAATACATCGATGTACCTAATGTCGTTAATTAATTGCAGTAATAAATTTGCTACAACATATTTTTTTATTTTCTTTTCAGATTACGACTAGTCCATATTTAGTTTCCTAAATGAGCCCTCCATACCATAGAGGCTATCAAAATCAATAGGTTTGCCCGGGCGTAGCTTTTCATCTGTGCCATAGTTAGCATTTTCCTTGAAATAATCTCTGTAGTCATCGAATTTCTTACTCCACTCCGCGACTACTTATAAGTACGTATTTAGGCGCTGTTAGATATTCCTGGTTTGATTATGCCCGTTTTTATCAATATGCGATAACAATAATTGTCGGCCATATACCCAATAACGACAAACATTTTGAACTTTCTAGCTGATAAACTATATATATATCATCAACGAACTTTTTCCTTGAAATAATCTTTGTAATCATCGAACTTTCTGCTCCACTCCTCAATACTTTCTTCTGGAACCATTCCCACTAGCATATCACTTAGGCAAATATTTTAGGGGAATGAAATATTTGATCATCGAATCATAATTTAAAACCCGCGATTTGGTCATTTGCTTCACAATTCGTTATGTATTTAATGACACTCTTGTTTTAATTTACTTTTGGAACGGATAGTAATCTAGACCTGAGTTGTAATTATATTTTGATTTCTGTTTCCTTTTGGCTATATCGATTATCTCCTGCACATCCTTGCGATACGCTGGCGGCAGCATTTCTTCATGCAATGTGCATTTATGTTCCTCTGGCTCCTCCACCCTGAAGATGTTACGGCGTATGATGTCAATGTCACGACCGAATTCCTCCTTGAGATCCGATATCTTTGTGGGCGCCGTATCAAACGTAATGGTAAAATGTGTCGCCTCCCGGTGAACAACGCCGTGTTCGCTCACTTTGTGTGGCAAGGCACGGGAACCAAGGTTTTCAAATTTACGAATTATGCCGCCTTTGTCGAAAATGGCCTCAGCTGTTCTTTTTATGACAGATATCAATTCCGGCTATAATACAACGCACATTTTTCTGTATGTACTTTACATAACTGATGCATATTTTTATACATACCCGAGGCAGTTGCCGCAACACAAGCGCCAATTCATAGGAAGGCATTTTATCTCGTGTGAATAAATAATATAGGTTTAGTTGCAATATCCAGTTATTTTATGTTATTTATATTAATTACAAGTTGCTGCAAAAAGAAGTAAAATTGTTTTGATCAGTATGAACAATGTGACCAACAGCAAATACGAGAATAATATCAAATATTAGTATAACAGCTGTTATACACATTTGATGCATGTTTTTCCAGAGCGTTAATTCCCGCGAAAATTAAAATATATGATCTTAACTAAATGAAGCTCAATGTATATTTGATGAATGACAAACAAAGGATGGATTAGTAAAAAAAAATACAATGAATTATAAGCAACATTATCATAAATACAAAAACAACAAAAGTTTTAGACCTTAAACGCAACAGGCACATTTATACGTTCATTTTCCATGGAAACTTCGATTAGGACCTGCATTTGTTTCTTTAAAACCTCATGACTGGGCGTATGCAATGGTCGCACCACAACCTCAACTTGACCACCATCGGGTGCGACATAAAATTCGCTAGGTGAAAACTGCAGCAAATCCGCAACATTGCAACTAATCTCAAAATATTGACGTGATCGGAAGCTGTTCTTGATGAATAGCTTAGTGCCCTCCATTGCAGCATTGGTGCTTGATAAATTCAACACCATGGCCTCTGGATTCACCGACCAGTTACGCTCCACCACCTGCTGCTCAATCGAGCATGTTGTGTCCGCCTCGTGCAGTTCATTTACTGGCTCCAGCATGTTGCTTGGCGTTGGTGAATTGGCGGCGCAAACAGTGCGAAACAAGACAGTGTCTTCGGCATCCGGCAAACACAGTTGCGATGTATCAGCGGATTCATCAAAGTCGCGATTGAGTGTCAATGCCACATCGATGATGCGCACCACCGTCACCAGATCGAGTATAAACTCGGGCGGTTCATTTAAGCTGGCAATGCTGCGTATCGGTTGCTCACCCGGAAAACCGCACAGAATGTTGTCCAGCATGGAGGAGGTCAACTGCTCCCGCTGCTCACTAGTCATGCGCTGCACTAGGGAGCGCATGCGTTGCCTGTTGGGTTCATCGCCACAGAAGATGCGCATATTGGCGAGGGTTAGCACCTGCGAAGTTTTCTTCAGGATGTTTTTTATATCCTCGCGATTTGGTCGAAATACAATCTGCACCACAATCTCACTGTGTGGCGGTAGGATAATCTTACTGGGACGCACCTCAAAGGCGGCGTTGAGGCGTGGCTTGAGAAATACTGTCGAGTCAATTGTGATGCCCGCAAATGCTGTCAGCGGTCCTTTGTTGTAAAATTTAAATGAGGCCGTCAGAGGACCCGAGGCGAGCTCGCAGACATTGCCGACAGTGAGAAAGCTGGCACCGACCGGCCCCTTTAGCAGTCCTTGAATTGCTAAGGATGCATTGCCTCCATAGCCGTAGAGTGGAATCTCCATGCCGGGCTGCTGACAGTTATTGACACCATAGGGCGCATAGAATGAGAGCGCTCCAATGGCTGCCCCGCTGACTGTTGGACAGAAATTGATACCGATAGTTCGGCATTCCATGGATTGAAGTGTAATTCCATTGGTATCGCCGCTGACCAGCTGAAATCCCGGTCCCTGTATGCTCAGACGCACTACCAAACGCTTGTTGCTTGTATTCTTGATCTGCATGGATTTGCGCGCGTCCGTGCGCAGCTTGGTGCTGCCCCAGCACAAGCTAGTGTGGGTCACCTTCAATGGCAGAATTTTGCCATCGCGATGACTGAATTCACTGGAGTTCGAGGAGCGCGACATGCTGCGTGGAGCCAAACCGATGGCACCCTTACGCATTCCATTACAGCCACTCGTAGAGCTGGCCTCGCTTGCTGCCGGCGAAGTGTTGGCCCTCCGTACCGCACCAGATCCAGTAAGTAGCAGCTGCCGCTCCGAGCTGGTCGTGCTGTCCAACAACGGCGATGATAGACAACTGCGCGGTGATGAAAGCGGAGACACATGTCGCACACTTGTAACCGATATGCTTTTAGCCAGACTTGGTGAGATGCCAAAGTCGCACTCTGTGGATGAGGGCACAGCATCACAGCCATCCAAACGGGTGGAACAGAATGAGTTTGCATTATTTATTGCTGGCACAACAATAATGTGTTTCTTGTTAACTGGTGTTTTGTCGTCGTCTGTATCCACATCCTCATCGGTGCTGGGCAGTGGTCGGACACCATCGCTGCTTGTTGGACTCGCGTTTCTCTGCGAAAGTGGAGATTTACGTATACGCCTGCCCGGCAGCTTTACTGGTGTCGATGGCCATTCATCAATGTCTGCATCGTTATCCTCGCTAGCTGTCACAATTATATTGGGCTGGCTTTCAATGAAGTCCGCCAGCGGACTCAGTGGCTGACGCTTGGTTGTTGAGGCAACGCTTTGCTGAAGCTGCTGAAAATCCGTGGAATTCAAAACGGAATCTGTGAAGCTCATGGTGTCTGTGAACTTGGACTTGGATTTGCACAGCGTATCATTTCCGGTCACATTTTCTTTCTCTTCTTCGTCGTAGTAATGCCCACGTGCCCGCAATCTATGAACAACATCACCAATGGATGTCTCCGAATTTATATCCAGATTGCCTGTTTAAATTGTACAAATTATTGATTATAGCAAATTAAGGTGATACATATATTATGTAACATACGCAAGGCTTCATCGATGGCAGACAAGCTGAGAAGTTCCGAGCTAGTTGGCGGCTTCTTTACTTCAGTCTGCAGCGCCTTGTTAAGCTTCTGCTGTTGCATTTTCTTCATGAGATTGCGCTCTAGCTTGGCACTGGCTTCAAGCTTTGTGTAGGTTTTGTTATCGCATTGTGGCGTCTTCTCGCCATCGCTGTTTATCACTGTGCCCTGGGTACAAATAGGATCACTTAGTCGTTGCATCTGCTCGCTATATTCTCTGCCCACGATTGACGAGATATTCTCCGAACGCAACTGGAAGTAGTTGCCCAATGAAAAATCAGGATCACCAGCTATTAAAGAGCTGCAAGAAGAAATTGTCATTTCTGTTGTCTCATTAGGCGTACTGTTTTACTCACTTGGAAACGGAGGTTTCTATCTCTGGTGTTTGTGGTGGCGCAGCCATCTTTTGCAAAGCCTGCTTGCTAAGCGTTGCCGCTGGTATGGCGGTAAATTCCTGCGCCCACGATATCTCACCACTAACTAACTTGGATTGCATAAGTTCAGCAGGAGCAAAACTCTCGTCAAAGCCCTGGCCATTGGCGGAGCTAAATGAAATGCCACCACCACCATTGAGGCTCATGTTGCTCATGTCCGCTGTGCGGGGTAAGCTGCGTGAGCAACTGAATGAATCGCTAAGACTAGTATTATTTGTATGTTGATTGGCTGGCATATTATCCAGCTGCTTGGCATATTGCACCCGTGCCTTCTCAACAAATGATGACTTAAGTATGTCGGCAACTGACATTTGACTGCTGCGCTTTGTGGATGACGATTCATTTTTAGAATTTCTGCACAGCGTCGAACGTCCCGTTATCTCAGCCGGTTCAAAAAAAATATGTCCGGCCGTCTGGGGTGCCGCTGGCGTGGCCATAAATGATGGCCCACTGGAGTTTAAATTGATGGTCTCCTCAGTAACCAGATCAGATATGTTGGTGCCGTTGGACGCAATACTTACGCGATTGGTGGCTAAGAAATGTATATTCCCACAACTTTACATGTTGTCACCATATGCAAAAGAAATTTTACTTACGTTTGTGCTTGTCGTAGCCCATCTCTAGAGAAGACATCATATGACTGGAACGTGGACGTGGTTTCTCAAGTATTTCCAATGCCTTAAGTCGTCCCGCCTGAAATTTTAAAACGCGCCTTTTTTAATACCACCAAAATAAAAATATATATTCTTACCTTTAGTCGCTCATGGACATTTGATGATTCTCTGCTGTTATTACTACCATCAGATAGATCTCCGAAAACTGTAAACACACACATGAAAACATTAATTGCATATGGATTTGGAGCTCTAATTCTCAGTCTCAATACTTACCTCTAAGATTATCCATGCTTAGGATGCCCAACGAATTTTGATCCTTCTGATTGCCGCTGCGTTGGTTCCTAACACTTTTATCCATTTCGCACAGAGTTAACACAACAATTAACACACCAAACAAAATATTTTACTAACATTTAATATAAAAACGCGCGTCGTTGGCGTTCAAAATGGTTCTCGTGAATTACGACGCTGTTACTTTAAACCTGGTCACACCTGTCAAAAGGTTATCGAAATTGGCAATATCGAAATATTTAATAACAAATCCTTATAAAATTAAATTTCATTTTATGGTCATAGTTGGCCTAGTAAATATTTTATGTAGATCAATAAAACACTTACAACTAAATAAACAACTGAAAATAACACTGTAATAACAAAATTTTGTGTAGCCCTGCAAGTTTCAAAACGTGGTTAACGTACTGTTTCAGCCCTGATTAGCTACACATTTTCGACAGAATTCGTGTTGTTCGCTTGTTCTTCGGCGGTATATTAAATACTTGCTCCTTGATTTTGCTGAAGTATCCAATTGATTTAATAACCGCATTAAAATGGAGGCTCTGCTTGAGCAAATAATCAATGGTTTGTTGTGCACAGACACTGAACGTATTCGAGAGGTAAGATTAACCGGTATTTAAAAATTGCACACATTTGGGGTCCTTTAGCCCAAGCCGACGCCTTTTTTTGGCAATTTCAATTTAAATTGTCACCATTTTGCTTTCGGAGCACACATTTAACCTATTGTAATTAGCATATACTTAGGTATATCTATCGCCTTTGTTACAAATGAAAAAAAATAGATACATGCTTAGCAATTAACATGTGTAAATTCCGATACATACATACATACTCGTACATAAGTACTATTTTATGAGAATTGCTTCGTTAATTCAAAGCACGTTGTTGCGTCTTGCATACCAACACACATTAATTTGAATATGTGTTTGTCGGCTATTAATTAATTTATGTGCACATTCGCAAAAGTATGATTTATACATATATAAAATAATATTCTTGTTGCTAGGCTACCAATGAACTAGCCAAGGCACATGAAAATCCAGAAACTCTGCCAGCGCTGTGTCGGATGGTGGTGTCCCAGCGTAATCCTCAAGTTCGGCAATTTGCCGCTGTTCTGCTAAACAAGCGACTTCAAAAGCTCCGCCACTGGCAGATGGTGCCGGCCGAGCAGAAGGAAAGGTTAGTAGCAAACAAATAAACATATTTAGGCAGGTAATGAGGGTTAAAACTTATAATTTACAGCATCAAGACGGGCATGCTCCAGGCATTGATTGCTGAACAGGAGAAAGCGGTCAAGAATGCGATAGCCCAGCTAATTGGCTCATTGGTGCGGCACGAGGAGGAGAAGAAAGACTCATGGCTAACCGAGCTGCTTAACTTCACCTATGGCCGTTGCAGTATGGACGATCCCAAAGAGAGCGAGCTGGGCTCCTCGATCTTTGCCACACTGATTGATGCTGCTCCCGATCAGTTTATCAATCAGATGGACTCGTTTTGCGAATTGTTTGCCGTGGTTCTTGTAAAAGCCGAGGCAAAAGGTGATCTAACCACGCCCACCGTTCTAAACATATTAACGGGCATGGTCTCACTGATACCATTCGTGCCCGGCCATGGAAACGCTGAGCAAACGGTAGTCAAGCTGTTGCCACTCATTATTAAGACAACTTCTGCGTTCGCCCACAAAGGTGACGCGCATGAGTTTTCTCTAGTTTTTGATGTCATCGACAACATTGCCGAATATGCGACAAAACTGCTTAACAACAATGTGAAACAATTGGTGGAGTTCTGCTTGTCGACGGCCAACAATAAACAAATTGATGATTCGATTCGTGTCCAGGTGCTCACATTTATTGGTCGTTTGACACGTATCAAGAAGAAAATGATTGTTAAACAGAAGCTGCTTGAGCCCATACTAGCTGTTATTTTTGAAATAATGTGTGTTGAGACTGATTTGGAAGATGGTAAGCTGTCTGGTGTCCTGTAATCTGCAACACCATCTAAAAATCGCTTGTCTTTCTTTAGATGAATACTTTTCCGAGAACAACAACCCAGTAACGGCTGCGACTCAAACACTGGATTTGTTGGCCATCAATATGTCGCCAGAAAAGCTAATTCCACCAATACTGCTGTTGCTCGAGCCAGCATTGCAGAGTCCTGATCCATTGCGTCGTCGTGCAGCATTGCTTAGCATTGCTGTCATCGCTGAGGGATGTGCAGAAGCTATATGCAACAAATATTTGGAAGTCATGTTGAACATCATTAAGAGCGGCATTGTCGACAGCGAATCATCGGTGCGGGCTATTGCCTTCTTCGCCCTAGGCCAGTTCTCCGAGCATCTGCAGCCTGAAATAACGAAGTTTGCTTCACAAATTTTGCCTGTACTATTTGATTTCTTGCATCAGCTGGTTATTGAACTTAAGGTAAGATTTCCATCCCCAGTGTCGACTCGAAAATTTCGCTTTTTCTCGATATATCTATTTATTCTACATAACAATTGTTTTATTTTGTTTGTGCTGCGTCCAAAAAGGCTGAGCAAAACAGCAATGGGAGCAGCAGCGAGCCGAAATCCGTACCCGGCAAAGATACCATTCAGTATCTAAATCAGCTGCAAATCAAACGCAAATCCGTTCTTACCAAATACAGGGTGCTCAATTTCTAAACTCAAAATTTATAGTTCTTTTACACTTCACATCGCTGTAAATATCTTGCCTGTGGGTTCGTTTATTTTTGTAGTATTTTTTGTGTCATTCTTCAGTACTTCACATTGAAATCAGTTTTTAAACTTGATATACTTCCTTCATTTTAAATACATACGAGTATAAAAACCTAAATGCTATAGTCGAGTGTCTGACTATGAGATCAATCTATCAGATTAAAGATACAAATAGTTAAGAACAGCACCGTTTTTATAAGCATGCTCACCTCATAGTAGCACACAAGAATATAAAACGTTTCTTTGTTTCATACTTATTAGACTATATCTTATTGTTGACAATTGTTTTCAGTTGGGAAAACCGGAACCCAAGCACACGGAACGTATGTTCTATGCTTTGGAGACTTACTGTCAGAATCTGGAAGATGACATTATTCCTCATTTGCCGTTATTGATGGAAGGGTAAGCAATAATAATAATAATTTGTCTTAAATATCTCTGAAAATTGTTTTTCTTTTATTTTTGCAGTCTTTTTGCAACGGTGGAGCCCGCATATTCAGCACATTTGCGTGTAATGTCTCTGTCGGCTATTTCAGCTGTTGCTGTAGCCGCCAAGGAGCATTTGATGCCATACTTTTCCAAAATTGTTTCAATACTGCAGGTATATTTGGTCAAGGAGTGCCCCGAGGATATGACGCTATTGCGCAACGAAGCAATCGATACTTTGGCTTCCATAACACGCGTTGTGGGCAAAGATAACATCCTACCCATCGCCAACGATACCATGGCCTATTGCCTAATGATGCTGGAGGAGGGTCCCAGTGATCCAGATCTTAGACGCGCCATCTACAATCTAACCGGTGCACTGTCCATTGTGGTGAACGAGAGCATGGGGTCTGTGTTCCCAAAAATCATGGATCGCCTTATAGAATCGGTCATATCTTCGGAGGACACATTGCCCAATTTAAATGACGTTGCACCTCAGCATATTTTCTTCGATGAGAACGGTGATAGAAAGGCGGTTGTTGAGCCGGACATTGATTTGGAGAACACAGACGACGAAGATGATAATGATGATGATGATTGTGGCTATCAGGTAGAAAATGACTACTTGTACGAAAAGGAGGAGGCAATTCACTCTCTTAAAGATTTTGCTGCTAACACCGGCAGCGCTTTTGCTCCCTATCTTCAAACGGCCTTTGAGAACGTGTACAAGGTAATTGATCATCCGCACGAGACCATACGCAAGGCTGCAATCGAGGCAATCGCTGCGTTCGTGATTGCACTTAACAAAATGAATGACTTTGATGGTTTGGCGCGTGCCTGTTCCGTTGTCATGCCCAAATTTGCGCAGATCGCGCGCGAAGATGAGGATCCAACTGTTGTCGTTCTTTTGCTCGACACGCAAGGTGAAATTTTTAGAGAGGTGGGCTGTCCATCGGTGCCTACGCAGGAAATTGCCGACCAGGTGTTTGCATGCATAACGGATGTGCTGAACACTAAGATGGCTTGCCAGTTCACTGAGACCAGCGGCGGTGGTGGTGATGATGAAGATCCCGAAGACAGCGAGTGCGAAGAACTGCTACTTGAGAGTGCCGGGAATCTGTTGCCTTCGTTTGGCAAAGCACTCTCGCCAGAAATATTTTCCATGTACTTTGGTCGTTTGGTTCAATACTATTTGACCAAGCTGGTATGTCTAACTATGACTTTAGCTTTCATCACATATTTATTCCAATATTTTACAGAACAAGGGAAAGCGAAATGATGTTGCTACGCAGCGCAGCTTTGTGTATGGCTGTCTGGCCGAATCTTTCAGTTCGCTGGGCAAGTGTGTGGTTACATACTTTGATACTTTTTGTCCAATCTTTGTAGCTGGCGTAAATGATGCCGATTCCATGGCACGTCAGAATTGTTACTTTGGTCTGGGTGAGCTTGTTTTGTGTGCCGAGGAGAAATCATTTGAGTAAGTTGCTAGTTTACAATGTCTGTGAATTCATATATTAACGCTTGCTCCACGGTCCAGATCTTTCCAGGCTATATTGCATGCTCTTTCTGGTGCCATTGCTTCC
The DNA here is from genome assembly GCA_035044485.1 of Scaptomyza reducta. Lineage (NCBI taxonomy): Eukaryota > Metazoa > Arthropoda > Insecta > Diptera > Drosophilidae > Scaptomyza > Scaptomyza reducta. Next base: position 412,734 of record JAWNNV010000548.1, read on the forward strand.
GAAACAGAACCATCCGCCTTGGACAACATTTGCGGTGCCGTGGCCCGACTGATTGTTACAAATTACAATATGGTGCCGTTGGCCCAGGTTTTGCCAGTTTTCCTCTCACATTTACCATTGCGTGAAGATACGCCAGAGAACGATATGGTGAACAGAGCTTTCCGCGTTCTGTACATGCACGCACGTGACTCCATAGTTGGCAACCTCGAACAGATTCTCGCTATCACCATCGATGTTCTGTACAAAAACCAAATGCCTGACGATGAAAGCAAAGCTCATGCGATTGCTTTTGTCAAGGATATACGGGAACACTATCCGGATAAGTACAACAATGTCGCCAACGCCAACCAGGAGGTATTCGACTTCCTCCAAACTCTGTAAGCGTCGCACGCATACGTTAAATATCCATTGCAGCTACACAATAGTTATCCACTCAGTCGCTCATGTGTTTTGATCAAGAAATGACAAGCACTATAATTTTTAATCCATTTAAAAGTTACACCAAGATCATATATATGATTTTTTATAATGCTTTCCCAGTGAAGTGGACGTTATCATATCTTATTATTGCCTTACATGTGGAATGTATGAATAATGAATAGGCTGAAAAAACGATAAAACCGACTTGAATTAAATAATTTGTTCAGTGTAACAACCACTTATATTGAATTAAAACTATTTCAGTACTATGATTAATGAGTATTTTTTTTTTACCAATGCGCATTGCGCTTGGCAACCACCTCTCCGACAATATCGGCGTGATTGGCGTGCAGTTTGAGATTTGCGTCGACATCGGTCCATCGGACATTGGTGGCATCATCACCAGCTTCCAGTTGCAGATGCCCAACTTTAGTACCATCCTCGTCATGGAAATTTAGCGCAGTTGTCTCCATCCAAGCATTATCGGTATTACGAAAGTCATCAACGTAGCCGCTGTAAACGTGAACGCCGCCTTGCTTGAAGAACTCTTCCACCATATTGCCCTTGTCGGCAAAGTTAAGCGCCTCCTCAGTGAATTCACGTTTTAGAGTGACGCTTACATTCTCACCGGGATCGACCATACCCCCGGGTATGGCCCACAATTTGTTGTCGGAACGCTGTATGGCAACCATTTGAAGAATTTTTCTAAACAAAACAAATGCTTAGTATTGGGTTCGAGTTAAATATTACATTCACAGCTTACTTGCCGCTAACGTTGTGGCTAACAATTTCACCATTTTCGTCGCGCTTCCAGCGGGTGACTATGGGATCTGCTGCGTGATTGGGACCCCAGCGTCCCAGCAAGCCCCGCCCACATAATCCAGTGCGTCCAATGGGATTCTGTGGTAGGCCATTCACAATCTGATATTCGCCATGGAACGAAACGCGATTCACAAGGCCATCATTGTTATTCCAGAGCGGCTGGCTTCCATCGCTTGGCAACGGTACATCAGCCCAGCTTTGACCATCAATGTGTCCTGCTGTGTAGCTCGGTGGGCAGTACTTATCATAGTTTACTGTCCAGAAGACAACTTCATCCGGCACTGGGTAGCGCGTCACTTTACTACGTGGATATATATTGTTGCGGCACATAATATGCCGAAATATTCCCGGTTTCACAATTGCAGCCAGCATTTTTTTATGGGCGATGACGTATGTTATTTGAAATATAATCGACAGAAACACAGTTACAGCTAATATGCTGGTCATTTGATAAAACTGTTCGCCCAATACGCAAACTCCATGGAAACAAAATAAAGCTGAAATCAGCTGACTACCAGGGCTGAAAAGTTTGTCAAAGGAATTGGGAGTTTGGTTTTGAACCGACTAATTTATGCCTAATAGGCGCTTTGACTTAAGCACACTTTATAAATATGCACACAACACACAAACAAGTTTTGTAGAATCTTCTACGATATTCTTTTATCTTGTAGATCTGATTATTTATAAAGTTACAACAATTTCAAGTTGAACAAAATGTGAATGCAATTTTTTTTTTTATCCCTTGACCTTAAATGATTTAATCCTTGCGCAACTGCAGGGTCTTCTGCTCAATACCATCCTTAGTAATGACATTTATGAGAACAGAATCACCAGTATAAATGTCACGCTCAGCAGCAGATATGAAAGTGTCGGAAGCGACAGCAACAGCTCGCTCCTTGGTCAGTTTTGGTACCTGATCGGCCGGCAAGTTTTGGTTCTTGTAACCAATCTGGTTGTCCAGCACAGGCTGCAGCAAGGCTCCAGCAGTGCCACCGGCACGATAAGTGGCGCGTTCGCAGTGACCGATGGGATCGTACGAATAGACGCAACCTTTGCCATCCTTGTCCAAGCCGGCCAAAATGTTGGATACATAGTAGGGGAAGAAGCGACGATTGTACATGACGATGGACAGCATTTGTGCAACCGCATCCGTTGTCATGGTCTTCATGTGTGTGTGCTCGTACATCTGCATCCGCACCTTCATCAGCCCAGTTAGCGACAAAGTGTCGCACCAGCAGCCTGTGGAGCCCAGAACCGTGTTTGGTGACATTCTAAATAGCTTGCTCTGGTCACGCGAATGGATGCTGTATCCACTGCTCAGGCGTGTGTCGGCAGCAATAACCACAAAATCTTCACCAGCAATGGCAACAATTGAGCTGCAGGGTAAAATTCAATGTTCGTGAATTTGTCTTATTCAGGTATGTTCTGAACTTACCCGCCATTGGACTCGTATGGCGAAAAGTCTACATGCTGCACTCCGGGTACTTTGTAGTCCGGAAATTGTTCAACGCCGAGAGCATTCATGTTTTTAGTTTATTTAATTTTTACAAATAAGAAAAAGCAGCCCGAAATGATTTGCAAGTTTTCCTCTAGCGGCGTTTCAACAATTAGAGATGGCAGGATGACGTATCGTGATAGGTATCGATATTTCTAAAGCAACTCAACAAGTCGATTACGATTACCATATAAATTTGAATAAATAAAAAAATTGGGTGGCGTTTATTAGAAGCATGTTAACAATTTCTGGTGCGTAATTGATGTTTATATATATATATATATAACATTAGGCTGCTGGTTCCACTCCTACTATTCGCTCCCTATGCAGTTGACCGCGGTTCTTTTGTACTACCTCCTTGACGTCGTAAAACCATTTTCCTATAATATAATTTTTATTTAATAGACTATTAATGTTTGCTGCAGGAGCAGATCTCTTACCAATGTTCGTGTTCTGCAGGCAATCTTTGAAAGTCTGGCATCCTTCCATGCTACTCAGTACACCAAACACTGCAAGATCCGACAATCCAGGCTGTTTGCCGCCCATAAAATTTGTATTACGCTTCTTGAGATCTGTCGTCCACTTGTTCAATGCGTCATACATATGAGATCGAACATCATCAGTAAGCCCGTGTCGTTGCTTTAACATCTTAGCTATCACCCACATGGCCGTCGCACCACAGTACACCATCATGTTGCGCTCCCACTTGGGAAAATAGACATCCCACTCGCCCGCTTGTGAGAACCATTCAAACGTCTCCATGGACTCGGCAAGCGTCTGATAACAGTTGGGTGATATTAGATGCACTAGATGGTTGTCAGCCCAAGTTCTCCATTTGCGCTCATTTCTGCATTAAATTTCCAAAATATAGGATATTGCGAATTTAAAATTAAAATTAACTAACTCTTCAATTTCTTTGGTCATATTTTTGGGAGTGCGATCCTGGTACATGAGGAAGTACTTGTTCAATATATCACGGCGCTTCTTGCCGTCATCATCAAAGTAAGATATTTGTGGATAGAACTGTGCCAGTTCTCCAACATCGATGCGTTCATCGTTGAGGACAGTTGCGACTAGTGATACGATGGCGCTGGAGTCGGTCATTTGTACATATTCGCCATCCTGCTGCCGTATCAGCACCATCGGCACCTTCTTAACGGAGGACCAACGAATATCTTGGCGTAGAACTGCATCCACCTCAACCACCGAATAGGATACGCCCATATAGTCCAAATAGGCACGCACCTTGCAACAGAATGGACAGGTCTGGAACTGGAAGAGCACAATTTCTAGGCCGGACGTGTCTTTGGGATTAATAAAGCGCTTCGTTATGCGCAAGCCAGCCGGCAACGCTTTTATAACATTTGGCGGTGTGCGCTCATGTTCCTTATGTGAATTCTGATCATTAATATGGGAGTATATAGTGTAAGTGGATCCAGCGACGGCACCAATACAGGCTCCAAGCAATGTCAGCTTCAATGTGCCTGGTGGTTGCTTAACTTTACTGCTGCTGCTTTCGAGCACCGCATTTGCGAATTGGCGGCGACACAATGAGAGATCCGGTGTTATTTTTGTCAGAAGACGCAGGCTTTGACTGTTAAAGGGTAGCGGGCGGACAGCATTAAGTGCTGTTGCCAAACGAAAGCACGACATTTTAATGTCAGCTTTTAAAAACTTAATTTACGAATTATGCAAAACCCGATTGGAGTCGAGAAAATTCCTGCTTCTTCTTTTATTTTTGCCTGTCAACTCAGCTGTGTTTTGCACAGTTCACCCTGTGCACCGCATACACAAAAATATACACATACAAGCAAAGTTGTTTTATCAGGCAAACAAAAGAAGAAAATCATGTCTGCAGATAACATAGGCGTTGCTGCTTCTTTGGATGAATATGGAGAGGAAGACTTATTTAGTTTGCTAGTGCGCTACGGTCTCCTTTTTGGGGCTATATTTCAGTTTGTCTGCATATCGGCTGCAGTAATGATGAGCCTCGATGAAATCGTCGACCCCACTGACGCAAGTTGTCTCACCGATGAGCCGCCTTCTGGCAGGGCAAACGCAACAAGACGTCTGCACAAGATTCGCAACATGGACAAAAAGAAACGCCGCTAGAAACAACATAATTCATAACATTCCTAGTGTATTTACAAAGTATTTTCTAATTATTTTTTAAGTGTATGTCTAAACTCGCTCTTACAATAAAACTATCTTATTTGGCTGCAAAAATACGGTTTCCTTATTTGGTAGCTGCAATTTCGACTCCACCTTCAGGTCAAAATAAAGCTCTAGCGTAGAGTCTACTTTGATATTGCTAGCCATGCTTGGCGCAACTATTATGTTGAATATGGATGTGGGCTCATCCTTGGTTTGGACACGGGCCATATGAGTGCCAAACGATTCACACATGCTGAGGACATGCACGTACTGACCGGAGCTGATTCCCAAGCGCTGGTTATGAGCCAGACTCCGTCGATCCATACGCTCCTTTAGCATCAATTGCTTATACTCATGTACATATCCGCCTTTCACGCACCGCTTCTTTTTTTGAGATGAAGTGATCTTTCTGTTACTCTTTGGTGTCTGCTGCGTATCAATCATTGTCTCTAGATTGGCCTCAATAGAACAATTAAAGAGTGTATCCTCGGCAGCATACAGATTGCTGCTATTAGAACTTGATGCCCTAAGTACTCCTCGGCTTTCGTGCTTAAATGTTGCAAACGTTTTCTTGAAGCTGTTCCAAGCTAGTGGAGTATATTTGGAACAGTCACCTTCATCCGTAGCGCAGCAAAGTGAAATCGAAGGCGACGGCGACTTGCCAATAACTGACAGCGACAATGGCTGGAATTTCTTTTGTGGAGTTAGCTGAAGCGGTTTTTGACTGGTACTGTATCTTTTAAGGTTGTGCAGCCACTTTCGGTTCTCCTGCTCCTTAAACTGTTCCTGATTATCCAACTCATCGCTGCTAGTGTCTGTTATGTTTAGATCGACATTGCTGGTTTCTTTACGCCGAGCTCTCACATATTGCCTTCGTACGAAAGAGAGATTCGCACCATCCTCATCGCTGCTGCTGCTATCGCCAATTATTGCAGGTTCCAAGGATTTTCGATATCTTTTTAGCATTTTCTATAACTTCAGTTGTAAGAAGTCTTTTAGTTGATGTTGAAGGCGCCGTATTTTGAAGTCAGCTGCTCGAGTCCAGGGCTGCAACACAAATATGTAGTTGACAGGTTTATTTTAATGTTGATACCCTGGTAATTTTGTTACACGCAGAAGGGAACACAGCTATGTTGTGCACAGTTCACCCTGTGGACCGCATACACAAAACTTAACACACAAACTTACATAGTCGGCATTGAAAATCATGTCTGCAGACAAAATGGGCGTTGCTGCTTCCTTGGATAAATATGGAGAGGAAGACTTATATAGTTTGCTAGTACGCTATGGTCTCTGTTTTGGGACAACGTTTCAGTTTATCTGCATATTGGCTGCAGTGATGATGAGCATCGAGAAATTCGAGCTTAGTTGTATCATCGATTTGTCTTCTTCTGGCAGTGCAAATACGGCAAGACGTCTGCACAAGAGCCGTAAGCTGGAAAAGAAGAAACGCCGCTAGACACAACATAATTCATAACATTCCTAGTTATTTATATATTTATAATTATTTGCTAATTATTTTCTAAGTGTATGTGCGAACTCGTCCTTAAAATAAAACTATCTTATTAGACTGCAAAAATACGGTTTTGTTGGTATCCATATCCGATGGTCAGCAAAGTAAAATTGACTTGGCAATTACTGACAGCGACAATGGCTGGAATTTGTTTTTTGGAGGAAGCTGACTTTTAAGGTGTGGCAGTGGCTTTGCAACTCATCGCAGCTCGATATTGCTGGTTTTTGTACTTCGTGCTTTCACAAATTTCCTTCATACAAAGAAAGATTCGCATCATCCTCAACGCTGCTGCTTTCGCCAATAATTCCAGGTTCCAAGGATTCTCTCAATCTTTTTAGCATTTTCTATAACAGTTGTAAAAAGCATTTCAGTTGATTTTATGTTCAAGGCGCCGTATTTTAAAATCAGCTGCTCGAATCCAGGGCTACAACACTAATATGTAGTTGACAGGTTTATTTTAATGTTGATATACCCAGGTAATTTTGTTACATGCAGAAGAGAACACATTGTTCACCCTGTGCACTGCATACACAAAACTTAACACACGAACTTACATACATGGAGTTTTTACTGCAAACAGAAGAAGAAAATCATGTCTGCAGACAACATGGGCGTTGCTGCTTCCTTGGATAAATATGGAGAGGAAGACTTATTTAGTTTGCTAGTGCGCTATGGTCTCTTTTTTGGGACAACGTTTGATTTTATCTGCATATTGGCTGCAGTGATGATGAGCATCGAGAAATTCGAGATAAGTTGTATCATCGATTTGTCTTCTTCTGGCAGTGCAAATACGGCAAGACGTCTGCACAAGAACCGTAAGCTGGAAAAGAAGAAACGCCGCTAGACACAACATAATTCATAACATTCCTAGTTATTTATATATTTATAATTATTTGCTAATTATTTTCTAAGTGTATGTGCGAACTCGTCCTTAAAATAAAACTATCTTATTAGACTGCAAAAATACGGTTTTGTTGGTATCCATATCCGATAGTCAGTAAAGTAAAATTGACTTGGCAATTACTGAAGCGACAATGGCTGGAATTTGTTTTTTGGAGGAAGCTGACTTTTAAGGTGTGGTAGCGGCTTTGCAACTCATCGCAGCTCGATATTGCTGGTTTTTGTACTTCGTGCTTTCACAAATTTCCTTCATACAAAGAAAGATTCGCATCATCCTCAATGCTGCTGCTTTCGCCAATAATTCCAGGTTCCAAGGATTCTCGCAATCTTTTTAGCATTTTCTATAACAGTTGTGAAAAGCATTTCAGTTGATTTTATGTTCAAGGCGCCGTATTTTAAAATCAGCTGCTCGAATCCAGGGCTACTACTCTAATATATTTGACATGTTTATTTTGCTGTTGGTATACCCTGGTAATTTGCACACATGCAAAAAGGTATTTTCACAGATAATTATTTTTAGATACAATTGATATAGAGTCATGGAAGTCATGTTTGTTCGTTTTCAAAAATGTGTACAATGTTTACAATTTCCATGCATTATTGAAATTTATTAACTTAATGCACAACTCGCAGGCGTTAGTGCAGCCCTGTAACTGACACATGACTCAGGAGCTGTAGACATCTGCGGTAGCATGCATGTCTTAACAATTCCCATCACCACAATACCCGCGCCACACCCTTTTACCATGCTTTCCAATCAGAATGACACATGATGGAATTTTTGTTTGGCTGTTATCTTTAATTTTGGGAATAATATAAATTATAATAATATATTTATTATGCTGCTCGTTACGTTGTTGTTTTACTTCCCTTTTTATGTTTTACTATGTACGTATGAATGTTTTTGTTTCTTTTGTGTGAGTGTGTTGAATGCTTTCTCTCAATTATAAATATAGTTATTATTCAGTATTTTGAATGTTTTTTTTTTTTTTGTTTTAGCGTGTGAAATTACAATTGTTTTTTTGTTTGTGTTTGCTTATGTTTTTTCTTCATACATATTTAATAATAATAATTTACCGACATTATTAATTTCGGCGCACATTTGAAATGTTTTATGTCTAAATTGTAAGTCAAAACTCATATTATCTTCATTGTCCTGGGGATAACCGTTTCAAAAACGCTCAATTTCAATACAACAACTATTTAAACAGGCAAAAGAAATGCACGAAACTAAACCATTAAGAAAAAAAAACACATTTACGACATGTAGTATGTAGTAATAGTTGGTACATAGGTTGGTTGGTAGGTAGGAATATGTGTGTACATACATACATACATAGGTCTATAATGTCTATAAGCGAACGAGATGAATTGCCCGGCTGGAACCACACAACAACAACAACAAAAACTGCAGCAACAACAACAACAAACTAGAACTGTGAACAATAGACGAAAGCTGGATCGAATATATTGAATATACATACATATACATGAGATATCTCAGGGAAAGGATCAAAATAAAGTTGTTTGTGTGAGTGTGTTTCTTTAGTTAAATTCGCAACATGCGTCTGCGACTGCATTATATCTTCTTCTTCGTCTTTCTCTTTATGCTATTACATACAATATAATAAGATGTGTGTGTGTGTGTGTGTACTTTTTGTTGTTGTTACTACTTATGTATTTTGCTTTATCGATATTTATCGTTATCTTTTTTTTTTTTGTTGTTTGCTTTGTCTAAATTATTGTTTAGAGTTACTCACAAGTGCTGTCGTCATCGTCGTTTGTCCCTAAATATATGTATTATGATGTATTGCAATTGCTTAACACATGCTTTATGCATTTGTCCAGTGTCAGTGTCCTTTGTCCGTTGTCGTCCTGCTATCGTCTGCATCCTGTCCTGCCATACAGCCAAGGCCTACTACATGTTCTCGTTCTTGCTATCATTCGCGCCGCCGCCCTTCGTGTCGCCCATACTCCACCCGCTGCCCACTAAGCCTCGGGCAACGGTTTTAGCTCCCTTATCTGCTTGATCAGATAGGCCTTCTCGTCGTTGAACTGCTCGTCCTCGGATCGATCCGTATGGAAGCTGGTAAGGAAGTCGACCAGTTTCGTTTGATTGCGCAGCAGGATGTCCAGAATGGGCTTCGGTTTGTTCGGATTCGCCACAAAGACTTTGAAGACATGAAACGCCTCGAACTGAATGTTGCGTGATCGCTCCTTGAGCATGTTCATCATTAGCTTCAGGTTCTCCGGCTCTGATATATAACGCGTCATCACGGTGAAATTGTGCCTGTCCAGCAGTAATTCACCCAGCAGCTTTAAGCTCTGGCGCCGTGTTACATAGTTCTCAGAGTTGAGGAGGCGTTGATAATGTTGCGAGAAGAACTTGTCATAGTTGGCGTCCAGGAATTCGGCACACAGTAGCTTGTGGCGTGTCAGCAGCTCCTTGAACGTGGAGAAGGCATCGGAGGCGATGTCAAACGTTGACACTTCCACATAGCGGAAGAACTTGAAGAACTCATCCGAATGCAGTTGAATTTTCGCCAACGCCTCATAGCGGGCGCATTCCCGTAACATCGTTCCCGAGTTCAAGGCAATCTCTGGATGCGCATCCTCGTAGCCGGCCATTAGTGTGAACAATATTTCGGGCTTCGTGCATATGTATTCCACTGTTGGTGATCGTGTTCCAATCTGTCGGCGCAGCACATTATTAAATATGAGCGCCACATGCTTCTTACCCTCGAAATCGATGCGATGCAGATTCTGTATGAGTAGCAACAGTAAGTTACTGTTATACAGCTCCTGCGACAGCTGAGCGACAACATAATCCGCTGGCGGTTCCGCATCACTGCTCCCATACAGCATATTCTTGATGGACACCAGATTTTTGCTAACATCTTCCTGTGCCTTCTCCACCTTGCGATCGCCCGCCTCCAGGGCGTTTATCGCCTCCTTCAACGATTTGACCAATTCGGCTGGCGTCTTTTGTGATTTACCAAAGAGTGGCATTGTAATGCTTGCTTGCTTTGCTGACTTTCTTGATGTGGTTGTTGTTGCTGCTGCTGCTTATGTTGTTGTTGTCGCAATTTGTGTTTGCTGTCGTTGCGTTCTCGTTTACTGTTGATTCGTTTGCTCAATTACTGGTTTGCAGACACACAAACAATGCTTGGCTATATATCACAGTATAAATAATATTCTATTATTATATATTATTTCGTCTTTTTTCCTCTTTCTCTTCTTCTTTTCTTTATGAAAAAAAAGAACGAATGCCAAACAGAATGTTATTTAACATAACAGCGGCATTACCATTATCAATTGCATGCAAATGTTACTTGCAGAGCTAAGTCTTTAAGCCCTGGTAAAAAGGGTGCGTGGAAGAAGAAAATTAAAAGAAATTCTCTTAGGTAATTCAATTTTATATGCACCCTTTTAGCGTTATAATGTATATTTAGGCGTTGTCATTTACGCCAACATTTAAATTCAACAGCGTACACAGGGCTGCATCACTGTTTACATTGAAGGGAACTATCGCATGCCAACCTAAAAGTAAGTGCTGTGAAACATCAACTACAAAACAAAATATCGATATACGAAAACAACGATAGCGGGATATTTAAAATTTGAAAAACAGTTTTTCACACTGGTCTGATGCCTCATCATTGTATTTTTCAAATGTTCTTTCGCGCTGTTGAAATACACGACTTAACGAGTTTTTTTTTTAAATATCATTTTTATTTCTTCTTGAAGTATTTTGATCCTTTTTCAATTAAATAATATATATATGCTCTAGGCGCATTCAAACGCATAGATGTTATAGAAGTTACAGAAATATAGTATTTATATATTTAGAAATATAGTTTGAATGCACATTGTCTTTTGTCTGTTTTTTTTTTGGGGTAGATATTGTGGATAAATTTGTTAATATATATGTATATATATAAATTTGCACATTCATATTTATATGTATGTCAACTTGGTTTACATATGACCCGCCCCAATGTTGATCCGCGATTGTAAATATGTATATGAAATGAATATTTATTTGGTTTTTGTTTTTATTTTGTATGAGTGAGTGTGTGTGTGTGTGTTTAGTTTTTTAAAATCCATAAAATATCAGATAATAATTACAATTTGTTTGGATATAAATGTCTAAAAAGCGTTTGCCACCAAAATAAAATGTTCGTTTCTTGTATTTTCAACATAAACGTAAAATTAAGTTGATTTAGTCTTTGCAACTAACATATATGTATACATATCTATATATTATAGTATATATCTGTCGAGTAGTCGAGAGTTAATAATAATATCTTTGGGCTTTGCTACTGTTTTATAATTTATGCCAAGTAGTACACATAGATCTTCGTTTGTTTCTTTGTTTATTATTAAAGTATTTATGTTTGTTGGTATATTACCAAGTACTATAACACGAAGAAAAGTCTAAACGTTGTAGATTGAGTTTTCGATTTGCATTTAACGGTCATCGTATATAATGAACGCACATATAAATTATTTATCTTGTATAAGTTTAGGGTTTACTAAAAACATTTTTACCGACTAGTATATATATATATATTTATATGTATATGTAAAAAGTATGTTTGTATATGCATGTGCAGTATAATTACTAATTTATTGAGATGTATATATATATATATATCATCATTTATTATTCCACGCACTTTTTTTGTATATATATATATATATATATATATATATATATTGCATGACAGTTTGTCTTTCAAATTTACGCATCATACAAAAAAACGAAGCTCTAAATTTTTAAAGGTGGAATTTAGGAAAGAAACACATAAAATGTATAATTCACAATATAGAGTAATAAAAATGAGAAATACCTATAGAAATATTATAATTTTTTGCTTTGCAACTCAGTTTGAAGCATTGTTATTTTGTTTTTGTTTTTGTTTTTTTCATTCGTCCCTCTCGATATCAATAGCGGATGCATCAAATATATATGACTAGATGTATGTATAATCGCTACGGCTACTAAATACTACTGCAGATATTTATATGTATGTATGTATAATATAAGCATATACATATATAGTTAATAATAATTAATTATAGTTGTAGTTTTTTGTTGTGTTTCTTGTTCTTTTGTTTTTTGTTTTTTGTAGTTGTTGTCTGTTCTTCGCTTCTTCGCTGGGCTTGAAGTTACATTCATTGTTCTCATTCTCATACTGATTTCCAGTTTATGTCAGTTCCATTCAAGGAATTTCGTCTCTGGGCGCCTGATTGTGTGTGTGTGTGTGTGTGTGTGTTTGTGTGTGGAGGGGGCATGTGGCGCCCAGAAAAAGGGGGATGGTGGGAGCGATGTGGAGTTTATATCACTGTGGTTGCTTGCGCTTGATAAAATTGCCCTCGGCATCCAGCCAAATGCCGGCGCCGCTGTTGTCCGGTTCACCGCTCCGCTGTGCGTCCATCCCCGTTCTTATCATTTACCTATGCAATGCATTCGAGATCTGCTTGAGCGACTGTCCGACCTCGCCCACCAGCCGCTCATTGTCCTGCACATTCTTGCTGCCAGCACTGCGCAAGTGCTGCGATTGTGTCTCGACGCGCGTCACCAGCTCCCTGAAATGGAATTTCGAGTGTGGCGGCATCGATTCATTCTCTGCAAACACCACACAGGAGTTCTGCAGTATGTTCAGCTTGTCGCTGAGTTGCAGCCACTGTGAGGCGGATATTGCGTTCACGGGATGCTTGAGGGATCCCTCGAGCAGCGATACCAGCTCCAAGATGCTCTCCCGCGAGATTTGTGTGGAATTGATATTGTCGGAGCCCAAGCTGCTGCCGCCTCCCACATTAATGCCCGCTATTTTGGCAATGGGCGTGGCATATATAGTCAACTTGGTTGGCTTGTGCGGCACAGCGGGCTTATTCTGACTATTGGTGGAGCTGGAGCTGCTGCTCAGTTTGTTGCTGTTGGCATTGCTGTTTTGTAGCTGATCGCTGCTGTAGAGCGATTGCGTCAGGAGTTCCGTGGCTGCTGTGCTTGCTCCTCCGTCGATTGGTTGCTCCTCGCTGCCGCTGCCGCTGCTGTTGCTGATCTCGGCATCTGTGAAGAGTTGCGTTGAAAGAGATGTTTTTATAGCGTTTGTTGTGGTTGTTGTTGAGGGTTTGGTTATGGTTGTTGCTACTAATTGCTGCTTGGACTGTGCTGCTGTTGTTGTTGCTGCTGCCGTGCTTGGAGTGCTGCTAATGGGGGGCGGTGGTGGCGGTGCCGCTGGCGGCGGTTTGTTGCCAAACATTTTAGTGGTGGTGCTGACCATAGGAGACACTGTTGCTTTTAGGCCATATTTGGGTGACAGCTGAGCTTGTGCTGGTGCTGCTGTTGATGGTTGTTGGGCTTGTGGGAGTGTGGTGCTGGCATAATCACCGCCGGCAGTCGGCTGCTGTTGCTCCCAAAGTTTCTTTAAGCTATTAATACTACCTGTGCTGCGTCGCTTGCCGGCATCTGTGCCGGAGCCGGAGCCTGTGCCTGTGTCGCCGCCAGATTCCGTGTTGTCCACATTGCTGGAATTGTTGCTCAGATCGATTTTGATTTCAGTCTTTTGATTGGCGTTCGCTCCGCCTCCTCCGGCTGCTGGTGTGCCTGGGCTAAACTTTTTGTTCTCCTCCTTGCGTGTGTTGTAGTTGGGCGAAGCTTGTTGTTGTTGTTGTTGTGGAGATGTTGGCTGCTGCTGTTGTTGTTGTTGTGGTGGTGGCTGCTCCTTGTCCACTTTGCGCAGATGTGCTTTAAAGTCAATTATGTTTGAGGGCTGCTCGGCCTTTGGAATGGGCGAATTAAGTTTCTTTGGTTCCACCTTCTTGAGTTGCGGCCTAAAGTTGTTGTTGTTGGTGGTGCTGTTGGTGTTGCTGTTGGTGTTGGTGTTGGTGTTGCTATTGCCATTGGTTAGCTTGGTTTGCTTGGGCAGATTCATGCTCTCGGCCAGCTCGGTGAAGAGTTGAGCCACCGGATCGACAACGGGTGGTGCTGGTGCTGGTGGCAGTGAAACACCACCATTGGTTGACTCGGACGGCTTGCTGGCTAACTTGATCTCAGTGATGAGTTTCTCTTTCAGATTGAGACTCTTCTCGGGCACAGAAGCTGGCACTGACACTGACACTGGCACTGGCAACGGTGCCGCATCCGGTGGCGTGCCCAGTGAGCTGCACGAGTCCGTGGATGGTTCACGTTTGCGCAGCGAGACACCAAAGCGGGAACTAGCCTCCTCGACGCTGGGCGCCGTATTGCTGACATCATTGCTGCTGCTGTGCTGCGCATGCAGATGCTGTTGTATGGCCTGGACGGCGCTCTCGGGCGCTGGCGGCGGCGGTGGTGGTGGCAACGCCTCGAACTCTTCTATTGGTGGCGGCGGAAACTCCAGATTGGCCAGCGCCGGCTGTGGAATGCAGCCGCCGCCACGCTTTGGTGAGTTGCTGTTGTTGCCTGTGGCACGGAACGATGAGAAGGTCATCATGGTGCCCTCGGTGGTGGTGCGATGACGCTGTAACTTTCCCAAACTGGCAGCTGCATTGTTCTGCATGGTCACGCCACCCGAGGAGTTGCTGCGTATCATCTGCTGTGGTGTTCCAGACGCTGCTGCGGCTGCTGCTGCCGCGGCCTGGGCCTTGCTCGCTGCCGTTGGCAACATCGGTACAGCGGGCGGTGGAGCCCGTGCCGGAGGCGTGGCATGTCCATTGGCAGCGGGCTCACCACTGCTGCTGCTGCTATCCTCCAGACTGTCGAGGAAGGCGCCAATCCGTGCCACCTTTGGCAAGGTGCCATAACGATTAACGACCCGTTTCACATTCATCACCTCGAGGGCGCCCACAGTGATGGGATGGGCAGGTAGCACCGGTATGCCATTGCCATTGCCATTGGTAACGTTGACATTGCCATTGTTGGGTGATTCCCTGGCCGGATGCTGCTGTGAGCGTTTGCTCTGACGCGTCTCCAGGCCGCGATTGCCCATCACCGGACGCTTAAAGGAGCTGTGCTGCTGGGAGGAGCGTGGTCCAATGCCCGACGAGATGCCGCCATGCAGCGAGTGCTGCATCTTATTGTTGGGCGGCGTTGCTGTCAAACTCTGCTCCAGGCTATCACCGGTCGCATCCGTATCGGGATCAGCAGCCGGATCCGTTTCCGAATCATAGCGCTGTGTCAGATTGTTAATATCCCGTGTCAGACCTGCAAATACACAGAGATCATTTAAGTGTCTTTGCGGCAAGTGGCAGGAACATGCGCGTGCTGGGATTAAAGGTGGATTAGTTTGGCAGGAGCTGAGTGTCTTAGTCTTACTTAGTTGGCGACAAACCCATTTTGGCTCAATATTTGTCAACACCAAACAAAAAGTTCAAGAACTAAAATAAACAGAAACTAAACAAACACAAAGCAAAAATAGTTTAGAATATTTAAAATAGTAAGAAAATTTCAAAAATAAATATGCATCAAACACCGAAAGATTGAAAGAATTTGTAAACAATATTGCAAATGAAATGAATAAATCAAAATAATAATTCAAAGGGCATCAACTGTGGAATCTGTTGGCAAAACTTGGACTCGAAAGTTTAGCTGAACAATTTTTCAATATTAAAAAATCGAACACAAAAAAGATTTCATAAATATACTATATAAAGTAATAACTTTTAGATTCAGATTCCACAAATAAATGCTTTGAGCTTTCTAAACATACTAAAGCATAAAACTTAATAGAAAAAAAAATACATAAATAAAAAACTAGTAAAAACTATAACAAAAAGTTTTAAATAAGAAATACAACACATTAAAAGCATCAAAGCAGAACATAATAATAAATAATAATAAGTTTTTCTTTCCTTGTGCATCGCAAACCAATTAAAATGAAACGAAAAACATAAATTGTAAATTGGAATTCTTACTCCATTGACAAATACCTCGAAATAGGATGTCGTAAAGGAAACTACTGCAGGAAGATGATTTCTTAATTGAATACGTTTGTTGTTGTTGTTGTTGTAGTACTGGTTGTAATAATTGTTGTTTCTGTTGTTGTTGTTGTTGTGTACGTATTTGTGTGTGAGTTGGAATTTGGGTTTTAAAATTTCTACATAGGGTCTGGCTTAAAATGTTGTTGGAGTTGAAGTGGAAGTTTCTACTTGAAGTACTACCATTCGTGTTGAGCTCATCGATAAAGTTGCGTGCATCCTCCTCCCGATATGTTGAATCCCTGCTGCTAGAGAGCAAGCTGCGCCAAACAGGAAGGAAAATTATTTGAATAGTTTGTTGTAATTGTAGGCGAGAATGGGGTTTACCTGGTACGCTTGGGCGGAGCGGGTGCCTGTTTGCCTTGCTTGTTGGTGGTGCGTCGCATCTGGACATTGCCCTTGCCCTGGCTGGAGAAGGTGCTCAGCTTGGTGGACGTGGAGCCGGTCTCTGCAGGTGTGTGGGTTGCAATTGAGATTAGCAGTGATTCGGAATTCGAGTTGCAGGGACAAAAACATTTCACTCACCGGACATGGGTGTGCTGGCCAGTTGTTGTTGTTGTTGCTGCTGCTGTTGCTGGGGATCGAGACTGGGCAGGTTCTTCTTGACCATTTGTGGCGTCAGGCTGAGCGAGGCGGTTGCCGATGAGGATGCACTGGCCGTGGCTAGACCCGAGCTCGTCGTCGTCGTCGTCGTCGTCGCCGCTGCTGCTGCAGCCGTGGAACCGGAGCCGGCGCTGGCTGTGGCATTTAGCTGTTTCTCAACCGCTTCGGTAATGGACGATTCCTGCGGAGCGAAGATAGAGAGACGTGCAGCACGTGGATCATTATTGCTATCACTACTGATGATTGCGAGACTTGTACATTCAAGGGAGCGCTGGCATTCCATGAGCGATGGCGTGGCAGACGCCATTATAAATCAAAGCTCAATGCCATTATCGTCGTCATTATCGTCATTGTCGCCATCGTAATCATCATCGATATCATCATCGAGATCATCGTCCCACACCTCGAATTCGACACCATCACCGTCACCCACCTGAAACATGTGCTCCAGCGCATGGTGTATGCTCTTGAATGTGGGCCGATCCGCAGCATCCCATTGCCAGCACTGCCGCATCAGATCGTACACCTCCGGCGGACAGCCGGGCGGCCTCTCCATGCGATATCCCTTCTCAAGCTTGTGGTACACATCGGTGAGATCAATGCCCGGATATGGCGACATCCCGTACGTTGCTATCTCCCAGAGCAGCACCCCAAAGGCCCACACATCGGACTTCGTGCTGAACTTGTTGTACGCCAGTCCCTCCGGCGCCGTCCACTTGATGGGAAACTTGGCTCCGGCATGCGCCGTATACGTATCATCACGCATCAGACGCGCCAGACCAAAGTCGGCCACCTTGACCAGCTTGTTGTCACCCACCAAGCAGTTGCGCGCCGCCAGATCACGATGGATGTAATTGCGTGACTCCAGATAGCTCATGCCGGACGCTATCTGTGTCGCCATATACAACAGAGCCACTGCATCCAGTGTCTCTCTGCCGGCGGAGCGCAAAAAGTCAAGCAGATTGCCGTGTGACATGAATTCGGTGATGATATAGAAGGGTGGCTCACGGGTGCACACACCTGAAAGATCCGACAAAAAACGAAGATTGTGGTCAATGTGTGAGATTAAGTTATTTATGATTTATAAATTTCATTTGTGTTTAAACGTTTTCTCATCTAGAATAAAGGAGATTGGAAATTCTATTCCATATAACATTTAGATGAGAAAACGTTTCGGCCTGCTATTGTTCCCACCGATAAGCTGTACGAGATTCGGATGCTTCATCTCTTTCATGATGGCCGCCTCTTCGAGGAAGTCCTTCAACGCCATGGTATCCTCTTTGAGCGTTTTGACAGCAACGGTATTGCCATAACGCTTCCACACGGCCTCATAGACCTCGCCATACTGTCCACCGCCCAGTTTGTGCTTCATCATGATGTCTGTGCGACAGATTTCCCACTCATCGGGTTCGGGGCTCAGTGGAAAGACTGTGGGCTTGTTTTGCTTGGGCGCTGGATAGAGCAATGGCGTTATCAGACCATGACCCTCATGTGGCACACTATGATGATGCACGAGCTCGGCAAGCGTATTGAATTTGGCCTCCTGTGTGACAAAGACTTTGCCATCGGGATCCTCCGAGATGCGATAGTGATACACGCGTCCCTCATATCTGTAAAGGAAGAGAAAAAGGTTAATTAGGATGTTAATTGATTGAGAAACAGTATCATACCTTAAGCTAATGCTGCGCTGACCCGGAGAACTCTCACTCTCGCGCACCAGGAAGCTGCCGTTGATGCCGGAGCTGAGCAGATATTCGGCAGCATTGCGTGAGATGGGTCCATGGTACCAGGAGTGTTTCTCCAGCGAATTCAACGGCGTCACATAGTTCGAGGGCACCCAACCCACATTGCCGGAGTCGGAATGAGCTTCGCACCACTCGCCGGATTTGTTGTAGCTGAGGATGCGCACCTGTTCGCCCTTCTTGAGGCTCAGCTGATTCTCGCCACCCGCCTGGAAGTCATAGAGTGCCACAAAGAGCTGTGGATCATCCTCCTCGGGCCCCGGCGCCAATAGATTCTCCTTGGAGGTCCAACGATGCGCCGACTCAAATACCGATGTCGCCGAACTGTGACCCAACGACGCAAGCACATTGCCCGGCGAATCTTGACTCTGGAGCTCGGCTGCGTCGGCGAGCAGTGTGGCCGCTGTACTCCCGGCCGGAATGTGTGGTAATGGACGCGACTGAAGCAGCGCCTCTGCAAGAATGCATACAACAGAAACAAGGTGAGTGAACGTTGGTTCAAAACAATCTGCCTGCCCGTCTGAATGGTTGGATCTGGTCACGAAACAATGAGCGCATACAATGTGATCAAGGTAAACCCGTTTCTCTCATCACACTCAAATACACACAGGAATGTGGGCAATTTGTAGAGCTTGAACTCTCTTTCATTGAAAAAAATAACTAAATTATTCAGAAAACAAAAACAAAAAAGTAAACGGCATAAAATTACACCAAACGTTGCCCAGGGAACACACCAGACATGTGTCCCAAGTCGTGAATTGATTGTGGGAAGTTCTAACTGATATTCGTAAGTAGCTTTAGCTAGTTACTTGTATCTGTATCTGTATCTGTCGGATGCGGTGATAAAAAAAATGCAATAGCTCTCTGTCTCTTAACCCATTGAAAATGGGTAAAAAGGGTATAATGGATTTGTGCAAAAGTATGTAACAGGCAGAAGGAAGCATCTCCGACCCCATAAAGTATATATATTCTTGATCAGCATCAACAGCCGAGTCGATATAGCCATGTCCGTCTGTCCGTCTGTCCGTCCGTCCGTCCGTATGTATGAACGCGGCGATCTCAGAGACTATAAGAGCTAGAGACTCCAGATTTGGTACTTAAGCTCGCCTAATCCCTAGGCAGTACAAGTTTGTTTTAGATTTTCGATAACTCTTCCCGTTTCCTATATACACATGTAATCGATAACAACAAAATCTTCAGTTTAGAATACTTTTTGATGCAGTTTGAAAGATTAGACTAAATAAAGACAACATGTGAAAATTTTATTGAAATCGGCTGAGAAACACTGGAGATATGGAGTATTGAAATTAAGAAGGTATGCCCTATACGCGTATACATACAGCCACTCACACATACTTGCAAGCACTGACTGTATGCGTAAATTATAGGGTTAAGGGTATAGTCTAGTCGGGATTTCTCGACTAGAGCTTTCTTACTTGTTTGCCCTTGTTGTTGGAGCATTTCAGGTTTGATATATGCTTTGGAGTTTTTCATTCAACAAATCGGCGAGTACACTTGAAAAAATCATTTTACACTTAGTAAAACTTATTACCGTAATCTATTCAAGCGATCTAATTGATATCAAGCACTCAATTCAACTGTCTGTCTGTTTTCATTTCTTCATGCGACTTTTCTAGAGTATTTCATTTTCAGTTTTAATCCGCAATGAAATACTCCCCACTTTGACGGCATCACACACACGCACACACATACACACGCACACACACACACAAATAATTGAGAAATGCATACAATTTACAACGGTAGTTTTTTTAAGCAGCCACTTCCGTTGCCACTCAGATTCAGATTCTGGGTGAGCGGACACCGCATACATCCCCCCCCCCCACACACACACACACACTCACAGACACTTTTGACGCTTTTCACCATTTTCAATGATTTGAAATTAGTTTTGAATGTGGGTGCGTGTGGCGGCGCCGTTGTTGCCGCTTTGCTGCGATTTCGAAAGTCATAAACCCCAAATAATAAAATATAATCAACATAGTATGAGTATCGAAGGGTTCCCCTTGCCGTTCCCGGTTTTTGAGTGTTTACCCAATTTGAATTTCGCCTTCTCGCCCCATCCATATTGTTAATTTATGCGCGCGAGGCAGGAAATATTAATAGCAATAGGTAGTCGTGAAATAGTTAGATATGCAGAGAGCGAGATAGAGGGAGAGAGAGTGAGAGAGAGCGAGATAGAGGGAGACAGAGAGAGTGACAGCGGAAGCTTAGGGTTTCTCTCTGGAGGTGTTCCCAGAATGTGGTCAATGCATTTGAGATTAACCTGTGACGACAGACCCGCTGACCAGATGGTCTGTTGTTCATGACTCACAGGCGCTAGAAATGGAAGTGGATCTGATTTATGCATTGTATATAATCCGAATTCGAAGTACTTATGAATCTCAAAGCGTGTTGACTCAGACAACTTGGCAGTTTATTTTGTTGAAGATTTTCTAGGAATTGCTTAAAGATCTGAGAGCTGCTTATGAACTCAATTGTTACGAATTAATAAAGTATAGGAAAGTAAAATCTATTGAAAACTTCTTTTGAATAAGATTGAAGTTATTTTTTCCACGCAATTGGCAAAAATATTTATGCCAGTTAATTTCTAGCTTGTTTGAATCTTTTCTTAAGTCTTGACCCAAAAACAAATAAAGAAGAAAAAAAAAGTATAGAAAAGATTGACCATCGATTATCATGCATTATATGAATAGGTTCATTCTATATAGTAATTATTAACAATGACACTACGTTTAAATGTTGTTTACCTAAATTCATGTGATATTTGCCGGGATGGCCGCGAAAAGAGCTGTGCTTGGTACCTGTAGAAAGAGACGAACAAAATATAGACGCACGTGTAACGTTTGAAAAATGTTTTTGGAATCATCATTATATTTTCTAATTATTTTATGATCTTTGTACAATGAGACTTTGAATGGTTTGGGTGATGATGGGGGGACACTTAAAGAAAGATACAATATACAAGCAATCTAAAAAAATATATATATATTTAATATGTACAGAAAAAACGATTTACAGTTAGTTGAATGACATCAAAGCGGCTAAAAAATATAAGAAAATACTTAGTGAGAGGCAAAAGCCAAAGCCAAGAGGCCAATTAGAACCAGCTGAGAACAACAACAACAACAACACAATAGTTATAACAACAACGTCATGTTGAATGCTGTAATCTTAAGTGAGGAAGCAAAGTATTTGGATGGGATGTCAGCGCAACCGTTAGAAAAGAAAACATATTACAATGCCACGCCCCCTCCATACTCAGTAGACATTTGACAAAAAAGTTTGAGTTGTTGCTGTTGCTGTTGCGGGTCGCCCTCATCAGATGCGATTTAAAGTTGGCATTTGGAATTGGGGCCAATGAACTTTCAACCAAGTTTCCGAGTCTCTATCCGGATCTTCGCCACTAACAAGTCGGATACATGCGTCAAAAACATATTTGAGTGTGTGTGTGTGTGTGTTTGTGTGGAAAATGCGACGAGTGTCGAGTTATTAGAGGGAATTGGAGCAGCCACAAAGCTCAGATTTGTATGTTTATCTGTATGTGTGTGTGTGTGTGTGTGTGTGTGTAATGACGCACATGCATAGCTTAATCATAGAAGTGCTCTATGCGTTGATAAGGGGGCAGAGAATTGGGGTTGCGGTGCGTTGGTTGTCTGCAGCTTATCTGCCATCAAGCTTTGGCAAACTACTAAAGTATGCAAACTGCAACAGAACAATTTTTAGCTAAAGATACAGCGCACGAAAAGCTATACGAATAATAAAATAAGTTCCGGTTTCCCTCAAAATTGCTTTAATCAGTTTAAGTTAGATTTTCTTGTATTATTCTTAATGATCTTGATGAAATTTTGTTTTCTTTAGAAGATTACTTTTCCAAAAAAGATAGGACACAACTCAAAACTCCCTCGAAACTCAACCGAATATCAAATGGCATACCTTATAAGTCATGGTTTGGCGTTAAGATCAATACTGCATTTCCAGTTTGTAACAGTTTGTTCTTCCCAAAAAAATCAATTTGAAGATTGGTCAGAATTTTCAGAAGTCATAACTCGCTCAAAACTCAACCGATTATCAAATGCAATACCTCAAAAGTCATGTCATCTAGATTAATACTGCATTTCCAGTTTATAAAATAATTCTTACTCGAAATTCTTGAACAAATTCTTCCCTCAGAACTCCCTCAAAACTCAAACGATTATCAAATGAAATAATAATAAATAATTTTCACTCGAAATTCATGATAAAACCCATTTAAAGACTTCAAGAAATCTGATTAAAATAATAAATACTAATTTTAAAAACTTAATACATTTATTTTTCATATTTGAGGAAACTTTATGACTGATGACATAAAATATATGCTTGAAACATGAAGTACAGATTAAGAATCTATCAAGAAACATTTGCAAAAAAATGTTCGTTTAAGATTTGCAAATGTTTCTTGATAGATCTATCTATCTATCTATCTAGAATCTATCAAGAAACATTTGCAAAAAAATGTTCGTTTAATATTGCAAATGTTTCTTGATAGATCTATCTATCTAGAATCTATCAAGAAACATTTTCAAAAAAATGTTCGTTTAAGATTGCAAATGTTTCTTGATAGATCTATCTATCTATCTATCTATCTATCTAGAATCTATCAAGAAACATTTGCAAAAAAATGTTCGTTTAAGATTGCAAATGTTTCTTGATAGATTCTTGATCTGTACTTCATGTTTCAAGCAGGAAATACATATTTTAAGTCATCAGTCATAAAGTTTCCTTAATATCTTTCAGTGTAGTAGTGTAGTGTATGCTGTTGAATACAAAGCAAACTTAAATCGTTAAGCAGCTGGTGGAAATAGCTACAGACTTTATCTTATAAATCTCCATTAAATATTTAAGCGCTCTTCAGCTGCTCGAGACTTGTGTCCTTCTTTGGCTTGCATTATATTTGATGTATTTGCCATATATTATGGCACAATCCAAGCTTCCCTCCACCTCCCCCACACCATTTTCGATGAACGTTGCAAGTTTCTCTTTTGCTACGCTGTCAACTCAAATAGCGATTCAGTGTGTGATTTATTTGTAATGCACAAAAGAAGAAAAATGTCTTTAAACATCATTCGAATTGCATTTCATTCAATATTTCAGTCATGTTAGTCAAGTTTAGACCATTAGTCACATTGTCATTCATTCATTAGCCGCTTCACAGTTCATTCATTCGTTTGTGGACCTTCTTCCCTCCCTCTTCTTTCTTTTTTGTAGCCTTTGCATTTGAGCACGTTTCTTCTTGTTTTTCTCATTGCTTTTCAACTTGTTTTTGCAGTTTTTCGTTTCCCTGCCAGAGAAAGAGAGAGAGAGCTCGAGCTCAAGGGCTTTCATGTCATGCCCTCCATTGGCTTTGGGCTTCTTGTTGCGGGAAGGGCGGGTCTGGGTCGGTCTAGGCAGTTAGTCGCCTTTGGCTGGCTTCGCACCAGTCAGCAGTCAGCAGTTAGCCAGGTATTCAGTTAGAGCCAACTTTAGCGGGTTAAATTTAATTAGTCATTTCTCTGGCTTCCCGTTTTGCGGCAGGCAGCAAATATGAAAACCCAACACGATTCCCTTGCTCTGATTTAATTACCAATCGCCAACAACTTTATTTCGACCCTGGACAACTTTAATTTGATTTATGCATCTTGCCGGTAAACTAAAAGTTTCAATGAAGTTGTTTTTTGGTTGATAACCTTTTGAAAACTTTGTTGATAGCTTTCTTGTCATTGTTCAATCACTTCATTAATATTGCATACAAAGTTTGAGACCCGTTTTTTACTCGATTTTACCCAAAAAACTACTTAAAGACAGTTTCTATAACTAAAGTTAACTTTAGTTTCAAACTTTTTCCTTTATCTTTATGAGGTTATCAGCTATAGCAATTTATTCATGTTCGACTTTTCCCTCAATACCTTTCAAGGCCAAAAAGTTCTTGCGCACAACCGAAAACCAAAATAACAAATTTCCTGCAACGCAATTACATAAATTACTGCGTATCCTTTGTGTAAGGACCATATGGTTATCTAGACACAAACATTGCTCACCCCAAATGGAACAAAACCAAAAACACATTTCTCAAAAGTAAACTGACACTTGGACATTAATGTTCGAGTATGTAAAAGAATTTAAGTTTACAAAAATAAATTTACTCTGGATAGTTTGTATATATACAAAGGTGCAAAAACAGCAGGGAACCTGCTGTGGCGGCTGGCTTGACAGTTCAAAAGCAGAGAAAAAAGTACGGCAAAAGCGAACAAAATGCGAAAACAACTGAAAAATGCTTGTTAAGTAAATTGAAGTTGAAAAAATTGAAATGAAATGAAAGAGAGAAAGGGAAAAAGATGCGAGAAACAAAGGAATCGTATTTGTAATCGCCACAGCTAGAGATTGTGTGTGTGTGTGAGGAGTCTAAAGTGAAGTGTAGTGAGGGGTGGGGTGGGGGAGGGGAAGGGAGTGGATTCTTGTCATGTCCCTGTGCTGCGTTTGGTAAATCCACCCTTGGTCTGAGCTGCTGCCGCTGGCAATTTTTACCACTTTTATAAGGATTCCACTCAAGGCTAGTCCCGGTTCTTGTGTGTTCTCGGTTTGTCCATGTGTATGTGTGCGTGTGTGCGTGTGTATGGGTGTGTGTCGTCAACACAAATACGCATATCATGGTCGCAAGGCGAACCAACAACTCTGACGTTTTCTCCTTTTTTGCTCAGTGACGCAGCGCTGCAGGCGTGTGTGCGTCAAACGATGCCACGCCTCCTCCACCCCATTCCCTCCCCCCTCCCCACACAAAACACCCAACCCCTTTGGCGTATACACAACACACTGGCCATATGTTGGTTCGGTGCACGAGAGATGAAAATCAAGTGAGTGCATTATATATATATATATATATGAAGCCAACGCACAAAACATAAAATCAATAATGGAACACAAATACTCTAAATCACGCCCACACTCGGAAAAAATATAAATCAAAATCACAATAAATAATGAAAAATATTTTTAAGACATTTAAAAGAGAAATACTAAAGCTAAAAATGCATTTAGTGAATGTAAGAATAAAATTTTTAAGTTATTTTTACTTTTGGAATATTTTTTAGTTATTTTTACTTTTGGAATATATAACCACTTCTTTTTTTTTGAGTGCACCACACATATAACTCCGACTCCGACTCATTGTGAGGGCTCTTGAGTTGACAAAGAGGCAACGCCATTATAATTTATCTCATCATTGCGAGCCAAATTAATTGAATGTCAGCAAATGAAATGACATTTTGTATGGCGAAAGGTTTTTATCGATTCGTTTATATTCATGCTGGTTCGAAGGTTTTTACCAGAGAACACCATCTACAACAACAACAACAACAACAATGCCTGTGTGTCCTTGTTGTACAGAGAGCCCAACAACAAAAAATATTTTTGGCATTGAAATTTTAGATGAATAGAAATTTTTACAATGCTTCTAATAACACTTTCATGCACTTGGATTTTGCTATACAGAAGCATGAAATAGGGGAGATACTACATTGACGTCAATCGTATATGTATATATATATATACATCATATCTATGCAAGCAGTGTAAAGGTCACTTTATAAAGCCCTTAAGCTGTGACCTAAAAGCAATTTGGATCGATATAATCCAAAAGGTCACTTCATCTGCATATATAGTTGAGGATATAGTCAACATTTTGCATTTATAGTTGAGGATAAAGTCAACAGATATCGTTGGGAATATAGTCAACATTTTGCATTTATAGTTGAGGATAAAGTCAACAGATATCGTTGGGAATATAGTCAACATTTTGCATAAATAGTTGAGGATATAGTCAACATTTTGCATTTGTCAAAAACAAATCTGTATTTTGAGGATATAAAATAAGCAAAAAACTATATTTAAATAAACCTTAAACCTTGCACATCGTTTCAAAAAGTATTTAAAATTGTTTTCAAAATATTGTTCAACTTAACTTAAAGTATTTTCTAAATTCGAAATCGAAATCTTTGACATTTTCATGCCACAACTCTTTTGTTCACCTGCCTGAAGGCCCTTTGCTTGTATGAATGGTTTTTTGGCGCAGGTCCAGGTGCTGGGTCAAGGCGAAAAAAAAGAAGCACAAGTACTAATCCCCAAGATCCCCGCCCCACTCAAACTGCAGTGGGCATCACGTGTCTGATGGTCAAAGCACTTTGTTCTCGCCATAGCCATAGCCACAATTTGTATTTGTGAATGAAATTGGCTTTTAATTGTTGACTTGGCAGACGGCCGCCAAACCGAATACAAAAACCATTCGCATGCACATTTGTTTTTGAGTAGTATTTCATATTTCTATGTGTGTGTGTGTGTGTATGCTTTTCTTTGTTATTGTCTGTTCTGGCCAGGCTGTCATGAATCAGAGGGAAAGCAAGTGAGTGCAGGAGGGAGAGAGCGGGGACAACAAGTATACGTCGCGTTGGTCAAACATAAATCGCAACACTGTCGAAATGTTGAATGAGTCAGTTCCCATTTGAGCACAGTGGTGCAAGAGCTATGAGTAAAGTGCTTAGATAGTATTTAGTTTCTTAGTTTTTCGAATTATAGCTTGAGTTCTGTTTTTACAATTTTAACTTTTAGATTTGTAGCAAAGTATTTCGAAAAAAAAATATTTTTTAGTTATTAAGAATAATTTATTTAACCTAACTTCCATATGGAAAAAGGTTTTTTTATTGCTTATGAAGTCCATTACACATAGTTGTTAAATAAACATCTTTTTTTCAGTATTTTTCATTAAATAACTATAATTGTTTTAGTTATGAAGAATTAATTATTTAATCTAACTTCCATATGGAAAAACGTTATCTTTATTGCTTATGAAGTCCATTACACATAATTGTTAAATAAACATTTATTTTTTTCAGTATTTTTCATTAAATAACTATTATTTTTCACAATTGTTTATGTCCAAATAGTTTTAGCTCCCATTGTATCCTAAATAAGCAAATAAAAGCTAAGACTTTCGGAACTTGTTTTAACATTTCTGCATAACAAATGAGCTTGTAATGTTAATGTTAAAATATTAGTTTAGTTTTTAGTGTTTTCGCCCTCTAAGCGTGCTCTGGATTAAATACCACATAAAGTATTCAGTTTTCCATGCATTCCCACACCACTGTACATTCTTTTCTATGTTGTTCTACTGGGTTGGGGCTGCCGCTCTCATGATATTCACGTTTGTTGTCTGTGGCTGCTTTTTGTTTTTTCTTGTTTTTCCTTTTTCGTCTGTCAGCCGCTTGGATGTTTTGTTGTTGTTGTTGTTTATGCTTTATGACTTATTGTTTATGCAGCGTGGTATTTGTCAAGTATTTTTCAGTATTTTTAGCATTCGTTTCTTTTTTCGTTTTTCGTTTTATTTTTGTTATTGCTTATTCATTTGCATTTGTCATTGTTGGTGTTGTGGTTGCTTTGGTTCTTGTTCTCGACTCGCGACAGTCTGTGCCATGAATAAAATATTCATATTCACAGTTTTTACATACATTCACACACAGCAATAATTCGCGTGGGTGTCGTTTACAGATAATAAATTGAAGAAGCGATAAAAAGCGTTTGACCATAAAATTTCTAGATAACGAAAAGCGCATATGACAAAAAAGAGGTGAAGAAGAAGACAAGCATATGTGTGAGAAGAAGATGAAGAAGAAAAGGTAGCAAAAGATACGAGTGAAAACAATGGCAAAGTTTTTTTGGTTTCCTTATTCAAAGTATGGGAAAAGATAACAAAACAAATATCTGTGGGTTCTTTTTGAAGAAGAAGAAGCATTAAGCTCAATTGTTTTGATTGTTGTTGTGATGGTTTTTTTGAGGTCATTTCATACACATTTCCATGGCGATTATGTGGGCAAAGATAAAGCTTGCTCTGTGGATCTGTTTTCATAAATGCCTTATATATATATATATATATATATTCAAATTGCGTTTATTATAAACTAAAACTTTTTATCTTTTCTAACCTTCACTTTGTATTCAGTTGTTCAACAAACTGTTTAGTTCATAGCCACCTGTTCATTAAGTGGGTTCATTCAACTTATTCGTTTGCTCATAAAATTTTATTAACAGCTGCCAAACTGTGAAAATAATAATAACAAAAAATATGTGCTAAACTTTCTCCTTGAGCTGTTTTCGTTTTTTCATACATTTTACTAACTCAATCAATCAGTCAGTCAATCGAATGAATCGCACAATCAAATATACTCGCAGAAACCAAAAGTTTTGCCTTTACAACTGAAGATTGAATAGCTTTTCTTTTCATGTCACGCTAGACTGAAGCCGAAAAGCGAAAGACTCGAAAAAAAAACAAAGCAAATAATCGAAATGGCCAGCAAAATAACTTGCTGCGAAAAAAAATGAATAAATAATTCGACAGAATATAATTGTATATAAAATATAATTTCACATATTACATAAGCAGGGAGTTGTTGTTTGTTTCTTATAAAGACTTCCTCTGCAGAACAATGGATGAGTTCAGGTTATCTAGTTGTTGTTGCTGTGAGAGGCAGGCTTCAAAGCGCACCGAAGTTATTTGAGTTTCTTCATCACATTTTGAGCTCGTCATTAGGCGCAATTAGTTGCTTATAAATGCGACGATAGATGCGACGAAGTGGAACATGTCTACGTTGTTCCGGTAGTTGTTGTTGCTATTATAATTATTTTCGTGTTTTTTGTTTTTATCAAAACGGTTTTCCAGGCAAAAACTGTTTAGCCATTATGTAAAAACTGAATCCTGACAGTGACACAACGATAAAAAATTGAAATAAAAATATATAATGATGGAAAAGCGTATAATTATGGCAATGAAGAGAAAAGTGTTTGAGTGTGTTTGTGTGTGTGTGGGGGGGGGAGGTGGGGGTATGAGTGTTTAGTCATAGCTTTTGGCCTGACAATCCCCCAAAAATGAGAGATAATCAAAATTTTTCATACACTTTGCGAAGCAAGTAAATTTCAAAATATATACGATGTGAGTTCATAGATTAAATTGATTGTTAGGTGTGTATGTACGTGTGTGTGTGTGTGTGTATGATTACGGCACTTTATGACTGAATGTAATTACACGCTCGAGTACAATCCATATATATATATGTACTATATGGAAAACAGACAACACGCAAAGTGAAACTTTGATCTCTAAAAACTCTCTCGAACCACACATCCCAGCCCATTCCAAACTCTTGGGGGCAATTTACGTTTATTGATATTACGAAAACTCTTTGTGTGCCAGGCTGACAAAAATGGGGGAGTTGCAGCTTAATGGATGCTTATTGAGTTATTTAAGGGCATGGAAGTCATTTAAACTAATGAAGGTAAATTGTAAGAAGTGTGAAAGTTGTTCCAAGCATTTCCTAATACTCCCTTTTGGGAAAGGGTGTTAGATAGCGTCGGGATTCAGCTTTTTCATTATATTGAAGTTTATAGCTTTTTCTAA